>JACXVL010000177.1:30239-124286 GCA_014898675.1 Athelia sp. TMB
TTGCATTTTGATATAATGGTCCTCGCCTTCTTCCTGGATATCATATCCGAACGACATTTTTAAAACGAAGCCTCCAAAGCTCCTATGGGCTAGTTAGACTCCAACTGCAAATACTCAGAGTGATACGCACTTGCGGATGATATCCCCAATATCGCCGTTGCCCTTCCTGTCCAGAATTCTCAGCAGGAACCTGCTCGCCCCATCCTCCGTCTGCCGGGCATAGCCCTCTCGCTCCATATTTCGCATGGTGCCGATGCCCTGGTGCATGATCTTGCGCAAGTCCTTCCACTGCTGATCGTACTGCATAAATGGCAGCTCGTCCGCCCACCCGACCATCTCGCCCCCAAACGGGAGGATGGGGCGGTCGGACGCGATGGGATGCTTCTGCTCGAGAAGCCCAATGGCCGCGCGCGAGGAGTTTAGAATGATCATGGGGGTTCCCAGAGCCGTAATGCTCATTATGTCGCCTGGAACGCAATATCTCTATCAACCGAGATGCGAGATATCATAAAACTATGGTCGCGCACCGTATTCGTCACCCCATTTAGCAAACTGGTGTTCGGGGTAGTCCTTTGGTATGTCCAGCGCATTTCCAAGGATGGGCCAACCCCTCGGACCAGGTGGTAGTGGTGGGTACTGGCGGCCTGCATATCTCCAGGCGACGAATCCGAGCGCGACAGCTAAGCCAGCGATCACAACAGCAGATGTATTCTCGACCGTCATAGACGTCAAAAAGACAGTTCTTTCGTCAAAATCCTGAGCACCTCAAGATTACCCATCGGGAAAGAAAGGGACAGTGAGGATTCTGCTTTTCTAATGATCGGCGGCAGACATGGTGGTCAAGATGGTCGTTGACAGGGAATCGATGGTCGACAGCTCCACCAGTGCCACTGCTATTCGCTCCCCAAACGTCAACGTTTCAACTCCCAAAATGACTACTGATCAGGTTTCGAGGTGTCAGCAAGCTTAAGCATAAGCCTACCGCCACATCGGGATGTCTCATGCTGAACTTGCTGAAAATTGGAATAAGAGATACCCCTTTAGCCTAGACTTGCAACAGATCACAAGTCATGAGAAGTCATGCTGGCATCAGCGTGCGATAAAAGGGCTGCTTTGCAGGAGGTCAGTCCTAGAGGTTCCTGAGATTCAGATCCATTGCAGAAGTAGTGACCCTGACTCGCAATTTCCCGGATCATTGATAGAGCTGGTCAGGGTGAGTGCAGATTACTGCCAGCATGTAAAGTAGATAACCTGTTATGGATGTATACGCGGTTAACTTTGACGATTCAATCAGCAAACCCAGCTTACAAAATATCTCCAAAGCTTGAAGTTTCGTAATATGCTTCGAGGAAATAGTGATACTTATCATAGTGGTGAGAACGATTTTCACCACCACCACCACTGTGTGGTTCCCTCATCCACCGCTAACATTCAAATCAAAGGCTCATGAGCCGATTCGACACCCTCACGCCTGATGTTGCAGCTGTTTTCATAATGCTCATCAGATAACGACGATTCGAATACATATGCCAAGGATGTGTTGCTGATTCGTCGAAGCAGCTAAAGGTTGGCTCTAAGCAGGCTTCCAAATTCTCTCAAGCAAGATCGAAATAAGAGGCAGAATCCTTTACTTTATCATCCCTGGGGTCCACTCTGCAGTACCAGTGTGGCAAGTGGCCTGGTTTCCTGATTATGTACTACTTCCTCCGCCTCATCGGCACGCGTCGCGGTGTCTTCAGGCGTCTTTCTTAATATCGCGAGGTCCAAGGAGGTATATCGCGCTCTGAGAGAGATTGGTCTTCTGGACAGGACTACTACTTCGCTAGCGATCGACATCTCCAATACACTCAATAAACGGCACATTCACGCGCAAATTCATATTTTTATCGACCTCTCGTCTTCGCACACTATGGACACAAACAAGGTACTCGAGGAACTCAACAGACTCGAGAAATCCGATGGTTTCACCGAGAAAGCGGAAAATTCGATGGCTAAGGGCGACTATATCACAGCGACGCGTCAGTATCGCGAGGCAATGAGCATAATGATGGGGGAGAACTGGGAGGTACCAGAGTGGAGTCGAAAGGATGGGGTTACGACGCCCAAATATGCGGAGCTTTCAATTCCGGCGAACGTTGCCTTGATGCAAATATGTAATGGCGTCGCGGAGTGTAGATGGAAATTGGGGGATTTGCTAGGGGTACGTGCATCAAAGCATCGTCAATTTCGAGATCTTACATTCAAACAGGCTCTGAACTGGATTGAAGAAGTAGCCATTCTGTACCAGCACGCGCATTATGCCATTGACATCGCGTTACGTTAGTATCATCTCCTGCGCATGTCTCTCAGACTAACTCTGCTCAGCATGGAGGTTGTACGATGTCGAATATCCCAAACTATACGAAGCACGGGCTACCGCACATACCATTGCCGCAGATATCTTCATGAAGCTCGGTCACACCGCAGCAGCGGCTCATCGCTGGTCTGAAGCCAGCACTTTGGTCGTAAAACGCCAGGGGATGCCGGGTCATGCACGTCTGAATTCTATCGTAGACCTCACTAAAATCTTCAAAAGTATGGGGTTACGGCATCCTGACTTGAGTCTTATCACCCAACTGGAAATCACTGATGCCGCCCTTTCGCTACGCGGGTCTTGGAAGAAGGTCCCCTGTCCGAAATCTGGGCGCCTCCGCGCGGGCTCACGATTAGGCTTCTCGAGTTTCATTTGGAAAAGTAAGAGTTGTCTGTATCTTTGAGCTCAGATACTGATGTACTCTCAAAGGTCGCCTGTACATCGGAGGTGGCATGAAGAACCAAGACCTTCATGAACGCAAACACTACCGCGACTTCTTCTGCCTCGACTTGAACAAGCTCGATGCATGGAGAGAGTTGCCACCATTTGACATTCCTGAGCACATCTCTGGCATCTGGCTCGGACACACCATGGTTGTATACAACTCCAAAGCGTACCTCTTCACCGGCCGCCCCCAGATTGACATATTCGACCTAGTCGCCGAGACGTGGGAGTGCCGCTGGACCGCAATGGAGCCCGAGAACGTGCCTTGGCCGTACACTGGCCCGACGCTGATGGATTACTGCATGCAAGTATACGATGGGTGCCTGTATGTCTTTGGTGGGGGCCATATGGAGTGTCAGCTCGGGTGCAACGTGCTCATGAAGCTTGACCTTGTTACCTACAAATGGACGCACCTCTCTGGGACACCATACCCTGAGCCAAGCAAAGACCTGCCCGGGCCGCGCATCTACGCGAGCTCATGGATGGCCGGGGACCGTTTCTTCATCTTCCACGGGATGGCAAATCGGACTTCGGCGAAGCAGCACGGGCAGCCGCACGGCGAGGATGTGGACTATCCATACGATGATATGTGGAGCTGGAGCATCCCGGAGAAAAAGTGGCGCCGGGAACGCAGATTGGGGAATGCACCGTCTCCGCGATGCGAATCTGGATGTGTCTACGTAGGTGATATTTTGTGCGTGTCCTGCTCTGCTGATGGCTTTCATCAGAATCCTAAACTCGACCAGACTATCTTGTTCGGTGGGTACTCGCCCTGCGTGATGACAGACATGGGTCCAGGCCAGGGAATAGAGCCCTTCTCATACTACGCTGACACGTTTATATACAACCACGCCACGTCGGCGTGGCGCCAGGTGCTGACGCGCGGCTTCCCCACTTACCGTGCGCAATCACACCTCCTCGCAGACCCGGACTCGGGCAAGACATTTCTCGTCGGCGGGTACACAAATCTTCAATGGATACAGTCGCGCAAAAAGCATGTCTCCAAGAGCTTCGATGACATCTGGCAGCTGTGCGTAGACGAACAGCGGGGCTACTACGATGGCACCGAGTTCGAGATGGAGGTCAAGACGGCGCAGGCTGGCCCGTGGAAGCGGTGTTTCGCGTGCGGGTCTGTTGGCAGAACACAGAAATGTGGAGGTAGGCGATCTTATAGACAAGCCGCGCAGAAGCTGATAGTGGCATTAGGAACGTGCAAAGGAAAGGCCGTCTTTTGCGACGCACAGTGCTTGCGGGATGGCTGGATGGAGCACAAATCCGTCGACAAATGCCGGAAAGCTGCGAATGATCGAGCTGTGCGCCCTCAACCCTGAGACTCGAAGCACCCCCAGTATTGAATATCAGGCCATATACATATTCCCTCGCAGGTGCGCTTCCGCGAGCGTCATTTACATTGCCGACGCAAATCCGGAAGTGCTGTGAAGCGTTCTACTGGTGTATGTACAAGATTGCAATATACTATGCACGTGCATTGTCATATAATTTGCATAAA
This sequence comes from Athelia sp. TMB, assembly GCA_014898675.1. Classification (NCBI taxonomy): domain Eukaryota; kingdom Fungi; phylum Basidiomycota; class Agaricomycetes; order Atheliales; family Atheliaceae; genus Athelia; species Athelia sp. TMB. Next base: position 34,547 of record JACXVL010000177.1, read on the forward strand.
TCATTGTACGTCCAAACCACCGCAAATGACTATCCATTTATCCAATGCTTGAAGTCTGCTTGAGCTTCGGCAGCATTAATTAATTGTATTATGCAAACTTTGATCACAAGGGCGCCCCTGAATACAGCGCTGCCACGGCAGTGCCGCAGTCACCGCAACTTCAACGTCAACCACAATGTCAACAAACTACTCTATCCTTGCAATCCCTGGGGCATGGATCTTGACACTTTCACCACACATTTTCTCCGTGGTGCTCTTGGCAAAGAACGCGCCATGGTTCGACGCCGCAAAGTGAGTTGCGGCAAGCTCAGAAAATTCATTCGGTTTTGAACTCTTCTCGACAGCCCACGTCACGCCCTCAGTGAGCTGGTGCCCACAGACAAAACGGATGCCAAAACTCGTGCCATCAGGCTCCAAATACTGCGCGGCAAAGCAGCAGAAGCAAACGGTTTTGAAAATCTAAGCGTGTTCGCGGGTGCTATTCTAGCCGCAAACTTTGCTGGAGTGCCTGTGAGCACCCTCAATACCCTTTCTGTGGCCTACCTCGCTTCACGTGTACTTTATAATATTATTTACGTCGTAAGTAGCGCTCTGTAGGTTTCCTGGGATTCCAAACCTCGATGCTGATGAGATGAGTGATGATCTTTTCAGACGCTGACGAACAAGAATCTCTTTTTTATTCGGACGATGTCTTTCAATGTCGGCGCTGTTATCAATTTGATATTGTATGGGAAAGCTTTCTATGCTATGAGTGCGTTGGGTTTGCTTTCGCTTGCTTTGGAAGACACAGAAACTTATTGAACTTGTAACAGACAGCTTCAAGTGACTTTTAAGTTAAATTGGCGCTCTCCTTCATTTTACAAACCCCTTTCACCATATAACAATAAGCTCTATTTATTGTACATCGGAGTACGATTGATAAAGATCGCTTCATGGGCAAATGCTCACCTCGGATTCAAGCTAAGCAACTGAGATAATATTCATTTCTTGGCCGCATTGCGAGCTCAGCCTCTATTCTCCTCGAGTAACGGATCGACTTTACGAACTCGGGAACCCAACCGACGACCGCAAACATCCCATCCCCAGTGGCGGGAAGTTTGAGAAGGGCTGTTCAAAGCAAGTTCAAAGGGTTGCGTGACGGTTATAGCCGAGCAAGAACGTGACCGACACTCACCGCATCAAAACCACTCGGGTTTTCAACGTCGTACAAGTGTTTGTCGGGGTGGTCAACAAGCTAGAAGGCTGCATTCTTTCTGCCAACCATTCACGTCGAGTAATTGGCTGGGGTGAAGCATCTTCTCAACACCATCCAGTCGCAGGATCTGTCAGTAGCACACAGGACATTTGGGAATTTATACCGCTTTGGTCTCCCGTAACTATTGTGGGTAAGCCTTCTTCATGTTCTGGATACAAATGTCTTTCAGACTATTTTCGGCCTGCTGCGCGAATGGATACCGCCTGTCATTGGCAGGAAAGGGTCTCCATCTCGATGAGAACACATCAAAGTCAAAAGTAGAGGTAAAGGCATCAAATACTGCAGGGGAAGGATTACACGAAATTCAAACCGAGACCTCTCCTGACTGATGGCCAACGAGCTGGAAACGATCTGAGTTAACGGCCGAAAAATTTCCTCAACACATCTTGATGCAGCGACTTGCAAGTGGTGTCAATAGGCAGCAAAGGGAGGACAGTACATTAGCATTCGAGGATGCAGCGGTTTATGGTATGTACTGCCTGTCGAAGACGTGTGTTGATCTTCTGGGAAGCTTCCATGGCACGATATATGAGACACGGCGAGCCCTGAGATTGTCCCTGCTGTCAGAATATCGTCTTTAGCAAAAGCGAGGACCTAGTACGCCGGTATAAACCAAAACATGCATTGCGGTAAACAAGCAGACCAAATCACCTCTAAAAGGGAGAATCAGGTCAGGGAACGAAGCAGACGCCTTATAGGCTACGATGGGCTCACCATAACTACTTCTTCAGATCAGGCCTAGAGCAATAGCTCACCTCTTTTGCACATTGTCCATTCATAACTCTCATCGGTAAAAATCCGCCCTCGGTTGTGTCCCAGTAGAATATGCGTTTTACCCCCGCCCAGGAGCACCATGCAATACAGCGCCAGCATGGCCGAGCTGTTTCCGGCCTTCCCGTAGCTTTACTGACGCGAACAACGTAGATGTCGGCATTGTTTGCACGCGTAATTGGGTAAGCTGCGCCAGGAATATTGGTCTGTCACATGATCTGCGGATACTGGGATCAATCCCACATACCTGTCCTAGAAACTGCTTGGGATGATTTAAAATGGCAAGCGCAAGAGTGCGGCTGATCTGCTTCTAGGTCTGCCACTCTTTCTTCTGAAGTTTTCTTGCTTTTAAGCCGAGATCTATTGTGCGACTTGGTTTCATAGAACACGCTGCCCTTTTTCACCCTCTTGGCTGATGAACTGTAATCGCAGACTGCCGTCTGGCGTGCATCCCGGTAAAACATGCTTCAAATGTGATCCTTCGCGCGAAGAGCAAGCCGTAGTCCTCCCATTCACCGCAGAGGCCGGGGGAGTCAAGCGCCCAGTAGCGTTGTATATCGCATGCATCTCAGCGTGCATAGAGAAGGGCAAGGAGGTGTGCCTTGACATTGCTGCGGTGATACCGTCGTAGTGCGTGCTGAGATGGTACCAGTATGCTTGAAGTGAGTTCTTCATTCAATGAGTAAGAGTATGCCATCGCACCGATGACGATTGTATCCACTCGACATAATCTTTCCACCTTTGACTAGTATCGCGCCCAGAGTATACTGCATGTCACTCATCGATGCAGCCAGGATAGCGCGAGAAAGGTAGAATTCGCTCTTGTTCATGATAAGACAAAGAAAGCGGGATGAAGGTTTGAGAGACAGGAGTGAGATTATATGTGAAAGTAATGGTGGGGGTTGGATGCCAGGATCAATAAATTGAATCTGAACAGATAGCGATGCTTTCAACTGGTTACATAAGGTACGAAAATAAGATAAACAAACAAGTCAATTAGTACAGCAACAACCTGGTGCTACAAGTCACGAGGATATAAAATACACAAATAATAAGTCTCGATCAAACTACTGAGTACTGCTAATATCGTGCACGAAGTGTTCAAGGCTGCTCTCGAGAATCCTCCTCGCCAGAGTTCTCCCCTGACCCTGAGTAAGTTGAATAGTCAAACGGAATGAAGAATTCAGGCAGCTCCGAGCGTCGATACTCGTTCGAGCCGCGTGGAGAGTCATCGCGCTCCGCAATAGGTGCCAGATACTCCGCGTTCGTAGCCGGGTACAGCCCCCCTCCAAAGGCGTACGTGTTGTCTCTGCTGTATGGCGGCATATACGCAGGTGATGGTGGTGTGATGTAGGATGATAATATCGACGGGGTGTAGGAGGGTGATGGTAGTGATGAATAGGGAGGTGACATCGGCGAAGTGTACAGCGGCGAAGGCGGTGTCGTCTGCGAGGGAGATCCCGGCTCAATCGGCGAGAACTCAAGAGAGCGCTTGGGCTTGATCTTGGGGACTCTGTGCTCCAAATGAATGTCCTGGTCGGAGGTGATGTCCAGTGTATAAGACTGCGTCTGTGTATCGACCGTCGGCGGCTTCACGGTAAACAAGCTTTTCCGCCGACTGTAATACTCTTCAATTTCCACGTCCGAGACCTTTGAGTTGTTGGATATGAGGGAGATACGGCGGCAGATATTAGGGATAGAGATGGAGTTGGGAGGGAGGATGCGACGCGTCGTTGTAAAGAGGATAACATTGATCAGGCCGGAAAGCTGATAAACCGTATCACTGAAAAGAAGGTGAGCACCCAAGACACTGTTTTACTCGAAGAATAAAGTTACCAGAATATTGTCACTGCGAAAGGGACTTGACGCCCCCCGAATGCACTGAAACGCGCTGCAGCAATTGGGAGGATGATCACAGTGTAAGCCACAGGATACCTGCACCAAGTTTGTGTGTCAGTAACATATTGTCCATGACAAACTTTGAACCTACAGTAACATTTGTCTTGCGACAGTCATCATCTGCGTATCCGAAGAGTTACTCTTCCTCCAAGCGGAAGACTTGCGACTAAATCGAAATCCAACGTAACGGCCACTGATAACTATATTTCCACGAAGTCGCAGGAATACCAGCGTGTAGAGAATGAAGCTGGAGAAGGCAGAAAGGAACATCTGAGAAAGGCATGAGCATACAGATAGGCTGCACTGATAAGAGTACTGACGAATATATAATCTAAGCTGCGGTAACGTTCAGTGACCAGAATGGAATCAAACAAGAAAGAACATACGTAAGCCTTTCAGGATCATATGGATCTGTAATCCAGCACCAATACCCAGAAATTCCGTCTAGCAACCGGTTAGACCATGCGGCGCAGATGTACATAAAGGCTCACAGAAAGGACCTCGAGTTGTCTTATCAAATCTTGCGGGACCAGACACGACAATGGCACCAAGGGAGCACCATGCCAACAAGAGAATCAGTCCCAGTGCACGATTACTAATCTGCCATCTCAAGAACAAAAGCCAAAATGTATGTGCGGCAATGACCTAGCTTGGAGTGAGAGGTTGACCTGGCATGAGGTCAAGGACGGACTCACAAATGCAAAAATAGCTGTTCCAACATCTGCAATCTGCTTTATAGCACCTGTTATGAATTGTGAAGGGCGCCTAAACAACAACGAGATTGCAGCCTACCCTGTGTAGTGCAAAAGTTTCCCACATATACTAGCATTGCTTGTGTCCATTTTGCGCTCATGATCGATCCAAGTGCTATGGTTCTGAGTTAGTATGATCTTAAATCAATATGAGGATACCTCACTTTGCAGTAGATCACAACATAGCAGAGATACAAATAATGCTGCGACGTGGGTTCTAACGAATAAGTTCTTGTCTGCAGACCTCCTGGTGTTCCAAGCAGACAACTGCGAAAGATGATCAATCAGCTAGGCAATCTCGGGAGACAAAAGACCACTTACGCCAATGGCAGAAAGAAGACCGACAACGGCTGTGAGGGATATTACTGAAGCTGCAATAACAAGCTTCAGAGGCTTGAGTTGCAATTCCTGGTAACAGGCTATAATTTAGACTCACCGAGACGCCCCGCACCTCCGACTTCGTGTACGCCTGACTCGCCTGGAAAACTCCACCGTCGCCGTTGAAAGGACCGTCTTCGGCATAAATTGACATCCTCCAGGTCGGTCAGGGTGCACCAAATGAAACGGGATACGCTGGGCTCCGATAAAGAAGAGGCTGAGCGAGCTTCGATGCCAGGGTTGAAAGCGAAGAAAAGAGGCGCTGATGTGCGAGTAAGCACCATATGTATCATCCTGCTCAGCGAGTAGATACGGTCTGGTCGCATGCTGCGCTCAGCCAAACGCGAGCGCCATCATTACCTGTATCCGCATCTGGTAACTTTCGCCCCTATCTACGCTGATCCCTCGTCGGTGGCGTCCCGCTTTCATCAACGCAACTCCATATCTTGCACAGCAAGAGCGAACTGACGGTTATTAGGAGATGATGCACGCTGACATTGTACCTTAACAGCCATGCACGGCATCGGCTATAAAGATACATCATCCTCCCGAGTGTGCATAACCCCGCAGGTTAATTGACTGATGCACAAACTGAGCCTCACGGGGCGCACAGCGTCAGCGGTTTTCTGTCATTCACCGGTCATAAATCAGTCATATGTCAAAGGGCAAGAGTGATTATGCCAGATTCATGATTAGCCGAGTACCCGACCCGGTACCTACTATCGTTTATAAGTAGTACGTACAGTTACAGCTTACATCCTCCCAAGAGTCACTGAGTATCTGATGTGTAAGATATCACAATGCTCGCTCACTAAGACCGCTACTCCGCCCGCTGACAGCGTTCAAACCCAATCAAAACCACCCTAAAACCCAAAGCAAGAAGTGGACATGAGTACAAACGCTGACGTGGCTGGCTTCTTGAAGCGGACTCACGGGATTGTGCGTGCTCATCATCCTCGTCGAATATGGCCCCCCAATGGGAAACTTTGCGGAGCTCAATCGCACCCGCAGATGTTCCGCGAGAATGAGTGGGCATGAGCTCGGCCATCTTGTCGTACACTCCATCCTCCAATGCCCACTCATGTAATTGGGTCTCCGCCACACTAGATGGGGATGCGGCCCTTTCGGGCTCCATCCTGCCACACACAAAGGCTGAGACCACCTCGACGCGGCGCACGTGGAGCATGCTGCGATTGAGGACTAGAGTGGTTGTAGACCACACAAAGCTAGCCATAGTTACATGAGAACGATAGGCTGACATGTTTTTGTGGCAAAATAAACTCACAATACGGCAAGCATTGACAAATTAGCTTGTCTGGTCGTCGCCAGCGATAGATTGAGTGCCCGTAATATCGTTAGCACCTACAAGATATTAAAAAGAGCGGAGAGACGAAATTCTATAGCTCGTACTCCAAAAAAACTGATGCCGTCTTGGTGGAGCGCGCGTGCTAAATGAGTATTGGCTATCCGAGGACGATCAAATAAATTGTAGCAGGTTGAAGCCATCACAAGCACTTCAAAGAGCATCTGCATAATGATTAGCGGGTATGCTCTATGAGCAGAAAAGGAGCAGAAAAGGCTTGCCGGTGAGGCCCAGACGGCTATGAGTGCGGGAGTGGTGGTGGTGGTTATACACATTCCTGCGAGCGCATTGTATTGAATGCCATCTCCATAGATGTTAAGGCGATATTCTTGAGATACGACTTGGCAATGAAGCTCACCAAATAATATTGTGAGAGTGGCCACCATTGATGTGAATGTTGCACAAAAACTGACGACAAAACCACACAGCATCAATTTCGTCACTATCTGCGACCACTGGTGAGTTATACGGGCTCAATGATACATGAAAATGGTACACGCACCGGATTTCTCTCCCATAGCATTACAACACGACTCAAAACCAACACATTAGCGATGCCGAGAGAAGAGATAGCGCACAAAGCGGCCGAGATGATCAGAGCGCGACAGCTTCGCGTAAATTAGCATCAGTGATACAGGGAGGGCAGTCTCGGCAAACCTCTGAACAGATAGAAGCCATGTCAGTGATGAATATGTTGGAATGCGGGGGATCCGGGCTTACTGTGTCAGAAAATTCGTAGCCGCCCAGGTTTCCATTCATCTCAGCAGCGACTATGAGCAGCACAGTGGGGACCAGATAACGGTTCAGGAGGAAGAGATATTTCAAAAATGAGGCACTACTTCTCCAGACAAGAATGATCTCATCTGGGAAAGTCAGAATGTGATCGTAGAGAAGGATGACCAGGCCAGCCGCTGTTGGCTCGCAATATTAGTGCATACTTAAGCGGAAGAGAGGAGTCGGTTTACCGCTGAAGTAACGAGTGTATGCAGCATCATTTAAAGCGCTTTCCAGAGCTGCTGGCGATATGAGTGCCGCCATGGCCTGCAAGGATAGACTGACTGAGACCTAATGTGGGCTGCTGTGGGGTGCCGGACGAAGAGCACGTTAGCAACTTTTCGCGCTTTTGATCATGGATTTCGAAGCTGTCAGGGATAGTTCATGCGACAAACCTATGAATCACGATACAAGTTTCGATTGGATGATGGTGCCTCAATTGAAGAGATGTCTGGATCAAGCTTCCGCTTGTGTCTGGTGGCATGTCATCTGACCGCCCGAAGTTGAAGGCGTTGGCGACCGAGGCACTCATGTGCACCGCATGCCTGTCCTTTCCTGTCATGCAACTTCATGCTTTTGCAACTTCTAGCCTATATATCACGAGTCATCCGACACCATTGAAGTTTCTTGACCGCGTTGGATGGGAGAGTCTGCATGGAAACGAAGAAAACGGCGTCTCCCATTGGCAGCTAGCCGAATCAGGGGTAATTGGATTGGGCATAGATGCCGAGCACCGCAACTGATTTTCGACCTGAGTTCCCTTGAACATCCTCTGCCACTTAAGGAACGAGGTAATTGCCCTATGGTCATAAATAGAGTGGTGGCCCATATCAATGCCCCGGAGGCTGCGAGTTGGACAAGCTGTCGGGAAATGGTGGTTATCGTAATACGGCACGATGGTCAGTGACTCCTGACTCCTGACTCCTGAGAGCTTATCAGGAAGTTTTGCCCTGACACAGAGTCTTAACGGAAGGTAAGAGCTCGCAAATGCATATTGTAGACCTCAGAGGCCTGGTCCGGCAACGACCGTGGCACGAATTCTGTCGGTGAATTCTACGCCTGGAGTGTCATGCCACCAGCCAGTGTACTTTCAGTTGAATTCCTTTACACCCGATATATCACACTACGGCGGACGGCTTGACAGCAAGGTGTACATTGCCAAAGATAAGCTTCTCATCACCACCTCATCATTACGCTGTGCAAGGTATCGCAAACGAATTCATCCGATTCATCGTCGGCGGACCTTTCGCCGGTATGTTTCCGCTGGCAAAGAGGAGCCTGGCAACCGAATTGTACCCCTCTTTTGACAAGACGAGGCTTGTTTTTTTTTTTGCTGTGTACGGCCACAGCATCGGCGAAGTGTGGAAATCACGCAAACCGTGCAAACTGCAATTAATCCAGAGTCATCGGGAAACATTCCTCCGACTCAGGAATCCGTTTTATGGAGCGCCTGCCCATGCTCTACGGACCCAATCGACGACTTCCGAGCCCACTCGACGTCCTCGCTGTAGTCCAGTCTCCAATCGCGCAACGGATCCACCGGCGCAGCAGATATCTGCATGCTGCGCGCGCGAGACGACACCAAGCGCATGCCAGTCGAGCACTCAGACATGCGGGCTTGGGAGACCTCTACGCGGCGCACATCCAGGAGCGAGCGATTCAGCGTAACAGTTTCAGCCGCCCAGACAAAACTTAGGAACAGGAGACGTCAGTCAGCGAAAGGCAGCGGTCTATCGGGCATAGTCCAAGACGTACAATACAGAAAGGAGGGACAAGGACGGCTGCTTTGTAACAGCCAATCCAAGATTCAGCGCTCGCAAGAGCGTCAGTATCTGCAGCGGTGAAATGCGTGAATATCTGCCGTGCATTCCAGCTTGGCGGTTGGCCTCACCACGAAGAAGGTGACGCCATCGCGATGGAGTGCACGCGCCAGGCGGATGTTTGCATCACGAGGGCGCTGAAGGAAGTTTAAGCTGGTAGAGACGAGAACGAAAATGTCGAAGATCATCTGGGCAAGTGTCAGTGATATGTCGAGCATGTGATTGGAATGGGATTCACGGGAGCAGCCCAGACTGCGATAAGCGAGGTGGTAGTGGTGGTCGGTGAACACATGTCGATAATCTGGACGAAATCGATGTTGTCTGGGTCACGTAAGATATAGTGGCTGGGCTTCCGAGCGGTGATAAGAATACCTACCATATAGTTTCACGAGAGTAATAATGGTGGCACAAAAGGTGGCAAGGAAACTGGCGCCGAAGCCGATGAACATCAATCGCACGGCGAGCTTGGCGATGTCAATACAGAAGATAGTAAGCAAGCAAACAGAGGTGCCTACTTTGTTTCTGTCCCAAAGGGCAATGACGCGCGTGAGGATGAGCATATCCCCAATGCCAAGGGAAAGAATTGCCATCAAGGCAGATGTAGTCAGAAATATCCTGCAGCTGAAAGAAGTCAATATTGTAATTGCCTTGATCCGCTCTGAGACTCACTCCTAGCGTCCCAGTATACCGGTAAGACACGAGAGAAATAACACAAGGAAGGTGACTCACTTGATTCGAAAAGACCAAACCGGTCAATCCGCACATTTCCACAGTCACCAAAGTGAGCACGGTGGGTACGATATATCTGTTGATGAGAAAGCCGTATTTCTGGAAAGACGGTGGGCTTGGCCAGATGAGAGCTATCTCCTCTGGAAGCGTCATAAGATGATCATAGAGCAGAAGCGTCAGCCCGGCCGCTGTGCCAACTGTCAGAGTGGGAATGGGCACATGAACTGGCGGGATCGCTCACCGCTGAACCATCTGGTCGCCATCCCGTCTTTCATTGCATGCTCTAGAGTCACGAACAGCGCGGGATCCAAGAGTGGGCTAGCCATGTGGAAACCAGAAGTGGGCGCAGGTGCCAGACGGGAGCCCCACTCCTAAAGATGGAAGATATGAAAGAAGAGATCCCTGGAGTGGCCTTTTTGAAATGAAGAAATATGCACTATAACACTGACAGGGTGCCCAGGGCGCGTCAGGGCATATCAGGGCAGCATGCGGGTGAACTCTAGATTGCGGCGCAAGCGCCCATATATTGAATTGATGACATCCAGGCTCATCCAGGTAAGGCCTCGAGATGGGGACATGACGATGTCTCATGGTTCATCGTGCACTGCTTGCACGAAGTTGCCTAGAGACCTAAGGAGGCGCATGTGGCCGTCAAGTCATGATTTTGACATCGTCGCCAACGGGTCTCCAAGTCGTGGCGATCTAAACTCTTCTGGACTGTAATAATGTATTGTCCAAGACAAAGACTCATGCGGGCCCAGAAAAGCGTGTCAAGCGCAGAATTCGAAGCTGGCGAGCTGTGATTGGTAATTTGGTGAGGATGCTACATGTGGTCAGTGTCAGAGAGCTCGCATGCAATTGATGATCGATGATCGTCTGCCCACGGGTGGCTGGCGCCGACCTGCGCCAACTCGGACGCGACCGAGTTTCCGTCTCACCTTCTGACGGTGTTGAGCTCATGACCACCATTGCTTTAATACACAACATAGCTCTCTGCTCGCGACGGAGTTCACGAAATGCTATAGAAGCTGTCCGGGCAGGCGAGTTTATGCGCCAACGATCGCGTCGACACTTGCAGCACGACGGTACGCCGTCTTTTCCGCCCGAATTTCCAACAGCTTATCTTCGTGCTGAAAGCCCGCCCTCAGCGCCAACCTCTCGGATTTGCATTTGATATTGTGAGTGCCCGCCCCAGCTCCCAGCACTGATGTTTACGATTACGCTGTGTAGGACGGCGTGCTGGTGCGCGGCGAGGATGTCATACCCCAGGCGCGCAGAGCTCTGGCTATGCTGGAAGGCGACAATAAATTCAATATGTGTGTGAATCGATAATATTTGTTAGACGCCTAAGCTGATTCTACATGGAAGGAAGATCCCTTACATTCTGGTTAGTTAGCTCTATCATATCCATTGAACGTGCTGAACTTCATTTGTAGCTCACGAATGGTGGAGGCATGTCCGAGGAAATGAGGTGCCAGAAGTTGAGCCAAAAACTTGGAACTGAGGTGCGAGCATAACTCCGGAGGACGGCTGCCGAATGACCTCGCCTGACGATAATCCGTGCAGATAAAGCCCTCACAGTTCTTACAAGCCCACACAATCTTCAAAGCCACGGCCCACAAATACAACGATACTCCAGTGCTAGTTCTCGGAGGTAAGGACGATGTCCTGCGAAAGGTGGCCGAAGGGTGCGTTATCATGACACAGTTACTCCGCCTCTTGAACCCAATCGAACCGCGAATAGATATGGCTTCAGAAAGGCATACACAACGCTGGATGTACTGGCATGGGATCCAACGTTAGTCAAATCTCACAGTCTACAACGTCTTGCTGACGAAACTCGCAGTGTCTGGCCATTCCATGACCTCTCCGCCGAAGAGCGCCTGAGCACAAAAGTATGCCAACTACGCATCCACTCTTTGCTATGACTGAATCAACGCGCAGGCAGTAAATTTCTCGCAAACACGCATCGGCGCCATCTTCGTCTTCCATGACCCGCGCAACTGGGCACTCGACATCCAGGTCATGTGCGATGTCATTCAGTCTGCGGGCATCATCGGCGGGCCGTACGTCCACAATCAAGCGAAGCCGGTAGAGCTTGTGTTCGCGAACCCGGATTTGATCTGGCGCAGTGAGTTTGAGCGGCCGAGACTGGGGCAGGGCGGGTTCCGTGAGGCGTTCGGCGCCGTCTACAAGGTCCGCCATCGCCGCCGCTCGTGCATCGCCGCTTGCTGAGTTGTGCTTGTAGGCACTGACAGGGGCAGAATACCCATACACACAGTATGGTAAGCCGACAACGGCAACGTACGATTTCGCAAAGCGCGTGCTGGCGGATCGGGTTGGGGAGCTCTATGGGATCCCCCAGCTTCCGGAGTCGATGTGAGCGAGCTTCATGCGCCATTCATGTGGTTCTGTCGCTGATCATAGCGGGGCACAGCTACATGGTTGGAGGTCAGTAAACCATGTCTCACGCCTCCTTGCTGCCCTAACTTCTAAATCGCGCATGCAGATAACCCCGAATCAGGTGCGTTGATTGCTTCCGCCGCCGACGTTCATACTGATGAGTCGGAGCGCGTAGATATAGCAGGCGCTAACAAAGCTGGGTGGAATTCTGTGCTCGTGCATACGGGCGTGTATGAGCCCGCTGAGGGCTCTCCCCGCCACACGCCCACGTTTGAAGCAGAGAATGTCGAGGAGGCTGTCAAGATGGCCATCGAGAAGGCAGCTGGTGAGCAGTAGATCTGCCTCGACCGTCGAGCTTGATTGCTATCGTTCGTATTGGATTTGCGGTAGAGCATTTCTGATGCAGACCAGCAGGGCACTTATATAGACGATTGAATAGATTGCATTTAGATCTGATGGAATCATGTTTCGAGAAAGAAAGAAAAAAGATAATCGCAGGACCTGAAGCTATTTTTAGATCCGACCCAAATCTTCAGCTGCAGACGACGAGCACCGGGGATCGAAGCGATGCTGTCTCAGGTATATTGGTATACATTTCATTTCTTTATGTAGATTGTACAATTCCGAGCAGTGTCTGCGTGATTTCCAAAACCTCTGAGGTCGATGGTAATTACATTCCGAAGTATTATCTGTGGATATGGACGAGAGATTAGTGAGTTGCTTTAAGAGATCTAGCTCCAGCTCACCGTATCAGCAAATTAGATGTTCTCGTTGATCACGTTGTCGAGCTTGTCGTCAACGAAGCCATCGACAGCCTTCTCGGCAGCACCCTCCATTCCAGAGTTGCTCTGTGAACCATTCGGATAAGCACGATTGAAAACAAACATGGTAGGACAGTTCAACGCACGAGACCAAGATCAGCCTCTCCTCTGGCGAGCTCATTGTCGACGAAGTTGTTGGCAGCGCCGTCGGTCACACCGTCCTCGAGCTTGCCAGTGACACCCTGGCCCTCGGTCAAGCCCTTCTCGGCCGCCATACCGTCTGCGATCCAGCTGGACATGTTGATATATGTGTTTAGGGGGGTGGGTTGGTAGTGGTGAGAGTGGGTGCGAGAGCGATAATGATTGCAACCCATCGGACTGCTATAAATACTATACGGTGGCCATTCGGGTCCAGTAGATCGAACCCCACAGGGCACCACTTCATGCTGCATCAGGGACCCAGGGCGCCACTTGCAGACGCGACGGGTAATAGGTACGCGGCTGCCGTCCTAGGCCTGTTTCGGAAGAATAGTCGGTCAGGTCGTGCGAGGCTATGGGCTTACAGGTCAACAGTCGGACAGACATTCCTCTCCCTGTTGAGGTTCAAGAGGTGAATCTGTGTTGCTGGACTGGGGATCAAGAGTCACAATAGTACAGATACTCTCCTCCCTGCGGAAAAATGAGAAGGACTAGGAAGAGCTGCGCCCAGAGTCAGATAGGGGTACACTGCATCGATAGAATCAGGACGTCCGACAGTAACCAGTGACAGTTCAGTTGAGCCGATTGCATGATTGGTTCTAAAAAAAGACGCAGTAGTATAGCGTTCACCGCCACGGTGAAGTGAAATCTCCGGGTAACACAGCTTGAAGGGGCTCTTCTATGCCCGTAGCAAAGATAAGCCAGACAGCTGAAATGGTTTGAATCAGAGTGATATCAGGTGACACCCCAAACCCACGTTATACGGCCAATTGCAATACTATTGATGCAAGTCCAAGCTTTAGGGTGCAGGAACTCGGGCCCTCCAATTTTCGATGATCAGCATGTAATTGAGGTCCACGTCGAGATGTTGGTTAGACAGGAAAGCCGGGACCGAGAGCACGCCAACTATGACTCTGCAGACCGGCGCGACCGCTCCGCTGTCGTCGGGAGCAGAATAACATGGGCGCTTGTTCTCGTCTCACCTGGACGGCGACGACGACGACGACGCGTAGACCCCTTTCTTGTTGTATACCTTGCTATGGAATATCAAAACGCCCGCGGAGTGGACATGGAATCTCCTACCAACCTCGTCGGCCCTTCTGCATCGTCTGTTGACCTCAAGAAGGACGGCACTGCGTCCAAGATGAGATCGCACAAAGGAAATGTACCTGTCCTCCCCAAAAGCAAACTCTGCCCACATTGCGCAGCTACTTTTACGCGAACGACACATCTGAATCGCCATCTGCGCACCCGTGAGTCCTCCGATTCATGGGCGTGGGCTTGCACCGTGCTTATCGCATGTCAGATACCAACGAACGCCAACACCAATGCGATGTGAGTTATTACCTTCTTGTATGCTGTTCAAAAACTGAACGAGCATGCTTCGCAGACATGCGATGCTTCTTTTACTCGTAGCGATCTTCTCACTCGACATAAGCGCACCTGTGGAGATCCGTAAGTTTCACTTTCTCGATGGGTTTGCACCACGCCCGCTGCAGAGAATACTCGCTGAAGGCGAGTCTGACAGACCGCTTCATATCCAATGATATAAACAGGTGCTGAACTCACTCTTCAGTCTCAGCGCTGGCCGCACACGAAGGAAGTCCTGCCAGGCATGCGCTGACTCCAAGATCAAGTGCGATCTCCAACGCCCCTGCTCAAAGTGCCAAACACGCGGAAGAGAATGTGTCTTCCTGACGGCCACAAGCGCTGCCCGACGGCCGTCTCTCCGAACTATGGACGAGGATTCGCCCATGATCGACGGTAAGCCTCCCTCTTGGCGCACAAGCCTGATCCTCAAACCTGTGCTCGAAGGACTCTCAACGATGGCTCCACCCAGTGTCGTGCCCCGCATCAATCCCGCCACGGATTTTGCGAATCTGGAATTCATGACTACGTCGAGCAACACCGGCGGCATAACAGACAGCAACTACACACCGACCGACCTGCAGAGTGCCCTCTCCGTTATCAGTGGCGCCAATCATGGATTCAACAGTGGGGGCGCGTACTCGGGTAACATGTTCGAGCCGCTCCTCAGCGATATTTTCTCGTCGTCGTCCACTGCAGCGGATACGCCGTCATCTCAGCAATCGGATAGCCCTATGATGACTGAGGAGAGCTTTCCCTTCCCGACGCGAGCGGTCGATGTGCAGCCGTTCATGGCATCTATTGATGACGAGTGGTTTTACGAGTACTTGACAACCCAGATGGCTGCGGCGCCTGCGCCTGCACCCGCACCCGCACCTGAACCTGAACCGCAGCCCGATCCGGCATCGTTGCTACCGCCCGACAGGATATCCCCGCTCGCGTACGATGTATGCCACCTTCCGGACGGGACTCCTATACCTCGTCCTGCAATGGAAGAGCTGCAGCACTATCGTAAGCCCTACCACTCTGGCTGTATGCTACCAGAACTGATATTCATCTTAATAGTATACCTGTTCTTGTCCGCATTCCAGACGCAAGTGCCTATTGTGCACCCTGCGACGTGGGACGAGAAAGGCAAGCCCAACGTGCTGCTGGGCGCCGCAAAGGCGTGTGGGGCGCTTTTCGTCAAGACGCGCCAGGCGAGGAGTTTTGTATCCAGGAAGCTCTCAGCCGCGCGAGAAGACCTCGTGCACGAGTTTGTAAGATCATTAGCTCTATCAGGTGATGCATATACTGACGGTATGGATAGGCAAAAAATCCCACCGAGTCTTTGGACCAGGTCCATTTGATCATGGCGACAGTATTGATGCAGACCATTGGCCTGTTCCATCAGCAGGCTGACCAGCGTGCCTCTTCGCACATCTATCACGGGATGCTCGTCATGGTCAGTTGGTTGGACGGGTCTTGCTGACATGGCTAAACACGTCTTCTGCAGATGATCCGCAGCACGGGGTTGATTGCACGAAACGCAGCCTGGACGCCGCCCAATCTCTCAGAACCAGGTTCCCTGGATAAGATTTGGCGGGAATGGGCAGTGCACGAACAGACGAAGAGGTGATTCTCACATCCCATGAATATCGCCAAGTGACTGATTTCGACCTAAGGGCACTGCTCTTGTCGTATATGCACGACACATGCCACTGCATATACTTTGCAATGCCCGCATCATACCTCCACGGGGAGATGGCCATGTATCTCCCTTGTGAAGATGCACTGTGGAAGGCGAGCACAGCAACAGAATGGTTTCTCGCACTACAAAAACCCTCGCCATACGGCACCACGCAAGAACGACTCACGGGAGTCAGCATGCCTCGAGTTATGGCCGAGCTCGAACAGCCGCGCCCAGCTGAGACCTCCATTGCGCTCAACCCGTTCTCGCATTTCATCCTCATCCACGTTATCCTGCGCAATCTGTTCACCGCCTGTGTCCAGCGCCGTCTTGTCGCGTCATCAGCAAATTCGCATATCACACTGCCACTCCCTACGAATGCCACAGGCTCGGTCGACGAGGTGGTCGACCCAGAGATCATGACCCTACAATATGCTTTGCACAACTGGCTCCAGAGCTGGCTTGGCAGCCCCGAGCTGCCGCGCACGCATAGCACCGAAGAGGAGCCTCCATTCACGCAGAATGCGCTGCCATACTACTGGCTTGCACAGGTGGCGCTGCTTGCGTACCAGGAAAACTATCCGCCGTTCGAGCCAGGATCCGAGAACAACCTCAAGAGCGAGCTGAGGTTCCGCATGGTGAAGCAGTGGCTGCGGCACATTAGAGGGTTCTTGAAGAAGACAGATCAGGCCCCGACGTTGTTCTGGGACGAGCTCATGCGGATACGGCTGAAAAGTTGGCAGGCCGAAATCGAAGTCGGTGGAGGGGATGATCAAGAGGGGTTGTTGGGCTTCTTCCCTGAGTCATAAGCTGTACCAACCCTTCCCTCTTTGGCGATGCTTGTTTGCAAAGTCGGAACGTTGATATAGCATAGCGATAGCGACAGTGAAATACCCATGATACAATAATATGTATTGTTTAGCTTCTAAGAGTCCTTAGTCAATATATCCCATGGAAGCGGCCCTCGAAACAAGTCCGTCTGGGTGTCAGGGCACCAGTTCATCAAGTGCGCAAGTTCGGGCGACGAGGTGTAGTACGAATGGAATCGCCAGAATATATTCCGACTACGTCGTTTGGCCAGAAGTGTCGAGTGACAGCCGTAGAGATCTTGTGTGTACGGCTTATAACCATTTGCCAGCTGAACAAAATTAAAGATTAGCACTGGCGCTGAGACGGTGCGATAGAGACTTTCACCTCGCCCGCTTGCGCAGTCTTTCCGTCTTTCTCCGCATCAATGCCCACATAGTCGAAGCGTGATGTGGGCCACCTCAGCGCCTCACGATGTAGTTCTTCAAATCGTCTACGTTTCATCTCGTAGCCAACCACGGTTATATGCGTGGGCCATTTCCCGGTAACTTCGTGGAATCGAGCAATAGAAAAAAGAAGGTTTTGGTAGGAATCTAATGCATGATCCTCGGTGGTTGCGCGGAAGTGCGTCGAAGGGGATGGAGGGAGAAGACCAGAGGAGGTAGCTAGGCGGAGGTACGATTCAGCTTCGGTGGTGGTAGATCCGGCACGCGTTTGGCCACTGGAAAAGAGGTTCAGACGTGATTCAAATGAACGCGTGCTTTACTTACCCACTGAAGATTAGTAGAGAATGCTCGTCTTGGTGAGCTAGCTCCGCTCTATTGCGAGATGATCAACGGTCACCACTGGCTGGTCATCGAAATAATTGCTCACCCCCGTGCAATATGGCTTACAAATGCATCTATTCTCCCGCCCCCTTTCTGATACGGTTCCAGCAACCATTGATCCTCATCTAATTTTAAACTTGGGTCAGTCCCGGTCCAGATACTATGTCCCGGGACGATGATTAGGTGGTCGAGTCCCAAGTTTTTCGCAAAATGAGGTAGCGTTTGGAAGATGCTTTCGGGCCGAACTCCCCATTGACCTTGCGCATACGAGAAGTGATACGAGAGATTGTATATGAAAGAGAGGATGGCGAAGATCGCGAGAGCAAGAAAACCGAGATTCGTGACGCGTGCGCGCGCGAATAGAATGTCGAGGGCGCGAGTCTGGGAGACGGGGATGTTGCTCCTTCGGAACACGCGCCTTTGTTTTGACGATGCTGGGGTCGGCAAACCAGACATTGACCTAAAAGAAAGGGGTATTTGGTACAGTAGTGTACACCTTGAGGAACAAGGTCAAGGTCTGATCACCATGCAACTTTGCAGTTGACCCACTTTTAGATATAATATTAACGCCTTTCGGAGTCCCAGAGGCCCCCCAGAGCGCGTCCTTCCCTGACAACCCAGATAGAAAGAGAGGAAAGATCGAAGATGGCCTGCACTAGTGCTAGTAGCGCTAACTAGTAACTACAGGTCGCGTGGATCAGTCAAATATGTGATGGCCGAGCGGCAGTCTGAATGGAAGTGAGGCGCCAAAAATCCCTTCTTCATTAATGTTCAGAGTGCAAGAGAATATATTCAGAGGCGACAAAGATACCCCGTCATACACACACTGCGGAGTACAACATTTATAAATATTTACAAACTTGATAGCAAGACAAATAAGGAATAAATTTAGGTGGACTTGGCGGCGAAGCCGAGGCGAGGGGAAGAGGCATCCGAAGCGTCGAAGACGACGAACTGCGACTTGAGGAAGACGTCACCGTAGATGGACATCCCGATGCCGGTGTTGAGCTGGAGGCCACCGAAGCAGCTGGAGCCCGTAGCAGGGGCATAGTTGAGGTACTCGCCGGGGACGACGGCGTGGTATGAGCCAACACCGAGAGTGAGGTCGGGGAGAGTCGCAGAGCAAGGGAAGATGTATCCACCCTGCGAAGAGGAGCTGGAGAGGGTAGGCGTGTCAGCACCGAGAGCAACTTGGAGGAAGAGGAGGTGCTTACACTGAAGAGCCGGGGACAGCAGCGTAGTATGCTTTGACGACGGCGGAAGGAGCGTAAATGAGGGTGGTGCCAGTGTCGGCGATGGTGTCGATGCTGCTCGACTTGAAGCTTCCGGAACCGACGGCGTAGCCTGAGCCGGTGAACTCCCAGAAGCCTTGGGAGTCATCGACGTCGACGTAGGTGATAGAGCCGGTGTACTTGCTGCTATCGATCGTGCCGAAGTCGTATGTGCCCGCGGCGTGGTACTTCAAGTCGGCAGTGAAGACCTTGGTAGAGAGCGATGATTTGACGTTGTCGTAGAAGGTCTTCTGGGCGGTGGGGGAGACGGTGTTGATGCTGCTGAAGGCAAGGCCGACGAGACCGTCGTTGGCGGTGTCAGAGACAAATTCAGAGGAGACCTTGGTGGCGATCTCAACTGAAGAATTGGCCAAATCAGGTTGTGAAATGCCTCCCCGACAATAAGGATGCTTACCAGCCTGTCCAGTGACGGAGACACCGCCAATCTTCACAGTATCAGTGCCGACAGTGCCAGAGGCACCACTGCCATCACCGTATGAGATGTCCCATGTGTATCCGCTCTTGGCCTTCCAAGTGGAGGATGAGGAAGGGTTGTAAACGGTGTGGCCTTTCTGCTCAGATGAAGGCAGCTTGTTGGAGAAGACCCAGCTAATAACACGATAGCAAGTCAGCGATCCAACTCGAAGCTGGAAGGGGTAAGGACGTACAGATCAGCCGATCCCGTGTCGAAGTCCAAGTTGAGAGTCTGACCGCCAATGGAGACGGGGCAGAGGTACTCAGAGTCGTACGCATCCTCGGGAGAAGCCTTGACTGTGCCGGAGACGGCGGCAGCCAATTCAGCAGGCATGGTCTTGCCATACTTAATGTATGCCTTCGCGTAGGCCATGGGACCGTTCGCGACGAACTTCTCGTTCTTCTTCTGCACAACGGAGAAGTTGCCGATACGTTTCTCGACGGGGGTCGCGACAGCGGCAGCGAACATGGCGGCCGAAGCCAGGGTTGCGAAAAGACCGTGCATGGCGAAGGAGAAGGGTGTTAGGCTGAGAGAAGGAGTGCTGAAGGAATGACCTGCTTCATCTCAGTAGTCAATATGAGCATCTTATAGGTTGGCGAGCGATAATGACGATCGTTGTGAGTTGCGTGCTGTCATTAGCATCGTATGGCAACTACAGCCTTATCTTTGCTATTAGCCTTGTCTCGAGGGCGTGAATGCAGTGCAGGACGCGAGGTAATGTGCTGCCGCATGGTCGGTTCGGGGACTGTCCTGTCGGCACAGAGCCACGGCAGGGCATCCCATCCACGTGAAAGCTTGTTGCCAAGGATTGCCAAGGTGCGCGCACGAGCTCAGATTCGGACGTAGGCATGGTTCGATCAACATCCATAGGTAACATGCCGGTGGTGGAGCGAATTCGTCCTATTGCCTTTGGTTACGAAATTGTCCATTATTACTACTGTTTGATAGTTGAAGCGCACCCCAACCGGGTTGGGTTGAGTTGCTGCGATTCATTGCTGGTTGGGATGGAAGACATATGAAGGTGCCGTAAGGTGCAGTGAGGACAAGGAAATAGCAACTTCGTGGAGTTCAAGGACCATCACCACACGATGCCGGATGCTGGCCGATCATGGAGAGAACGCACTAGTCTTGCGACCCATGTGCAAGACTTGAAAACACCGGCCTCGCCATGAGAGTGTACTTGTTTAAGCGACCGTCGAATCAAGATGGTCTCAAGGTTCGAGTTCTTGCCAGGATGTCGGTGATTCCGTGTGATTGATCTGTGCTGGCGGGGCGGAATGAGCGGCCGTTTGCATATCTTCGTGACCGCCCACCTGCTTTCATTTGATATTCACTTGGCTATCTCTCTGCTGCGTCGACCCTCGTGCGTCTCTCTCCCTGTCTCATTGAGATCCCACGAGCTCATGCGGACTAACGGGTCGGACTTGGGTCGGACTATGAACCGATGCTATCGATGTCGAGCATGCGCTGATACCTGGATCTGATGGGGCCCCTGAGGTTTGCGAGGAATTCCGTGTATGCATAAGGTCGAAAGACAGGGGAGAAAAAGAGTTGCAATTGAATATGAGAAGAGAAAATGAAGAGCCATGCGGTCTGGCATAGCGGAGATGTGCACGTGGGAAGCGAGCTGTCAGATATCTGTCAAGGTACATTACATCTCGGTTCCAACTCAGTTGGTGGTGCAGACTCTGCAGAGCTGAACAGTAGAGTTGCCCTAAACTGAAGCCTCTGGAGGAATGTTGAGTACAATAATCTACGCGATGTTGATCTTACACTTGCAGGCGCACATCGACTGGTAACTATAATATCTGACAGCGCCAAACTCGTCATTAATGCATAGGAATATAATTGCAATGAACATCGGTGTTGGTGCTTGGCAGTCAAACCAAGAAACTTGTGAACACGCGGGCATGCCATTAGGGCATACAGGGCATACAGCATCGAGCCCGACCAGCATGGAAAATCGAGCCATCTGACTTAGCTCCACTGCGAACAGGCACGACTTGATCCGCATACGGGCAGATGCAGGGAGCCTTACTTCCCCACTCGTTTCAACTGGGGATTAAGCAAGAGGCGATTAGTGTGGCCCGACAATCCCGAGAGAAACTCACCCTCTCTGTATTCCTGAACAAATCGTGGTCTACCGCTGCAGCCTTTCCATCGATCCGTTCAATTCTCCTGTTTTGCGCTTCTACTTCCTGGCCCATGGTTCCAGCATGCAGCTTGAGAGCCTTTGTCACCTGCAATATTTCGTCCAAATTATCCGCGATATCATCTTCCATGCCATCGTCTTCCTCCGTGGCCTCAAACTGAAACCGCTTGCGCTGCTCCTTTCTGGCGGCGAGCTGCTGCTCCGTTTTGTATCCCCTTCCGCCGAGGATGCCCTCCTCGTCATCAGCCGCGTAGGTAGCCGCTCTTCCGAGCCGATTTTGCGACTCGCGAACATCCATGAGCGCTTTCTCCCGCTCCCCACGTTCTTCTTCGTAGCGAGCTTGAATCTTCGCCTCCTGGGCAGCTCGTTTCACGTCTTTATTAAAGGTGATAGCAGGTCGGAAGATGGAGCGGTTGAGCTTGATCAGCTCGTCTGTCTTGTCCGCCGCACGGACGGAATGGCCTTTGGCCATATCGAGGTGCCGTTCGGTGTTCGCAAGTTTCTCTTTTACGCAGTATATCAGCATGTGTTGAATGGAAATAGAGAGAAAAATAAAGCACACCAGATTGATCCGCCAAGCGCTGGCTAGTAGCGCGTGCAGTCTCTTCAGCCTGCCTCGCCAGCATCAGCGCGTTCCTCGTCGAGTTCACGCTCTCCTGCTTCACCGCCGATATCCGCGTCTTGATGCCCTCCACATCTTCGTCATCCTCCTGCCCACCAATCGGCTCTTTGAACGTCTGAGTGCCAGCGCCAGCGGCAAGTCCAGAACCGTGATCGACGGAGCGTGGGCCGAGCAGTGACTCGCGCGTGTAGCGAGCACGCGTTGGCGGTTGGGGCACGGGTGGGTTCTGAGCAGCGTACGTAGCGAGTGGATCACCGTCCCTGCTCTTGACGTATGTGCTGGAGGACGATTTCGGGTAGGAGTATGAGCCTGTGTTGGCAGCGGCTGATGCGCTGGCACCGCGAGAGTAGCTAGACCCGGCTAGCGAAGATGGCGCTGGCTCCACGGGAGGTATTTGTAGTTTGGACTTGGACTTCCAGAATGGCATTGTGGTATGAAGGGAGTACTAGTGCGAGCAGGAAACGGTGGTTGCAGTCGAGGTCAAGAAGCGAGTAATTTCTTGAGTAACCCGCAGTAGCGGCCAGTACAAAGCATCGGTTTAGGTGCTTCTTCTGAACCGATCACGGATGACTATCCATTCATAGCCTTACGTCCAACGTCCAGGTGTATCAGTGCAAGACTGCGCAAGAATTCCACCAATATGAGCGCGTGGTGGGGGATGCTAAAGATGACGGCTCATTTCGGCAGACGGCAGACGCTCTGGCGCAATCATCTGGGCTTGATGATGATTACAATTGTGCATTTAGATCTCCTTCCACCTTCTTGGTATTCTCTTTAATGTCTTCCTCGACTGCTACCTCAGGGCCGTGCATAGGCATCGTCTCGGCTGGCGCGATGGGCTCCGCAGTCGCCGCGGTTCTCACCAGCCACGGGTGCACCGTACTTACCGATCTCGCTGGCCGGTCTGCCGACACACGCAAACGCGCGGCAGAGGCGGGCATGCAGGATGCGCCCCTCCACGAGATCGCGTCTAGGGTGCGCTGGGTGCTCAGCATCCTGCCGCCCAGCAGCGCGGAGAAATTCGCCACCGACTTCCTGGCTGCTCGGAAAGAGGGGCCTGCATCTGAGAAGACCAGCCCCCCGGTCTTCGTTGATTGCAACGCAGTCAATCCTGAGACCGTCAAGCGGATTGCTGGGCACTTCGAAGGCACTGGCGTGCCATTCATTGACGCGAGCATTATCGGAGGGCCGCCCCGTGAGGGCTATCGTCCGACATTCTACGCATCGGCAAGCCAGCCAGATTCAGCCGTTTTGGCAGAATTCAACGGCTTGAATAAGTGGGGCCTACCTGTGAAACTCCTAGATGGCGAAGGGGTCTCCATCGGAGATGCTAGCGCCCTCAAGATGGCATACGCTGTACGTTTCTTTTGTAGACGGCACCGAGTTTGCTGAAACTTATAATCGCTAAAGGGGATCTCAAAAGGAACAATCGGCTTGTACACCACCATGATTCTGGGTGAGCCTTTACTAATGAATTTCCTGGTCCCACACTCAAGACTGATCTACACGTCACAGCCGCGCATGCTGCATCCCCCGCCACTGCCGATGCCCTCATGCACGAACTCAACGCATCTCAACCAGCAGTCTTGCAGAAAATCTCGAAGTCTGTTCCTGGGATGCTCCCGAAAGGTCAGCTCTTCCCTACAAGCTACATTTGACCCTCATATAAATTATATATGAAGCATATCGCTGGGTAGGAGAGATGGAAGAGATCGCGGGATTCATCGGCGGGGAGGAAAAAGAGATCTTCTCTGGTATGGCGAAAATTTATTCTCGAGTGGAGGGCAGCGTCAAGGGGGATGGGACTGATGTCGAGGTACTGAAGAGTTTTGTGGATAACTCAAAGAGCCTTCAAGTTTAAGATCGTACTTAGATGTGGCATAGAATCTAATCATACCACGGTCACTGAAAGATGTGCTAAGTTGACAGCTGTTCGTTTCGGCCATCGAGCCGGACTTAGACTCGCTTTCGGCTTCGCATTCGCTCTGCCTTGCGCTGTGATACCCTTCTCGAGTACTGGTAAAATCTTGCAGAAATACAGCAGCTGGCACGAAAGCTCTCAATGTAAGTCCGATTTTCTATTTCCTAAGGTTCCGCCAACAATGTCGCTAATCAACGTCAAATCAGCCGATCTGCAACCTTTGGATCTCCCAGTCATCGATTAGAACACATTCGGCTCACCCTCACAGACGCCTATCTGTTTCTAAGGCTGATTTTTCAGTCACCTCTAGTCACACCAGATCTTCTATATCAATTACGTTGTGGTGCAGTGAGCCTACCCCGCAGCTGTTCATTCCAAACCAGCGCCACACATCCCGACGCAATGCCGCCCTCAACCGCCCCAGGACCATGCATAGCCATCATCTCAGCCGGCGCGATGGGCGCCGCCGTCGCCGCGGTGCTCACCGCGCGGGGGTGCACCGTGCTCACCGACCTCGCCGGGCGCTCTGCCGACACGCGCCGGCGCGCCGCGGAGGCCGGCATGCAGGACGCGCCGCTCCGCGAGATCGCGGCCCGCGCGCGCTGGGTGCTCAGTATCCTGCCGCCCGGCAGCGCGGAGCGCTTCGCCGACGAGTTCCTCGCCGCTGCAGAGGGCGCGGGCGCGGTGTTCGTGGACTGCAACGCGGTGAACCCCGCGACCGCGCAGCGGATCGCGGCGCGCTTTTCTGGGGTGGGCGTGCCCTTCCTCGACGGGTGCATCACGGGGTGGCCACCGCGTGGCGAGTACCGCCCGACGTTCTACGCGTCGGCAGCGCCGCGGGACGCGAATCTGCTGAAAGAGTTCGACGCGTTGAATGAGTGGGGGCTGCCCGTGAAGCTGCTCGAAGGCGAGGGCGTCAGCGTGGGGGCTGCTAGTGCGCTCAAGATGTCGTATGCGGTGGGTGCTTTGATTGCACTGCTCTCAAACCATTCTGAGTGCGTTCACTGCCATTCATAGGCTATCCTGAAAGGCACGACGGGCCTATGGACGACTATGATCCTCGGTGCGGCGTCAGTTACTTGAAAGGGCTCCGAGCTCACCTATCGCGTACAGCGGCGCACGACGCGTCCCCAGCCACCGCCGAAGCGCTTATGCAGGAATTGCACGCCTCGCAGCCGGCCGTGCTACAGAAGATCGTCTGGGCCATCCCAGACATGCTTCCCAAAGGTTCGGCCGCGCTCTGAGCCTGTAATCCATCTGATGGCATTCGTACAGCCTATCGTTGGGTTCACGAGATGGAGGAAATCGCAGAGTTCGTCGGCGAGGATGAGCGGGAGATATACGACGGGATGTCGAAGGTCTTTGCACGTGTCGAGTACAGCAGAAGGGGGGATGGGAGGGATGTGGCTGTACTGGAGAAATTTGTCGAAGACGCGAAGCGTCTCTAAGAGTGTAGCATACGCAAGGCCACTGATGCTTGCAATGCCAGAATGAACGATGTGAACCGTGACGATGCGGCCAGGTAATCAGATATCATACCGAAAATTGGTACGCATACTTGCTACAGAGTGGGTTGAAATGACCTGAGTGATGTGATTCCCACCCACTCATATGACACGGCTGGCATTTAAACGTGCAGCAACCGCGGCGAATATGCATGGGAAGCCCGCAGTCTTTCGAGATTCGAAACATCGAAGATGTCGGGTGGTGTCGTCTGGTGTCGTACGGCAATGTATCCAGTTTTGTCCTGTGGCGGTATTCCATAAGCTGATTGGGTCGACGACCGAGGTGAACGGCATGCCTAAAAGAGCGAAAAATTGAGAAGTTGGTGTCTCTGAGTTCCTGTGCGGACATAAATGAGTTCTGCGCCGGTTGGTTACCAAAGATCATCGCGTATGAGGGAAGATCGGTGGCAAACATCCCGGCGCTGCTATCACGCCCCCCAGATCCGGGCGATCTTCTTTGAAGCGCCTACATCCCCCATGGTGCATTCCCTGCGGGCCGACGTGTCTCCGCCGTCCGGAGAGCAACCGGGGATTGTAATCTGAGTGAACGCTAGGAGACGCTAGGTACCCAGATGAATGCAGATTGGCACGAGCAATGTTGGAAAACGTACATCATGATGCATATGGGGCGAAGCTTCCTCAATTTCAATCTACTTTCTGTTGTCGGACGACGGCTGGCGACGGTTGCAACCCTCCGAGTTGCAGTCAGTCAGACCTGGAGGACTTCTCACCTCTTCTCACACCTGGCTCTCGATGTGAATATGAACTACATATCATGAAACATTGAACTGGCACGGTTACGCGACGCTCACCGCACTGATTGCCGCGACATCGTCTCTTTCCAGTTGGATGTATGCATGCATATGCATTCAAGCCAGTCGCGGTTGGGAGGGGATTCAACTCTTGTTTCGTCCTATGTAGATCTGATAAAGGATATGCTGACTTCTGGGAGGTCATCGCGGTTCGAGTCTTGGAAACGGAACTGAATAATTACATACTCACCGGCAGGTCGGCGAGTGATGGCGGGACGCGCGGGGACGTTTATTGACCTTTTGCCGTAAAGCTGCGCGGTACATGTTTAACAGCCGTTCAATCGGCGCCGGCTATCGAAGGGTCAATTACTTACAACCTTTACTCAATATTGCGCGCTTCTCAAGGACTGCTACTTCTTTTTTCTCCGCTTTTCGCTCCATCTCGTGCCTGGTTCTGCTAGGCTTCTACTGCTCGGATACTGCCCTGGTTGAAGCACAGTAAAGTCTGTTTCGTGCTAGGTCCTCACTATCCCACTCCAACCGAGGAACGACCCGAGAATCCTGCACACGCCCCCAATGGCCGTCGCGAGTGCTGGCAGCCTGTCTCCTGATCACAGCGCGCCCCCATCTATTGCCCGATCTTCAGCAACCTTTGGGCCAAGGGGCATGAACTTCTCGCCACGCAGACGCTCGTCATCGTCAGACCGGAGCAAGGCAGTCGAAGCGGCAACCGCGGCCAACACGAGCACGAACTCGCAAACGAACGTGGCAACGCAGCCTGCAGTGCCTGAGGTCAGCATCAATGGCGCGCCGCTGAGGACGCCCAGACCACCGAAGACGGTGATTGGACCTACAGAGGCAGCTGATGAGGGAGGCTGGGGTTCAAATTTCTGGGTGACGCTCGTGGACCCGCAGGTACGTGTCTGCCAGCATGATAATTTCTTGCAAAGTGATCGAGGAATACGTGATACAGACCGGCAACTCGTTCTTTGCTTGCCCAGCAACCGGCCAGGTGAGCTGGGACGCGCCAGTAGGGAACTTCGTGTAGGTGCCCGATTCTGTTGCTCGGGCATATATTGACCTCTTGCAGACTACCCCCAAACGAAGCGGGCGAGTGGTGGGAGCTGGGTGACGAGTCTCGTGGTGGCCTGCCCTACTACTATCAGACCAAGACGGGGGAAACTGTCTGGGAACGACCAGAAGGCTTCGTGATCCCGCTTGGTATCATCCAAGTATGTCGCGCATATACCTTCTAATACTGCAACAAACTGATCCCCAACTAGAACACGTCCCTCGGGCGCCGTCTCTCGCGAACTGTCTTCCACCGCAGCTCAATCATCGCGTCCGACAACCGCGTCTCCATCATCCAAGAGATTCCTGCGAAGGAAAACCACCGGTCAATCTACGACGAGCCCATCCGCAACTCCAGGCGCCGGTCCCGCTCCTACGACCGCCAACTCACTGTGCAGCCCACCGCCGGGAAACTCTCCTCCGCGTCGTCCGTGACCGCGAAACCGGTGATGCCCGTGCGCCGCTCCTCGTATGCCGACCAGTTCAGCCAAAACGCGGCGTCCCCCGCGACTTCGTCGTCCTCGCGCACCGGGCACGGCGCGAGCATGACCCTCCCGCAGCTGCCGCCCATCCCAGGCTCGCCCTACAACACTGACGCGGACCCCGCCTCCCCGCCTGACTCGCCTGTCTCCAAGCACTCGAGCTCCTCCGGAAGCAGGGGCAAGGGCAGGACGAGCCGCAGCAGGGAGAGCCCCGCCAAAATGACGCCCCCGCGCATCCGCGCGACGACCTACACCACGGTCGTGCCGCAGCGCTCGCCGCCGCCCCAGAGCCTGACCGCGGCCATGGAACTGCTCTCGGGCCCCGCGCGGCGGTCAGTGTCCGAGGGCGCGCGCGTGGACGCAGGACCTGCGCCGGGCGCTCCCCAGCTGACTCTGAATCTGGGTATAGGTGAGAATGGACGGGTGTCGGGGGCGGGGTCGAGCCCCATCACGCCGACAAGGACAAGTAGCAACGGGCGGGATCCGTTCGCGCGCCCGCCGCCGTCGCCGTCGCGGCCCATCCCGGCTGCGCCGAGGAGCGTTTCGGGCAGGGAAATCAGCGGGCCCGTTGTGAACCACGGTACGCGCCCCCCTCGCCTCGCAGTGCACGAGCTGATCCGCCGCGCGCAGATGCCGCGCACTCGATGAACCCCGTGCAGAACCGCGCGCAGGGCCTGCCGATCCCCGTCGAGGCGCGCCCGCGGCCGCCCCCGCGCGCCGGCAGCACGACGCTCGCATCAGGGTACGTCCAGCCTCCCCCGCCTTTCTTCGCGCGCGCTAAGCGCACGCTCTCGCTCTCCGCCCGCTTCTCCGCGTCCTCCTCGTCACTCTTGTCTAAACGCACGCTGTCCTCGTCCCTGTCCCGGCGTCCGCCTGCATCCAGCGCGACGTACCCGATACTGCCAGACGACCTCGCCTCGGACATCCAGCAGTTCTCAGAGTCGCAGTACGCGCGTCAGTACTTCTCGACGCACCGCACGGGGTTCATCTTCCGGCGGACGGTGCCCGTAGAACAGATGATGACTTGGCAGAAGGTTTGCTATTCCGAGCAATTCTGCTCCTTAAAGTCACTCACAGCCTTCAATAGGGACCACTGAGCAGCCCGCTATTAACGCTGAACAGGCCTCTGAAAGTTGATGCTGTCAAGATTTTCAGGGTCATCCAGCGCATCATGGGTGACCGTGAGCGGGAAGAGGGCGCTAATGCAGGAGGCAAGTCTGGACGCGGAGTGGGCACGTCTAGTATATCGTCAAATTGGCTGCTGGAAGAGGAGCGATGGCTGCTCGGTGAGGGTTTGACACACGGGGAGCTGAGGGACGAGATCTATTGCCAGCTGATGAAGCAGCTGAGTGGTAACCCTAGTCAGTGAGTACTTGTCTTTTCTTTTTTAGTTCCATCGCATTGACCGGGAAAACGGCTGTCAGAGACGGTGTCTTCAAAGGCTGGCAGATGCTTTGCGTGTTATTGATCACGTTTCCGCCGTCGAAGAACTTCGAGACGTTTCTCCGGGCGTT
The DNA here is from genome assembly GCA_014898675.1 of Athelia sp. TMB. NCBI lineage: Eukaryota > Fungi > Basidiomycota > Agaricomycetes > Atheliales > Atheliaceae > Athelia > Athelia sp. TMB. The sequence continues at coordinate 64,086 of JACXVL010000177.1, forward strand.
CATCCAGCAGCATACCACGCAACAGGAAGGCAGGGTGGATGTTATGGCTAAACACTGTCTGAAACGCCTCGAAGCTATCGCCAAGAAAGGACCACGAGGGAAGCCACCCAGCATCGCCGAGATTGAGACAGCTTCCGTGAGTTCACTCAATATGATATTTGAGAAGCATGCTCATGGATGTTATCAGGACGCGGCGTTCAATCCGTCAACATTTGGGGAATCTCTCGACGCTATCATCAGACTGCAAGAGCGAAACTATCCCCATCAAAAAGTTCCGATTATCCTGCCCTTCCTCGCCGATGGGATGCTCGCCCTTGGGGGCACGAAATCCGAGGGCATTTTCCGCGTTCCGGGCGATAGTGATTCCATCTCTGAGCTGAAACTGCGCATTGACCGTGGTTATTATACCCTCGACGACATTGAGGACCCAAACATCCTCGCTTCGCTTATGAAACTCTGGCTCCGTGAACTCTGCGATCCGCTGGTGCCAGAGGAGATGTACAACGACTGTATCGCAAATTCGAAGGACCCCGCCACATGCATACAGATGGTGCATCGCCTACCAACAGTGAACCGCCGGGTCGTCCTCTTTGTCATCAGCTTCCTACAGCTGTTTTTGAAGGACGAGATACAAGCTGTAACGAAGATGACACCTGCCAACCTCGCGCTTGTGATGGCGCCCAATCTGCTCCGGTGTAACTCGGATTCTATGTCTGTTGTCTTCACCAACGCGCAGTAAGTTGCTTCCTCTTCACTTAGTCTTTTCTGCCTGCTTATCGCTTGTGCAGATACGAACAAATATTTGTGTACAACCTATTACTGCACCTAAAGTGCAATGAGATCGACGCCGACTATACACCCACACACGGACTTCAAAACAGCAACATCGGCACTACGCGTCCGCGGGATTCAAGATCACGCGTCCGACGATAGAGTAATCCTCATAATTTTGGATCTTGGTTACGGGCAAGTTGTGCATAGGCTTTCTTTCCGGCTACTTCGGCGCTTTGCGTTGTACGATATCATTCTCACTGTAGGACCATTCCGTTTCACCAGACTTGCTGGCTAATGACCATTATACCAACTTTTTGCAATTACAACCATATTACGCATTATTTTCTACTAGCATTTATGTAACTAAAGACCATGCACATCAATTAATGTGTCTAGAGTGTTGTGCATGATAGGGGAGAAGAAAAAGGCATTCTCTAGAAGTCAAGGTCGCGCAGCTGCTCCTTTCGTTCCGATCTTGCGGACCGCAGAGGTCTGTCTGGTTTCTCTTCAGGTTCCCAGCTGTCGAACTGCCAGTTATCCGCATCATTGTCCGTAAGAGCATCTTTCTTCCAGGCTTCGTCAGATGGCTTCGCCCTTGGAGTCTTTGCCATACGTTTCGCCACAACCGGCCGCCCGAGGACCAAAGCCTCAATCTTGTTCATCATGCCCCATACCTCTCCACTGCCCAGTTCGGTTTCTTCTTCCCATTTGTTCCGTTCTCCAACCTCCCGCCGCACGTCTTCTATCAGCTTGCGTGTTCGGTTATCCAAGTCCACACCGTTCACAACCATCTCCTCCAGCGCATCGTGCACGCCCTTCAAATCGCGGAAGCACCTCCACCGCGTCTCGATGAGCTCGTTGTAGGCAGGAGTTGTGCATCCAAAGACGTAGGATGCAACACTCAAATGCCTCGCATGGTCGAACATGGAGAGCGCGAGATGCGGGTCCCGGTACTTGTCCCTAAATTGGCGGATGAGAAGCGCAACAAGCCTAGGGTATATTGCAGGCTGCAAGTCGGGTATGTCTTTGAGCTCGCCACCCTCTTCCACCTGTTTCATGGCTTGTAAGGCAGCCTCATGATACCGTTGCGACTCCCCAAACACCTCGCGCATAGCCCAGACAAGTAGTTGTTGATCCGTCTCGCAGAGCTCCATCTCCTCCTTCTTCCGATCGAGTTCCTCGTCGCTCTGTGTGGTCCAATGCAGCTTCTTTGATTTCCCACGCATCTTTGTGAAGAAGTCCGATACCTGATCGCTCGCCCCTGCCCCGTTTGGCGCGCGGCCGATGCCAACATTCTGCAGAGGCTCGGTGGGGGAGTCGATGGACTTGTGACCAGAAACGGCAGAAAAGATCATGGTAAACATTTCGTCGAACGCGCTGACCTCGCGTGCTGTCATGGTTTGCCTGCGAGAGCGCGGAGAGGATCTCGTCGGAAGGGGAGGGGGCATATCCTGAATATCACTGAATACATGATCCCATGCAGATTCGTTCTTGGCAAATATGGAGCCAGCGGCTAGAGGAGATTTGGTGTCTGATGAACGCGTGGCATATGCACGAGATAACCTCGAATGGGCAGTAGAGGGAGAGGAAATGAAGGGATGGGATAATCTTCTGCGAGTTTCTGGAGAACGGACACCTGTGCAGTGGGAGGATATTGTCATGGAGCGCAGGGTATCCATGACCTCTTGAGTCTGTTCCGCGTCCCTAATACATGGCAACATCGGTAGAGATTCCGAGCTAGAACTACGCTGTACTTTGAATGAGACGGAATGAGTAAGAAAAAGCAGAGACTTTAGCAGTATACTCACCACTTGAGAAGGACCGCGACTGCCATAGTATGCGAGCCTTTTGGCAACGGGACAGCATGTTAGTTATACCTCGTAGTGACCCCCTTGTCCAGTCAAATAAATTCCGTCCAGAAAGCCTGCAGATAACTGATATCGATCGATAAGCCTGGTCTGTGACCTTCGAAAAAGCGAGGACCTTGCAATGAAGAGCAAGCCGACCGGGGCCAATTGGCGACGCGTCCTAAATTTTAGCAGTGCAGAGAATTGGCCCCTTGCATACGTCTCACTGGTCTCACCTCCACCATCCAAACGAATCAACCAATGTCGAGCTCGGATGTCAATAAATCTACTTACACTACAGTACTTCCAGAACCACCTATCTCAGACTACCAGGACTGCATGTCATGCAGAATTATAGGCTCAGGTGTTCTCGGGACGACCGGCGTTTATGCTCTTCTGGCTGCTAGAAAGACAGCACCAGGGTCTGTGATGGGCAAGAGAATAGTGGGAGTTGCAGGAATCGGTGAGTCCAGACATTTATGGCTACTGAATGTCTAAACAACGCGTCAACAGGGCTGCTCATCGGCAGTGCCCTACGATGGACACGCTGAGCAATAATATGCTGATTTAAGCCATGTATACAAGGATATCTCCACTACTCAATCTTAATACGTGAGCTCGAAATTTTCTCCCGACTGCATAGTATTGCACACAATGCAGAAGCACCCCGTGTGGCGAAATCACGAGGAGGATTAAGCCTCATCCTGCTAATGCACGATTCCTGCATCCCTTCCTTGATTTTTGCCTTGCCTTGATGCCAAATATGCCCTTTACACATGAATGCACATGCTTCATCAAGAGTGGATGACTGCCCTGCACTTGCCTCTATGTTTATGCAGTGCCACCTCATTTGTTAAGATGCCAGCGATGGCTAGTCCCACGGCGATATCCGGACTGCGAGAATAACAGCCAATATTCAGAACTCTACACAATTCTGTCAACGCCGGAACATGAATCACCGTTGCATTGCACTTCGCATACCATCTAGTTGCAACCCTCGGAGCACAGCTTCGAACAGCTTTGAGCCGCAGGATCCACAGAAAATCGCCACTTCTTCTCGCCATTAAGGACATTTCTGAATTGCGCAAGAGGTTCCTATCACAGCGTGGGCACCGCGCGCCAGCTAGAAATCACCAAACCCTGCGCTAGCAATCAGGTGCGGCTGTCATCCATCCAGAATTTCGAGGTCCCCAGTGGCGCTGCCTTTTTCAAGATCGGAGTATAGGAGACGAGCTTCTCTTAGACGTCTCCCCCCACTGAAATTTCAACCAGGCTGCCGTCCAGCGCGTCCTCGATCGCACACATGATCACAGTTGACCATCGGCTAACGGCATCAAACAAGCAATCAAACAAACTCACAATAAACAGGATACCACTTAGACTGGCGGACGCAAAGTGCCGCAGCTTGCTGCACGACTTGTTCATCTTGAGGATATCATCAGGCTGGGTCGTTTGCACTCGGTGATTGCTTGTTACCCGTCGCCTATCCAAATTTCACACTCGTGTAGGCGAATCCTTGCAGAACTGGGTGATTCTCACGCGAACTGCCCGCAAAACACCGCATCTTCCTCCTTCCGAGAAGATGAGAATTGACACCATCTGTGCACCGCTATGCTAATTGACAATCAAATGAGTCTTACCCACGGACACAGCGCATACTAAGAACACATTCTTATCTTGTGAAAACAGCATACCTCTTAGATCTCAGTGCGCCATGAAATGTTATCGCCATTTTCGTGCCCTGATCATGCTCAAATATTGGCGTACAGGCATATCACATAGGGGAAACTACATATAATTGTAAATAGCATGCATAGATTCATACAGGAGATATCTGAAACAGAAAGAAAACCATCAATCGTACTGCTGTACCAGCCGGCCATGTGTTGGAGGAGATAACGAAGGTATTGGCCATCACACTGTGCTGCCAGCAGCCGTGTCGCCGTTCAGGGCATCGCGAAGTTCGTGGATCTCATGGCTGATCTCTTCGGCACTCGGTCTACTGTCTGGCTTCTCCCAGCACCTTGAAATGACTCGCCAATAGTGGTCGGGCATGATTGCATTATCGGGCCGATGGGGATGAATGCCCTGCGCGACTGCTACCAAGACAGCGGCGTCAGACTTGACTTCGTGGTAAGGGATCTTCCCGGAAATTGTCTAATAGCTGTGTAAGATGTGTGGCCGACGATTGATTCCTAAACGAACCTGGAGCATTATTCTTCCAAAGGAAAATACATCGCATGCCGGCCTTATGACCGGTTTGAAGGTATCGAAAGCGTCATGGATGCTGGGCACGAGTTCAGCAGCTTTCCATCTCAGAGCTTTGTCGATGGTTGTGCTGTATTCGGGCTCCACATAACCAGATGAGAGTCCAAAGCCAATGAGGTACGCTCTCTTGGAGCCGTCGATGAAAATATTCGTCCCGGTAATATCGCCATGAAACATGCCACTGCTATGGACTGTGTTTTTTCAAGTTGAGTTTAGTCCCGGAAATGAACTGCACCGACTGACTGTAAACGATCCCTGATATGATGTCGTAAAGCTGTTGGTATGAATTCATTAATGTGCCATACCCGCCAAGTATGAACCCCGTACAATCTGGAAGCGCTCTGTGATCGTAATTGTCGTGCGATTCTTCTCTAGAAATGTGCTGAGATTGCCGTTTTCCATCCACGGTGACACCATTCCGTATGATTTGTAGATTCCGAATTCATTCACAGTGCCCAATAGCTCAGCTATATTGGGGTGATGCAGCTTACGCCAAGCTGAAATCTCCCTCCGATATTTCTAAACAGTTTAACGATTAGATAGAATGGATGTGACATTACAAGACGGGCATACCTCCGGTAGATCGTTCTTTCCAGAATCTGTTCGAAGCACTCGGACCGATACCTGTTAATATATTTGGGCCGTTGAGCCGTTTATCCATGGAAGAGAAATTAAAGCACGCACCTGTACCACTGAACCTTCTGTTCGCTGCCAGGACGCTTTCCAAGTGTCTCCGTATGCACCGCCATATTCAGAGAAGCGAGTGCCAACAGGCACAGAAACTTGACCAGTCAGATCCTGCGGGGTCGACTGCAAGATGAGGATGAGTCAGAGTTTTGAAAGACAAGTGTGACAAATACCATCTTGGAAACGAAAAAAAAATGCTATACGGGGTGAATCAATTTGAAGAGAGCACAAGAGAACAGACGAGATCGAACAGAGGAAGGAATACGAGATGAGTGAGTGTAGATATGGTATGCCAGCCCTATGTTATATGCCAATCCGACAGCAGCTACATTCCTTATGTCAAAACATGCGCGAAGTAGCCTACTCCTGAACGTTCGTGTGCGGATTAGAACATCCCGCTCCAAAACACGAGATGGAGAGAGAATCGGCAGGATAGCATGCGACTTGAAGGCAGGGAATTGGGTGCATCATGCTCAGCAGCCAGCCACAGTGCGAGAGTAAATCATTTAAATATGAGTACCGCCCCTTGTAGGCGATCGGTTAGTGATCCAAGATTTTTACAGCTTGTGAGTCCAGATCGGATCCCTAGATTGACGAAGCACGACTTAGAGACGTGACGCTGAGGCGAGTCCGAGTCAATATGAGCTGGAATGGGGTTTTAGAACTCCGTCGACTTGGTAGAGAGATTCCCAGTTCAACTGGAAAATCAATTGGTGTGAAAAGGATGGCAAAGGATGGCAAACGCAGTCCGAATATTAATCTGGCTAGAACTTTAATGGTGAAATTGATAAAGAAATTGCCTCCCTCGGAATTAGTAATGGCTGTGTGCACATCACAAACGTAAAAAGCTCCTTGTTACGAACGGCCATGAGCTTCAAAGCTTCAACTCTGAGCTGCCAACCCTTTCGATTCCTAGTCTCTCTCAGGCTTTCTGGACGTTGAGTCCTGACTATAAACCTGCTCTGAGATCGCGACTAAAGAGAGAAAACATCAGAGTTGCGAGTCGTGTCTACATGTTGATCCCCGTCATAAACGATCCCGCCCTTATATATGATGAGGAGATTGCTCCGGTATTGAGTGATTCCACTTACAGCTCATTACCCATAGTGTCAAGCATGCCTTTGTTTCAATTTTGCCTAGGGGAACCGGATACAGTTCACCGGTGCGGATCTCATTGCGAGTGCTGTTTCTAACGTCTTTGGGACTGCCAATCCTGCGCATTTCCCCACAACGAAACTTGACTCTAGAGACATCCGGCCTACAGCCCCGCTATCTGGCCTTTGATTTTGGGCCATCTTAGTTCCAGCGCGTCGCAGCTGACGCTCGCAAAGTGCCAGACGGCTAATTGTCAATGATCCCGCTCTACTTGGGAGGCTCACTGACGAGTGGGGTGGCGTACCACCGGTCGGTACTGTGCTCAGGCGGCTAGGACATGGATTTTTCAGGGGGGAGTCGTTCTCCGGCGAAATTTGAACACGATTTCTGCCTCTGAAGTGATCCAGCTTTGTATGACTGGCATATAAAAGCAAAGCAAGGCGCAGCAATGTCTGACACATCTCGTCTCTGCACTACCTGAAGCGCAGGCTCAAAAAAAACCTTGCAACACTCCATAAAAGCTGTATCATGATTCAAAAGATAACTCGGACTCCTCTCTCAAAAGAGGTAACTTCTATCGTTTATTGCACTATTCTCTGAGGCTGAAGCTCTTCTAGGCTCTGAATCCTACTATCAAGGACTTAACCAGCTTGCTCAGGCAGAATATAAATTTTCCGCTGATCACTCGTGCACACACATACGTGTATAAGGCAGAGCTGGTAGCTGGGCCCGCCCTTGAAACTGTGCGCGCACCTCTCCCGTTCAACTGTGTATTGACCCTCAATATAATCTCGTGTAGGTGGCTGTGAAGCATATTGTCGCTCAAGACAATCTAAACCCAGAGGAAACGTGGCCGAGGGCAAATGTTGATGTCAGAGTTCGGCGAGAGATTGTCGTCTGGATGAGACTTGAACATCCAAACATCGTTCCACTCTTGGGGATAGCGTCGTCTCCACAGCCGTCTCAAATATCGATCGGCATGGTCTCCCACTGGATGAAGAATGGGAATCTCAACGACTTCATCAAAGATAATCTGGATTTAGATCATCGACTTCAAATCGTTGGTAACTCTGTCGATCGCGGGTATTTGCCTATTGATTAGAGTTTATAGGCCTGCGACATTGCTGCTGGAATAAAATATTGTGGGTACTCTTATTTATCGCCAAAGCCCGCCCTAATCATGATACGCAGTGCACTCTCACAACATCATTCACGGCGATCTCACAGGCGCCAATGTGTTCATAGATGATGACGGGAAAGCCCGGCTCAAAGATTTTGGCCTCTCGTCAATTGAGGAAGAATTCAAAGACACATCGTTCATCACTTCTTCCACGATCGGGGGCTGTCTCAGGTTTCGAGCGATGGAAATCACACCGCCCATGGACGGCTATGAGAACTTCAATCCCAAGCTAACCTCCGCTTGTGACATTTATTCACTGGGAAGTGTCGTCTTGCAGGTCTGTCTTACGGTTGCCTAAAATATTCTGCGCAAAGCGCCTTGACACTTTGCGCTCCACTATCCAGATTCTCACAGGCAAGCTTCCGTACCACGAAATCAAGTTTGATCTCGCAGTTTTGCTGGTGCTCGCTCAGAGAATACAACCCCGCCGTCCTTCCGGAAAGGGATGCGATGCGTTGTCCGACAAATATTGGAATTTCATTCTGAATTGCTGGACGATGAAAACCGAGGACAGGCCCAACGCAGAGCAAGCCCACAAACAACTTGTCCGCCTTCGTGAAGAAGCCCTGGTGCCGTAATGCACACTTTAAATATAGTGCATACGTTGCGTGAAAATTAATCTCTACTACTCTTATCACGGGGATACAAGACGTGCTCTTTTTTGACTGCATCTTTGAGTATGCGGATCGCGATTTCATTCGTACGCCACTACACGATGAAACGAATCCACGAAAAATCGTGGCTTCTAAGAAAACAGGCACCCGCTCGAATCTAAGGCAAAATGGCATGCCAAAGGCTCTGAAAATCGTATCAACACGACTTTCAGGACTGTTGATACAATCGCGGTTTACTCTCGGTGCTCTTTGAAACACGAACGCCACCACAGCAGGAGAGACAGAGACACCATCCAGAGACTTTACAGCTTACTGGTCTAGATTTTGTTGAAATGCAATGGTGAATTGCTCGAAATTTCGACAAGTTGATCCGGACCCAGGCTGTAAAAAGAACGGACGTTTCGGCACCGGGCACCGGAACTGAGTCATGACCGGTGACCACGTGCATTTCGTGCGGCGTAATGAGAGTAAGCGCCCATCATCGCGACATTTTGTGAGGTCGGAAAAGACATTACAAAGCATTACCTTATGTAACTTCGATTACCCTTGAATTTAATACCGGCGGTGCCATATATAGCATTACACTCCTCGGTAGCGTTGCTGAACCTTGGCGGAAGCTATCATAATGGTACCGGAAGACCCTCTGGCGCCTAGTTGGCATCAAGGTGCCGTCAATTATATTAACTATCGTCACGGCACTGCTGGGGTCGGACACCAACCCTGCCGGCGATGATAATCACGTTTATATCTGTTCGATCCTGTCACTAGTGCCCGCCGAGTAGGTAATTACCTTTGATTACAATTGGCTACCTTTGGCTACCATAATGGCAATTGGGCCCGTGCTTGACTTCAGTCCCATAATGATAAACATGTGGGATTTTGTACACACTATCTTTGAGTCAGTCTGCGATATTATCTTTCCGTACTGATCCGCCCGCCCATCGCCGCCGCTGGCTCCCAGTCTGATGCATTGGCTCGTCGCCGCCACCGACCACCAAGTCGGCAGCGCCGCCCGTCGCCGCCACCCGCTCCCATTCCGATGCATCCGCCCATCGCCACCACAAGTCACCAAGTCGGCAGCGCTGCCCGCCGCCGCCGCCAGCTCCCAGTCTGATGTATCCGCCCAGCGCTACCGCAAGTCACCAAGTCGGCAGCGCTGCCCGCCGCCGCCGCGAGCTCCCATTCCGATGCATCCGCCCAGCGCTACCGCAAGTCACCAAGTCGGCAGCGCCGCCCGCCGCCGCCGCGAGCTCCCAGTCTGATGCATCCGCCCAGCGCTACCGCAAGTTGCCAAGTTGGTATTGCTGCCCGCCATTGCCGCCAGCTACCAGTCGGGCTCACCCGCTCCCTCATTGCCGCACATTACCAGCCGCCAATAGGCCTCTTTGGATCCAATAATTGGGCTACATCTGGATACGCGCACTGTAATTATTGATATATTAATAGATCATAGTGTAAAAGTCTTCTATGTAACTAGGAATCTCTAATTATCATGGCCATAGTATAATCTTTCGTTCGCATTTGCATTCTCCCGCTGAGCCTCAGTGATCAAGCAGCTGCCTCAGCGGCGGGCTCAGCGGCGGCCTTAGCGGCGGCCTCGGCGGCAGCCTTGGCGGCCTCCTCGGCATCTCGTTTGGCTCGAATTCTGGCGAGTGGTGTGTCATCTGGGATTGGCATCTCAGCCGAAAAATAGGCAGGGAAAACTTTTCTAAAACGTCATTTGAAATGTTAGCCAAAGTTCAATGGGCAGGCAAGCGTAAACAAACGCACGTGTTCCACCATAACAGCAAACCGTTAATTTCAGCAAGCTCACGTCTGTCGAGGAAAAGATCCATGCAAGTATGGAAGAATTGTTCGGTTTCCGTAACACAATTGGTACGGGCGAACGTATTGTGTGACGAGAGAGCAAAGCGAACCTGGGGGGCGCTTGAACGTCACATCCGATTCAAGAGGGTGCGACTCACCTGAGTGGCCACATATGCGATAGAGGCCAGAGTGACCTTAGACATTCCATGAATACGTGCGTTGCCGCTGCGAGTCGCCTTGGCCTCCTCGTTGTTTGCAGAGCTTGGTGAAGTGAATACGTGTTTATAAGCCTACATATGAAGGAGTGAGAATATATCATAGCCACAGAATGGAACGACGAACCCGGACAAGAAGTTTACCCTTGAAGAGTCCTTTCCAAGGATCCTCTCGGTTGTATTCATGATTCTCGTACAAAAAAAGGGGCCAATGTACTCCTAGTAGCCGAGTGGAGCCACTTCGGAGGCCCTCTACGACGCTGGCAAAGGATAATCAATGCAAATAAACGAACACGCAAGTAACACTAGAACATACTTTGAGTCGCTCCAATCCATATTCGCGGGGCAAAGCAATCTTCCAGTAATGTGGTGGTTGTAGCCTCGATCATACTTGGTGTGGCGGAGCAATGGTGGATTAACGGGCTGCCCAGGGGTTATGATCCAATCTAAGATGACTCCTTTGAGACTCTTTGTGTCCTCAGAGCGAGAGGAGGCGATGCCCTTTTGGATCTGCGAACTAATCAAAGTCATAAAGACGGCAAGATAAAACATCACATACCATGTCGCAAAGATGTGCACCGGCTTCGTCACTCTGTTCCCATCGTTTGAATAAGTCTGGAACCGCCGCCAAAAGTTGAGTGAAAACACCGTGCTCCCGCTGCTCCCTGCGAATATAATCAGAGAAATAATAAGCCAACACTCGATGCCATGACACTTACGCTAAATCTAAGTCGTCGAATTCGACTTCATGATCCTCCAGGCGCACGGCCCGCGCAATTCCTTCAGTTATGAGCGCTTTCATATTAACCACCGTGCTGACGGTACGACCAAAGTGTCGGCCAACATGGACCATGGGATCCATCCTGACAGGCCTACCGTCGTTGTTAGCTGCCGCGAGACGAAAGTGCTAAATAACTTTACCGTTTCTTGTCTGGGTATACTAAGGCGGTATCAGCTCGACGCTTTTGGCCGATGATCTGGCGTGGCAAATCTTGATTTGACATAGAGTAAACAGTATAGAGAAGTGTGAGGCCAATAGGATGTTGGTGGTTTGAATCAAGAGACGAATGCCAGGATAGCAAGGCTTTTATACAGTTGCCACCACCGTGACGGAGTCAGGGCATGGCGCTCGCTCCGCCCGTTTGGGCCTAAGTTGTACGTTAGGGTGATGCATAACATAACATCGAAGCAAATGATTCACGTACATGCCATAAGCGAATACCCGGTACCTGCCGCTAGTAAAGCCATTTCAATGCTAATCACTGCTACCGTCAAACACCAGCTCCGTCGTTCAACGCACCACACCCGCACAGATACTCAGCAGCTGAACCACGATGTCTGACCCTAGCTCTGAAGACGAGTCTCCATCCAGTGACTCCGTTTTGTCCATTCGCACTGAATATGGAAACAAATACAACAACCAGATGCATTATTTTGAGCAGTTTGGCTTCCCGAAAGGCTTTGAAGCATGGGACAGATCAGAACCACGGTCCGATGGCTCAACATACTACAATATACGAGACGATAATCGCAACAGTAGTCCAGAAAGATCAGCAAGATCGGGAGGCCTCGAAGCGGATACCGACTGCAGTATCGCATATTCGCAGGTGAGCCAAAGCTTCGATTGAAACGTCGCGAAAAATGCGAAGCTGACGGCAGTCAGGAGGATGTATACACCACATACGAAGAAAAAGGCGTTCAAACCATGGTTCAAGAAGCCCCCTCGCGCAACGACGGAGAGTGCTGCTTTTGCAGTCGATCAAGAGCATTGCGACCCATTCATCTGAGCGCAAAAAAGATGACGAATAGTTCGTCCAGGGATGGAAAGAGAAAACGAGAGGTGGTTGATGATGACGGGTCGGAGATAGGCAAAGAGAATATGGGCGCGAGAGATCGCCGTGCGGACTTGAAAAAACGAAGGTTGAATGTCACTAGCAGTTAGTGGAATGGTTAATATTCAGTAACTAGTTCAACACCTATTCAAAATGCACCGATGTGACCGAGCAGCGATCTAATACGTATAATGAGTGATTGTTGTTTCGGCGTAGACAAGATGGAACGGCTCTCCATCATGAAGTCTCTGATGCACGAAAGATGTTGGCCGTGATCCAGTCCGCTACCTCTTTGTCAGCAGTCCGTTTTGTGCTGAGTAGCTTGTCCTTGCTCTGTTCGAGGAGGTTCAGACCAAGGGCGATTGCTTGATGACTGCCACTACCCCGGCGCAAGCTGCAAGGAAGAGTTTTGTCAAAATTTGTCGTGTCAACTGGCGAGGGGTGTCGCACAGCTAACACTCACAGATGGTCAATTAGGCCGCATCTCCCAAACTGCCTCGGACAGAGTGGACAAGTAAAGATGAAAGTTGGTCTGGGTCTGGGTCGTTCTCCCGCGGCTACAAGTCGATTGTTTGCGTTTCGTTTGCTTCGATGGCGTGACTTTCTTGTACTTTTGTTAGAAGGATTTGCAGCCTCGGACGAAGAAGGTATCATAGAATGCGAAACCTCGTCGGGAACTTCGTTTGCACCGTGTTGGTTTTCATGACTGTCAGTCGTACACAAGCTCAGTTGATCTATGTCCAGACTGTAAGAAGGAGCATCGTTCGTCACGAGTATAGATAGAGGGACGCCTACGACTGGTTCGCGATAGAATTTTCGATTCCTTCTCTCCGAGTGAACACCAAGCATTCCACAACGTATAATAGAGCTGAAGGACATCATCCCCGCGGCCCGTATGTATACGATGTAGACGAAACTCGGAAACGAGCCCCTCCGTCTCTGCCAGGTTGTCTACATCGATGAAGTCACACGCGATTTTGATCGCGTCCGCAAAGTTGCTGACCTACGCCATGATAGATCATAGATAATGCTTCTCAATTTTGGCGAGAAGACGTCTTACCTGGTGAGCGCAACCTGCTGGGATAAAGACGGCATCTCCGGGATATTGTTTGATAGTGCAAGGTCTTACACCGTGCAACGCAAAAAGCTGATCAAGTAGAGAGGGGGTAAAACACACGGTCTGTGAATGTATTGGATCACCAAGTCCCTTGTAGCCAGCGTGTGATATCAAAAATTTGCGGAGGATATTCGACAAATCGGCAGGAAAGATATGCCATAGCGCGTAGCCAGAAACTTCTGGCTCGATATCTGCTGCCCAAACCATGACGTTCACCGCACTCGTCAAATCCATATGGAGCAGTGTAGAGCTCGAATGATTGTCGTCATATTTTGTCCCTTGAGCGATATAGGCCTTGGGACCTGCAGTACTTTGATATATATTTGAAAATGCTCGAAAATGAACGAACATGGCGTACCAAGGTCGGGTTTGGGTCCTTTAGTGGGCATGTGAGCAGCTAAGTTGAGAACTCCGTCAAAACGACACATATCGGGGATCGGAACACCGTTCATGAACGCATGGAATACATCCCCGAAAGAACTGCTAAACAGCGCTTTGGGAGGCCAGTCCTATGTTGCACAAACTTTAGTCACGCGAGCTCTTCCGGCGTATAAGGCATCCGCACCTTCAGTTTCCAGGTCTTGGTTGGATCAAGGGACCTTCCGAAATCGAGTAGGAATTCGCGAACGGTTGGTCTCTTGGAAGGACGGGCGCCAGTCTCGCAGTCCTCCAAGTCGACTTTCATTTGCGGGAACTTTCTGATGAAGTAGTCTGGGCCAATGTCTTCGATTTGAACGTCGGTTATAACGATAGGCGTGCCTTGCGACCAGGCTCGCTTGAAGTCACCGAGTTCTAGGGCAGGATGCGAAAAGTAAACTGCTTCTCTAGTTAGACATAGGCCCGTAGATGATGTAGCGTCACGAGTATTCCTTCTTGGTATCCTGCATTATGATCAACATCGATCATCACATAGAATGTACATGACTGAGAACGACCTAGCTGGGTTTTGGGCGAGAAGCTGTGTTGCTTTGGCAAGTGTTTCCGCAAGCTCTGCTGTAGTGAAACGTGACAAGGGCAGTAAAGCCTCTTCCGGACAGTTGACACAGACAGGAGGAAACCCGGTATCGCAAGTCTACCATGGGCGATAAATGGGACAACATCAGACTGGATCGACTTTTCGGCGGCCCCCCCGTACCGTCATGCCGACTGTGCACTCCAAGCATGTCTCTTGACTGCAATCAGGGCACCACCATGCACCCGAAAACAAAAATGTGTCACAGATATCTACGGCCACGAGTTAAACACCCATGAATTTGAAATTGATACACGAGAACAGAATCACAACCAGTGCTTACCGCATGTGATTCGCACTTCAATATCTCTCTCGCGGAATACGACATTATCTCTCTCTTGGTGTTTCTTCTCGTCGATAAAGATAGGCAACAGCACCTCGGCACAAGTCACCTGAGAGAATGAGACTTGCACAACGACATTAGTGGACAATCTACTCACCATCTGCGCGCGAAGGATACCTGGATTTAAGATTCTGTTGAAATAATCGGGATATTCTGGTTTCTTCGGTTTCTTGTAAACGAGAATGTTATCAAATCGACGCGCCGATCCAGTCTGACCGTGACGTATATCTAATTGGCGGACACCTGAGGAGCGTTTTAGCTTGGCCGATTGACCGACGTGTGAATAGGAAGAGAGGGAAGAGGACGTGAAGCTGAGTTTGCTGAACGAGCGTACCATTGTAGCGACATTCATGCGGCTTTTTATTTCTACAGCTGATGCATCGACTCCATTTTGTTTGCGAAGAGACTCGTGGTTCAGAAGTGGCCTGAGTGCCGCGGCGGGAGTGTGTAGTCTGAGAACGAGTCTTGACGGACTGGGCGCACGCAGTTGTTTGCAGTTGCACCATGGGATGCTAGTAGTAGTAAAGCTACAGCAGGCTACAGCAAGGTAGAGCGCACGCAGTTGCTTGCAGTTGCTGCGCATGTCTGATAGATGACTAAGCGACTCGGCGGTAAAACGATCGACTTATGCTGGTCGACTCGCGAAAATCGACAAGTTCGTCGAGTTGGCCCTGGATTGACTTCAGCAGACTTCGGGCGGGTTCATGTACAAATTTCTCATTGTCAGAATCATTTTCAGAATACGTATCGTAAAAGTACATTGATAAAGAAACATTTTTGTAGGCCGCACAGCTTTTCCTGCACTCTCGTGGACCGCTATATTACATTTCGTACTCATCGTCGTTATTGGAAGTGGAATCCTGGCCGCGGCTAGTCGACGGTCCAGCCTCGGGTTCAGGAACTTCGGGACTTAGGCCGGTGTAGGATGGCCCGGCCACGGGATCCTCGGTGTACAGCTCGGTGGTGAGGTTCTCGAGACCGAACAAGTTGTAGGGATCCAAGGCCCAATCTTCAAGTGAAGAGGAGAGAATCACGTCGACTCTCTGGCCTAGACCACCGAGGTGGAACCCGGACGCCTCGGTTTGCCAAAAAAGGGTACTGGGTGACGGCGAGTCAAACTCGATCGCGGCAGGAGCAGGCACACCCGCCGTTGCAGTCTGCACCGGGGGCTGCGAGGGCTGAGCCTGCGCCTGCACTGGCGCCGGCAGCTGCGAGGGCTGCGCCTGCGCCTGCACTGGTGCCGGGAGCTGCGAGGGCTGCGCCTGCGCCTGCACTGGTGCCGGCAGCTGCGAGGGCTGCGCCTGCGCCTGCACTGGCGCCGGCAGCTGCGAGGGCTGCGCCTGCGCCTGCACTGGTGCCGGGAGCTGCGAGGGTTGCGCCTGCGCCTGCACTGGTGCCGGGAGCTGCGAGGGCTGCGCCTGCGCCTGCACTGGTGCCGGGAGCTGCGAGGGCTGCGCCTGCGCCTGCACTGGCGTCGGGGGCTGCGAAGGCTGTTCATGCGCCTGCACTGGTGCCGGGGGCTGCGAGGGCTGCTCATGCGCCTGCACTAGTACCGGGGGCTGCGAGGGCTGCACCTGCGCCTGCACTGGCGCCGAGGGCTGCGCCTGCACCGAGGACTGCTCGGGCCACCCCTGCGCCAGGGGCTGCACCTGCGCTGGGCGCTGCGAGGGCCACGCCTGCGCCGAGGGCTGCGATGGCTGCGAGAGCTGCGAGGGCCACGCCTGCGCCGAGGACTGCGAGGACTGCGAGGGCCACGCCTGCGCCGAGGGCTGCGAGGGCTGCGAGGGCCACGCCTGCGCCAAGGGCTGCGAGGGCTGCGAGGGCTGCGAGGGCTGCGAGGGCTGCGAGGGCTGCGAGGGCCACGCCTGCGCCAAGGGCTGCGAGGGCTGCGAGGGCCACGCCTGCGACGACAGCTGTGGGGGCTGCGTCTGCACTGGGGGCTGCGGAGCCCACATCTGCGGCTGCGTCTGCGAGCCCCAGGTCTGCGGTGGCGGGGCTTGCATCTGCAACGGCTGCCTTTGCACGTGCGAGGGCGGCGGCGGGGCCTGCATGTATGGAGGAGCCGGCGCGGCAGCCGTCTGCATGTGTGATGGGAGGCGCATCTCCGGACGGTCCACCCGCGTAGATGGCGGGTAGTACTGAGTGGACTCCTGTCTGCGGGAAGGTCCACGCTCGGCAGCGGCGTAGTGAGTGTTGAGCGCGCCACTACGATTTCGCGCTCCCGGGTATGGCTGCGCGGCAGTCCCATGAGAATAGTTGGCAGCACGCGTTGGCCCTTGGAGCGGCGCGTAGTCAGCGTAATGGCCGATGTCGGTGTGAGAGTGGTCGATATGAGGATAAGATCCGCGCAGCCTCATGGGCGATTCGAAGTATCGCGGCGCGCTGGGTCGCGGAATGTCGTCGCGTCCGTCGCGACTCGGCCCAGCCATGGGAGCGGCCGCCTGTAGACGGAGTATTTCACGTCGAGATCTTACAGTTTCGACCATCGATCGTTCCAACATCCTGTACGCCGCCGCAATCCTCTGGGTTTCCGCCCGCAGGGCCTCCTGGAGCGCCTGAGCCTCCTGATACAACGCAGCGCGCTCACGAATCGCGTCCGATCTGATGTCTACGCCCCATAGTTGCTGGGCGAAATCGTAGATACGTTCGGGCTGCCTCGTGATTAGATAGGCGTAGGGGACTGGAGGGGGAACTTACTGCCAGGAGGGGAGCAAATGAAGGGCCAGTCTGCTCAAGTGAAGGGCCTTGAGACCCCAGCTGATGAAGTTGTGAGCGACGATCGCGACTAATCGCAAAAGGACGTACATAGCGATCAAAGTTTTGTGAAGGCCTTTCAGACATGATAGACCTGAGGAAAGGTGGGGAAGTTGGGCGTGCGATTCCAGACTGGTGAGCGCGCGTTTATAACCACTTGTGCTATGGCGAAGGGTTCTGACCTCGACATGGACAGACGCCGTCAGTGGATCTATGTCGGACCCGTAAATCGTAAACAGACTTTC
The DNA here is from genome assembly GCA_014898675.1 of Athelia sp. TMB. Taxonomy (NCBI): domain Eukaryota; kingdom Fungi; phylum Basidiomycota; class Agaricomycetes; order Atheliales; family Atheliaceae; genus Athelia; species Athelia sp. TMB. The sequence continues at coordinate 81,875 of JACXVL010000177.1, forward strand.
CAAACGAATCCTTGAGATGAGTAGATAGGGACATTGCTGCGTTAGCCCCGCAAGACTGGCGCGCAGAATGGATTGATAATCGACATGAACCTTTGTGCTAGCCGCATTGGATGAAGCCTTTGGAAGGTAGAAATAGAAGAACATACTCATGTTATTCTTTCGCCTCCGTACCCAACCCTCTTCCAGTAGACAGGTCCCAAAGATGCGCAGTTTTGGACAAGTGAGACGGGCAGAGAATAACCCTAGAGCCTGCTGAGGGGGCTGTGGTGGTAAGTGGGAACTCACATTGACGTTGACAGCTTCGATGTGACTGATTGTCGGATAGATCCGGGCTCGGCATCGAGCTGCCGAGACTCCTGTGGCATTCTAATCGGAGCCGGATGCCACCCGACACGACCCATGACCACCTAAGCCATACCTGGAACAGACTGGAACTGAAGATGACAAGAGTGAACCGTAGAATCTCGTAGAATACGTTCTTGACTCAGGAGACACAAGGAGATGAATCAAAAGTGGCCAAAAGCCTGCAGCTACTGTAATCCGTGAGTACCGGAATCCTGTCTAGGTACTGCTTCTACTTCCGAGATGCTGGCCAGTGGTAGTAGCCTGAATTATTTACCCCGCTCATCACCCGATCAGGGCTGCAATGCTGACAAATATGGGCAACCGAAAAGGGCTTCACAAAGCCAAGAAGGGAGCATAAATATAATATTCGCACCCCACCCAAATCTCACCTCCTTGTTGCACTGTCTCCTCAACTACTTTTGCTCCCTCAAGCGATGTCCGTGCCCGCTATTTCTCCGATTTCTGAACCATCTACCACCCCCAGTAAGTAAGCTGGCCAGTGACTTTGGTGTTGATATTGACACCACCCCCAGCTGCCTTGGAGAATGCCCTCCCAGTTTCCCCACAGGGATCATCAACTCCTAGCCGTAAGTCGTTGGAGCTTCATCCAGGTATTCCCAGTGGACTTTTCTAAATATATATATATATATTTCAGCTCCATTGTCTGTAACTGGAACACAGGATGGGTCCTCCCAGGGTGATTCAGGAGGTGAGTTTTCATGATTAAAAGCAGGAGAACCGCTTTGCTAATCAAGCCTGAATAGATGACCTGTTTGACCTTCTTAAGGTACATATTGGTTGTTTTCACTGTTATGATTATGTCTCACAAATTTCATGGAAGGGAGGAAGGGTCAGCGCCAATGGCAGCTATCGGACCCGAACAACTTCAAACTCTGATAAAGGTTGCCACCCCGATGCCAACCCTGTCGTCGATGATTGCATCAGCGAGCTGGCCTTGGATGCTGATGTTGTTCTGGATGTAAGTTGTGGGATACATCTGCACAGCTTTTGTTGCTAATATTGCATCTTCAAGGGATACTCTCTGCCTTATTCCAATCGAACCGACTCTCGCAAGGCTGTTGTGGCATGTGCTAATTTCCAACTCAAGATTGTGGAAGCCGAAGTTGCCGCGTCTTGGGAAAGGCTGCAATTGAGCCAGAAACAATTCGATGCTGATAGACAAGCCTTTGAGCTAAACAAGAGCAACTGGTATGCCGTCTACGGAGCGACCTCGTACTATGTTGAAGCTCTGCATCCCAAACTCCTGGACCGCCCCCATACCCTGCGAAGAGTACATGTCCCTGGGCTGGTTGGTGAACCAGACCGATACACTCTATTTCAATCGGGTGAGTCAATTTTACCACGCAACATGACCCCGCTCATGCCTGGCTCTCAGGGGTTGTTGAACGGATTCGAGGACTTCCTCAGGAAATTATTGTCAGGCCACGTTGTGCGAGCAGCACCATCAGCCCAGTGCTATCTCTTGCACCCGCCGCTTGTTAAATGCATCTTCATCATGCCATCCAATTCTCAGGATAGCACAGCCCGCTGTCAGAGAGAACCCCTGATCACCTGAATGTAGCAACATTTTTCATCTTCTACTTTTTTGCCATCCTGTTCCCTTATATTGAGTGTCCTACATTTTATATGTCATACCTACCTATGGAATAGTACAAAAGCCTGTATCTTTCGTCCCGGATTCGTTATTTAGCTGTATGGTTCTGTGAAATGCCATTAATGTTCATTGAAATAATCTGATTGGTTGGGAGCCATGTGGTATAAAAGTAAAGATCAACGCCACAGTTTACTATATTCCGACGTCTACAAACAAGTGGCGTTGCCATATTTGGTCGCTCACAACTCGCTCGCAAACTACCCACCATGGTGGTACTGCTCTAGCTGGTCGGCTCTCTTGCCTTGTGTTCTCGTCGCTTTTCAGCTCGGCCGTCTTGCGCGCTTGGGATCGTCAGGATTCTAATCGAATGTCGATCCTCTGTCATTACGGTCCGCGAATATCAGCTACATCACAATGATCCATGCGACGGGCTAGTAGTACGTACTCAAAGGCAAAGGCTCTGCTCCGGATCGGCGGGATACTTAAACCTACACATGCACTCTGTGACAAAGAGTGCGTCGTTTTCCCATACCACCACCACCACCACCACCACCACCACCACCACCATGTCAGAAACCATATCTGGAAGACTTAGGGATTCGGAAACGCAGGTTAAAGAATTCTATAGCAGCACCTTGCCACAAATTCCATCACTATCTGGGGACATGGCCTTAATGTGCAAACCGCTCAATGATACCTCACTTTTTGAGATGGACCAGGTGCGTTCTTGCTCTTCTCTATCCTGGCCGACAGCTCATGAAATTTCAGATAATAGCCACTATTGATGACCTGGCTCTCCATCTCGCGGATATTAAGCTCGATCTGATGAAAGAGCGCTTGCTCATTGCGCGGCGTGGCTTAATTATGATACACGAGACCGCACATTGGGACAACTCAAGTACCATCGTTAACCAACTACATCACGATATTGCCCATGGCAAATGGGGTTCTCGCGAGTGGCAGAAACCGAATATTCTGCCCATGTGTGCGCTGTGTAAAGTTGATACTGTCGGATAAATCGATAATGTACTACTTGCCCTCTATTATGGTATTCTGACCTGAAGAATTACTACCTTGCCAGTCCTATAACACTACAGAATCTTCAATCGTGTCGGTCACGTACGTTGGTCAATTGACTCAAACCATAACTTCTACTCAAAGTCGGACCCATTCAGGGCCGTAATTACCCTATGCAATCTACATCTTGCACTGGACTCAGGAATGCAGGGTGTCGCTTCCGAATCTTTCCGAACCCCGATAATGTATGCATAATCTAGCCGTGCGGTCACTTGGGAGCTTTGGCGAGAGAGACCGCAATCGGGTGTACCTGGCTAGCGTTGGCGCCTATGACACCTTGCCGGCACGGTGACACATCCATCTCGTATCGTCTCGTAAGCTGGTGCGGCGGCTGGTATCCTTTAAAGTGGCTTGCCATGGGTTGTTTCTTACAATTGCGATATTTTTCAAGCCAGTCCACTTCTCATATATTCTTCATCATGAATTCTCCGGCCACAGCACGCGTTGATGCATCTGACTTCGGATACTACTTGGACAAACTTGCGACCATGCTATCCAAACTCTCGCAACTGGTCCATTTCGATGTGCGAATCCACGATATGGCAATCATGGAATGGTGAGTATCTTCGCACATTCAATATTGCGACAAGTCCAAATCATTTGCTACTATCAGGCCTGCCATTCAGGGAGCTAAGGAGCTGCTCATAGTCGGCCCACCACGGTGGGGGGACTACGAGATATTTTACGAATTCTCATCTCTTTGTTGTATATGCCCATCGAGACAACCCAAAGGCACCGCTACACACAAGGCGTGCAGTGTCGTAGTTGCGGAGTCAGGATCATACGAGGGTAAATGGGTGGCTCAATGCGCTGATTTGAGGTGTGGCTATTGTGGTAAGTCAATAGTCATTGTATATTGGAACAATAGCTCAAAAAAATCTCGCTATTTCATAGTTTGTTTGGACAATCTCCGCCAAAACCCGGCTTCCCTTTTGATGAGGCAATATATCGTTCGGGGTAAGTGAAGTATTCCTGATCTTGGATAGGCCTTTTATTCATAATCGACGGTCAGATGTACCAAAGGGTACAACACTGGCCGACTGGGGCTTAAAAAAGGGGAATCACGCGTGTTGTAGCACTGCTGAACGGCAGTCCTCTGCTTTGGATAAGATGGTTGCGAGAGGTATGAAAATTTCATCTCATAGCGTGGCTTCAAATTAATGCTTTCAATAGCCAGAAAGCTACCGCCGCTCATGAAAATGAGAACCAGTCAAAGGTCTGCCCACCATAGATTGATGAAGTTGAATTCTTGGGGTCGCCCAGGCCTCGCGCTTTCCGAGTTCTGGACTCTCTTCACACTTTGTGAGTGCGGGGTAGTCACCACTCAAGAAGCGTTTCCATTCCATCTCGAACACTGCCCTGGAGAACCAATGGAGTCGGACGATGAGCAGGAGACAGAAGTGGAATCTAGCCTAGACTCGAGATTAATTGACCTTTGAACTTAGTTTGATATAATGGGCTGCTTCATTTTCTAGTTAATATAATGTCCTGAGTACATTGACAATCATAGCAATGGCATCTCTTTCGATTACCAGAGAAATCGGCTCTTGCAATCTCGAAGTAAGCATTCGAACATGGGGCTGCGGCACCTACTGGGTCCGCACTTGCGGTCCTTCCCGCTCAGCCTGAGGCTTCGGTGTCTATTCTACACTCTCTTGTCAACACACCACGGTCGATCGAACCAGGGTGCGCAGGCCAGCCAGCAACGTCCAGCTCAGAGGCATGCTCTCTGGCGTCTTTGACGTCCAGATTGAGTTGAGCCAGGAGCGGACCGAGCGACAGTGCTGAGTCCGCGCTTTCCTCTACGACAACGACTTCCATTCACAGGCAAAATTCGCCATGGCCGACTCCACAATTCTCACTTGCTCAGGCTGTCGTAAAACCTTAGCCACTCGAGGTGCCCTTACACAGCACCAAAACACCTGCAAGAAAATAAAAACCCGCTTCGCCAGCAGTCTCACCCACGTAGCACGTCTTCAGGCTTTAAAAGAAGCCAACAAGCTATCCAGACGCAAGGAGGGTTTGAACACTACTCGCTCCCAGAATGCCACGTCGAGCTCCAATATCATCTCCCAAGCGGACTCTAGGTTCCAAGAGGAAGTCCGTGACGTTGAAATGCAGGTGAGTATCTCCACATGTAGGCGTATCAGGAATAGAAATTGAAATGTATCTTCTACCGTTTGTAGGATGTGGAAATGCTCGATCAATCTATACCACAGGCAGCCTCCGTACACGAGGGAGAGTTAGAGCCAGTCCACCCGCAAGAAGCAGAGCCTGAGGTGAGTTTATCGCTTGTCATCGCATCAAAGTTTGACCTCATGTAATTGTAGCAAGATTTGTCGTTATCTATTGCCGATCGAAGGCAGCGTCGTAAAGTTCAACTTCCTGCTCGATTCGTGGACTTTGTACCACAACCTCTCAACGATGTCATCGATGCGCCTTCGTCCCCGCCATCTTCTGCTCTTCCATCTCCCCGACCGGTCTCGACCCCAGCTCCTGAACCAACGAAGATCGACACGGCCCAAAATGTCTACGGCCTTTTCCGCAGATTCATTGGCGACCAATTGCCTTCTCACGATCCCGAGAGCCGCATTGACTTGCGTGCTTTGACCGACTCTGCCTCGACACCAGGCGGCAATGTGGATCTAGAGAGAACCGCTTTGCCCAACGTCGATTCTCAGCAATCCCTATATCCCTTCGATAACCTGAATGCATTTCTTGTTGGCGAATGGTTTTATTCCGACGATGCGTCGACCTCAGTGAAAAGATTTAACCAGCTCTTGGGCATCATTGGAGCTCCCGAATTCAAACCGGAGGACATACGGAACACCAACTGGAAGGGAATTCACAAGATTCTGGGGAGCAACGCATCCAACTCCGAGGAGTCCCCAGCAGATGAGTGGTTGGATGAAGACGCTGGCTGGAAGAAAAAGCCTATCCGCATCAAGGTCCCATTTCACCGACACACCACAAAACCGGGGCCCAGAGAATTTGCCGTTGGTGATCTTTATCACCGTAGTCTCGTGGAAATTATTCGCGAAAAACTCTCGAACCCCGCAGACGATGCTCAATTTCATTACGAGCCATACGAACTCCGCTGGCAGCCTAGGGCTGATGGTGCGACAAGCACCCGTGTACATGGCGAATTTTATACGTCCCCGGCCTTTCGCTCCGCACACGAGAAGCTCCAGGCAGCTGAAAATGAGCCTGGGTGCTCCCTGCCCAAGGTGGTCTTGGCGATGGAGTTCGCCTCAGATTCAACGCAATTAGCACATTTCGGAAGCGCTAAACTCTGGCCCGTATACCTTTACTTTCTCAACGAGTCCAAGTACCGTCGATGCAAACCTACATCTAACCTCTGCAACCACGTCGCGTATTTTCAATCCGTAAGTCATTAATATGCTCAATTAATTCATCATCACTAATATCATAGCTTAGCTTCCGGATTCTTTCAATGACTTCGTCGCGCAACATTACAAGGGTCGAGTTTTAAGTAGGAAACATACAACTCATTGTCGTAGGGAGCTCTTCCACGCCCAATGGGATATATTGCTGGACGAGGACTTCATGCATGCTTATGTGCATGGTATTGTCGTGATATGCTGTGATGGCATCAGTCGACGTTTTTACCCAAGAATCTTCATTTATGCTGCCGATTATCCCGAGAAGTAAGTTGCTGGCTTCACCATTTATCGGCTGCTCTGACCTTGCGCTCTAGGGTCTTGATCGCGAGTATCCGGGACAAAGGACAATGTCCCTGTCCCCGGTGTACAATGTCCATTTCCGAAGTCGCGCATCTGGGGGCACCAGCAGACATAGCGCTCCGCGCTCGGTTGGCCCGCGTCGACGACGAGGAGTTTCGCCGTACCATCCGGGCAGCTCGGGAACTCATTCTGGAGGGCAATCACGCTGTAGACAGCAAGGCAGTAGAAGCATTGCTCAAAACGCAGTCTTTGACCCCAACCTCTGTTAGTTCTTTCTTGTTCTTTTTGTTATTAGGTCTAACATCGCGTAGAATGCCTTTTCGAGAAAGCTTGGCCCCCTCGGTTTCAACATCTTCAAGGCGCTTTTGACAGATCTTATGCACGAGTTTGAACTCGGCGTTTGGAAGGGGTTGTTAATCCACCTTCTTCGGATTCTCGAAGCCCACGATAAGACGACAAAAACGACAATCAGAGAATTCAACGAGCGGTAAGTTACCTTTGTTTTGATAGCAATTAGGCCATACTCATGCAATTTGTTAGCTTTCGATCTGTGCCTAGCTTTGGCAAGGATACTATCAGACGCTTTGTCAACGACGTCTCAGAATTGAAGCAGTTGGCAGCTCGCGATTACGAAGATTTGTTGCAGGTGAGTTTTCAGATCTCTACAGGGTTTTCTATTGTCTTCAGCTGAATGAAAATCTCAGTGTTTCATACCCGTCTTTGACGGGTTATTGCCCGAGCCGCATAACTCTGACATCCTGTCTTTGCTCTTCACTTGCGCCCACTGGCACGGTCTGGCGAAACTGCGCATGCACACAGACTCTACTATCGTGATGCTTGAATCGGAAGCCGCAGAACTCTATGTACAACTCCGTCACTTCGCCGATGTTACTTGCGAGGCATTTGACACTCACGAACTCAAGCGCGAAGTAGCTGCTAGGCAGCGAGCTCAGCAACGTCGCGACCAAAAGAAAGCAGATGCTGCACCGACTTCAAGCAAGGGCAAGGGGAAAGCTCGGCCGTTCGCTCCCTCCGAGGCTACAGGACCACAGAGCAAGAGATATCACCTGAACACTATCAAGCACCACTTCCTGGTCGATTATCCTGCAATCATTCGAGAATACGGGACCACTGATTCTTATACAACTGAGGGGGTCAGTCCGTCTCTCACCACTATGATCTTTGAAGAATCTAACAGATCTCATCACAGCCGGAATTGGAGCACAAGAGGCCTAAGAAACGGTATACACGCACGAGCCGCAAATACGTTGCGAGCCAGCTTGCTGCCTTAGAACGGCGCGCAAACCGCATCAGACGCATAAAGGAAAAGTTGTATGGCGTCAAACAGACAGCCGACGATGAGCGAATGGCAGCCAGACTAGACATCCACCATTTCATGGGTAAAACCGAAAATGACTACATCAACATCGGTAAATTTATCAGCAACAATAGTGGTGATCCTGCCATCAATGTTCGTGACCTCGTTTCCACTGCAAAGAATAACAGTCTAACACTTCTTAGGGCTTTTACAAGAAGCTCAAGGTGCACTTGATGCCTCGAGTGCTAACAAGACTTCGCGAAAAGAACGACATCAACATCGAAAAGTTGCCACAAATCGAACAATGCGACGCCGACCGTTTTATATCTTTTGACCACAACCAATTATATCAGCATCGCATCCTCCGCATCAATTACACCACTTACGACGTACGACGAGACCAGGACCTGGTCAATGGCCACAGCGCCCATTGTAATATCATGGTTCTTTGTCAACATTCAACAGAGTCCAACGCAAGTGACGGGAGCACCTATCGATATGGTCGTGTTCTTGGCACATACCACGTCAACATCAACTACAACGGCCCAGGCAGACCCTATTATCACGAAAAGCATCGAATGGAAATCCTTTGGATTCGGTGGTACGAAGAAGTCGGAGAGTTGGAAACAGGCTGTACCCATAAACGTTTGGGTCGCCTTCGGTTTCCACCTATCGAGGACGACGATGCCTTTGGATTCGTCGATCCTGCTGATGTACTTCGGGGATGTCACATCATTCCGCGTTTTCGATTTGGGAAGGTTCACAAGGAAGGGATTGGTTATTCGCCACTCATCAACGATGGGTTGGACTGGAAACAGTATTACATTAACCGGTAAGTAAGCTGTACACATTCTTTGCAAACATTCGCTGACATGGTTGACACTGTGCAGCTTTGTTGATCGTGATATGGTAATGAGATATCATCTGGGTCACGGAATCGGCCATTTATACGGTCACTCCTTCTATACCGATCTTTCACGTCGCGCCACGACCGCTGATATCATCAACATGCCCACGGCTCCGTCCGTCGTGTCCTCTGCATCCCTTCGTGATGTCGACATGGGCACCAGACCCGACTGCAACAGCGACAACGATGGCGGCGGCGGCGGCGACGGCGACGGCGACAGCGACGGCGACAGCAACAGCAACAGCAACAGCTCCTTAGATCTCGACGACGGTGACGAGCAGGATCCCGCCGAAGATGACCTCAATATCTCCGATATCGAAGAGAGCGAGCTCTACGCGGAGGATATGTATAATGGGTGATATGGCACACAATGCCTGCCAATGGACTTTGGATTATTGAAAGTTATCAGTAAATGCAGTGTTTTTACATATGAATATTACTTGTCATGCTCTCTCGCAACGTAAAGTAGTTGCCCTTGATATCGCAACAGTTGTTGGAGCCAAGTTGTAGCACAGTGGACAGATGTCACAATTCATAAGAGCCAGAGGCTGTATTGCGTCACTATCCTATATGATCATTGTTGAATGCAACAAGATTGTCAAATGTCTGGATCTCCCAGATTGGCACTGCTCAGATCGATGAATATCGCCAGATACTCTAATGTTTCGATCTGACAAGCCAATGCATTGGGCTATCGTAGCCCACCAGTATGCTGTGACTCTGGCAAAACTTTGTCGTTGAGGCCCAGAACGTTAGTCCGTGATCAGGTATGGTAATCGGCTGACCGATTATGTCAGAATGCTGGCATTCGCGTCATTCAATACAATAGGTTGCCCAAGCTCGCCAGAATGGCAGCCTATGACAGCCGCTGACAATATATATCGGAGAATACCGGTGAACTCAGAATTTCGTGATGATGTTCCACTTGCGTACGCCCATGAACGAGCTTCACTTCTGGTCGTTTTGAACAATCTGCCATTGGATTCTCTGCTCGTAAACTGCCTGCTCGCTAAGCTATCGAATGCTTGCAATTTAGCATTGTTTCCTGAATGTATCTCTTGAAAATTGGCAGGTCGGGCTGAAGGTTGAATGGCTCGGACCGAGAAACTTGGCACTACGGTGATTTATGATTAATTGTGTCTACGGAGCACGATCTCTGCCGACTGCGGTCTCTCTTACAGCCTGACAATTTCCAACAGAGATCCCGCCCGTGTATATGAGTACATCTCTACCCTACGTTCATTCATGGTTCGTTGCATCAAAACTCTCTCTGGTTCCCATGAAAGCCGCTCATGACATGGCCCATGGCGTCGGCATTGAACTTTGGAGCTCGTTTATCTCTGCCAAAAGCAGTGACTCCAGAACCCTTCAAGCATTTCCGAACACATAGCAGCGCGCTTGGGTCTTCTTATTCTGGCTCGGCGGGTTAGGGCTTACTCTGCCGATCAATACGTCTATGGGTCTATGCTTCCGCACATATTGGAACTGGATTACTTACCTCGACTGACTTGCGGCGGATCTGTCTCCTTATACCTTATTATTTTGAGCTTCATTACCTAGGATGTCTTTTCCCACCATTTCTGGAGGTGCAACTATGAGAAGTTATTTCAGTCGGTCTTTTCTCTTACTCAGTCCTTTTCATCATGGAATGACGGTTTTGAGTTGACTCTACTAACGTTGTACAGCTGCTTATCGGAAATTAAACACAAGATATCTGACCACTGCTTTTGACAATCCCGCTCTGTTTACGGATCGGTTTTGCCAACAGTTGTGATCATTCACCCGCTTTCGACTTGCCGCTCAAGATATTCATAGGACTCAATTTCCAGGCGCCTACGACCGGTGATGCTCTGGGTGCTAATGCTACTTTTGTTGGGTTACAGGGTTTGCTACGTAGTCAGCGTATAAAAGGCAAGGGAATCCTTACCATCAGAATCATTCTCCATTGCTTAGCCTCCAGCTGATCAAGCTCCAAAAGTCTCAAACAGCAATCGCCAATGTCAGACAATCCAGCTCCTCGAAGTCGCCTCACGAGCGAGGTACAAGTCATTGACAATGCGTCAAAGGAGTTAGCGACTAATATGACATTTCTCTATCAGGCCCGTCACCCTAAGACCACCGACTTGACCGATTTCATAACTCCAGTGGGGGGTGTCAAACCAATCATCGGTCCTCATACATGCGTCTACAAAGGCATGCTGAATCACCAGTCAAGCACTAGAATGGCGCGTCGATACATTATTTTTGGCTCGTTCGTTATTTGACCTGTATTCTTCACTTCACCAGGTAGCTATAAAGCACATCAAATCACCAGGAGCCGCGGAAAATCAGAAAATGGAAGTCAGAGTCCGTCGAGAGATTGTTGTTTGGATGGGGCTCTCGCATGACAATATCGTGCGGCTCCTGGGCACGATAAAAAATCCAGATTATCCATTCATTGGCATGGTGTCAGATTGGATGGATAATGGAAATCTCGCGGATTTCATTGTCGAAGGGCTCGCCCTCCCCCATCGCCTTCAAATTGTAAGTCCGTTTCATGTCGGCTTAATATTGTATTAATCTGGTTTCTATAGACATGCGACGTTGCTGCTGGACTGGCATACTGTACGTTTTCTTATTTACTTGACTGCCTCCCTGCTGATATTCAAAATACAGTGCACTCGAAAGATGTCATTCACGGCGACCTCACATCAGGTAATGTGCTCATTGATGCTACCGGAAGGGCGCGTCTTGTAGACTTCGGTCTCTCGTCCATCATGGCGGCATTCGAAAACACATCCTTCCTCACTTTGACGATTGGGGGTGCCCTAAGGTTTCGAGCACTGGAAATTTCGCCTCCTCTACATGGAAGCCCTGAAGACTTCCACCCGACCTTGACAACTGCGTGTGATATATACTCCCTTGGGAGTGTAACCCTGCAGGTTTGTCTCATAAAAAAATCAAATCGACGTCGGTCGCTGAGGTCAAGTATATCACTTTCTAGATTCTTTCTGGCCAACAGCCATATTACAATATTCCGCAAAACGACGCCTTGGTTGCCCTGGCCCTCGCCCAGCAAAGGAAACCTGACCGTCCAAAAAGCCAAGCTTTAATCGGCCGTGATGAATATTGGGACTTCATTCTACAATGCTGGTCGAAGGCGCAAGAAAGGCCCAATGCTGAGGAAGCTCACAAAAGCCTAATTCGTCTTCGCGAGGAGGCTCTGAGGGCTCAGTAAGCGATTGTGCCTAGTGTCTGTTACATCTCAATACCACGCTTCATCTTTTATATGCATATGCGCTGTATGAAATTATGCTTTTCCTTTACTATCAGAACATTTGAATAAGTCACTTTGAGAAAATGTAGGAATTACTGTTTCGCTCAGGTATACCTTGTAATATAGTCCAATTCGCTCACTATTCTCGGCAATGCCCCGTGCAATCTCAAAACTTGCTAGCCCTGAACACGCACCGCAAGGTGCCGAGCCCCTCAGCGCATCACCAAAGTCGGTATGCGTGTCCATGATGACTGTTTCAAATTAAGTTCAGTCTGTGCGGAGTCAGGAAATGCATGCTGAGATTTGATCAAGATGTACTACACCGCGGATCTAATTTCCGGTTCTGATGCTCTGCGCTTAGACTGATTAGCGAAACAGAGAAGTCAATGGATCGAGGCAGGCCACGGTGTAGCACACAGTATTTGGCTTCACTGGCCACGTTCAGTGGACTTCTTCGACTCATCAACAGAATTCTTGGTCACTCACAGAGTCTCATCTTGTAGTATAGCACATGTTATCAATTCACACTGATGCACTAGCCTGTCGTGGAAATTAATTAAAGGGCTGGAATTGTGCAAGAAGTGAAGAAATGTTAGCAAACCTTCGCAACCCACTATCGTTTAGCCTCATGCCATTCAACGAGGCCCATGTCCAGCACTGCGCCATTCAATGGTTGGACGTCCATGACTAGTATCGTCTTGAATTTAACTTCCAGTAATGTTTCTGTGACAGAAATATGCGTGAGCTCGACTCATGGTGTCGGAAAAAATGAAAACGGACGATAGCATATAGACTAGTCGCATATGATATAGAAAATGTTTCTATCACTGACAAAAGGAGGTTAATAGAGCATATTCGCAACGCGAATTTTTTCCCCGGACAAGTAATTTTTGGTGATCAGGGCGTTCTGATTGGCGGTGGGGTCGAGCGCTAGAACTTCCAAATATGCTCTGGTCTTGCGCAAAATTTCATGTTGAACTTGATCTTTATCAAGACGATCAAGAAGAGCAACAGTCGAGAGGGATTGCAGAGGTTGATGCCAGTTATCCAAGTAAAGATGTAGTAAGGGCTCTCGGGACGCAGTCGCAATGAACGTTGATTGTATAGGGAGATTGTCGTGACCGACCTCTGCTTTTGATCATCATGGTGCACCTTTAGGTTGCATGTGTCCCCAGTGGTGGAGAGTATCGGTTACAGTTCGGAACAGAGTCTTGAGTTTGTTTTTTCGATGAATCGCGATGATATAGGGCGTTTGTTTACCTTCTCGCCAGAGAGGAACCGCGACATCATATGCGAGCCTTTTACCAGCGAGTAAGTAGCATCCCGCGTATATAATGTGCTGGCCCCTTGTCCAGTCCTCTCGAGAAAGGCCATCTGGAAATCCAGTCAGACGTTGAGTAAAACTAGTATGTGCCATTGGCAAGCGAGCCTTGGTGCAGACTGGTGCTAATTAGGTGCAGAGATGTCAAAGATTTTGAACTTTGAAGCCGCCGCAAGCGAGAGGAAGGCTGAGGAAAGCGTGAGAATCTCAGCTCGCCCAGAAAAGATGCATACGGACGAAGCCCCTGATAATGGTGGCAACATTAAGGCAACGCACGTGTCAAGCTTGAGTCGCATTTGCTTCATGATCAGCCTGAAAATCTCTCTCATGTATTATAGAGTCATCATTCCCGCTCGCCTGTGCCGATATGTTGAAATGTGAGCGCTGAGCTCGCCACCGTTCTCGATTTGACGATCTTGATTGGCTATCAGAACCTGATGTAAGTACTTGCCTTGTCGCCTTGTTGCGTTTGTTTTCTAATGCGCATTTCGATCATCGCTAATATCGCGTGTTGCTAATTTTAGCGACGTGTTGCAGACCTAAGGGTATGGAGTGCAGGTACAACGAGCGAGGTTATATTACTAGATGCCCAAAATTCGTGGGCGACGTGGCGAGATTGCATCACCTGATATCGCACGCCAGCTTAGCCGTAGATAACTTCATAGCGAGAGTGTGTAGGATCCGAAGCAAGAAATTGGTTGAGAATTGGATGCTATTTTCAACTTGAGATGCGTGTTCTTTAGGTACAGTCCAATACGCTGCGTTCATATTCCAGCCATACCGATACCATACAAATGATCAAAGTGGTAGTCAGTTCAGGGCATCGCGAAGTTCGTAGATCTCATGGCTAATTTCTTCGGCACTCGGTCTACTGCTCGGCTTCTCCCAGCACCTTAAAATGGCTTGCCAATAGTGGTCGGGCATGATTGCATTATCGGGCCGATGAGGATGAATGCCCTGTGCGATTGCAACCAAGACCGCGGCGTCAGATTTGACTTCGTGGTAAGGGATTTTTCCGGAAATCGTCTAATAGCTGCGTCAAATACAATCTTGGCCGTCGGATCCCGCTACAAACCTGGAGCATCACTCTACCGTATGAAAACACATCGCATGCTGGCGTTAAGACTGGCTTGAATGGATCGGCAACGTCACTGATGGTAGGTACGAGCTCAGAAGCTTTCCATCGCAACTTCTTGTCGATGGTAGTGCTGTATTCAAGAAATCCAGATGAAAGACCGAAGCCAATAAGATGTGCTCTCGTCGAACCGTCGACAAAAATGTTTGTCCCGGTGATATCTCCATGCAACATGCCGCTGCTGTGGACTGTATATTTTTGAGTCGAACGTAGTTCCGATCATGAACTGCACCCACTCACCATAAACGATCCCCGAAATAACATCGCAAAGCTGTAGGTATGAATTCATTAACCCGCTGCACCCGCGATAAGGATGAACCCCATACAACTTGGAAGCGCTGTGTGGTTGAGATTGTCTCATTTTTCTTCTCCAAAAAGGTGCTGAGATTTCCGTTTTCCATCCACGGCGACACCATCCCGTACGATTTATAGAGTCCAAAGCCCTTCACCGTGCCCAATAGCTCAGCTATATTGGGATGCTGTAGCTTTTGCCAAGCTGAGATCTCCCTATCATATTTCTGGGCGGGTTATTGAGTGGACAGAATGAACGCGAGTATAAAAGACAAGCAGACCTCCTTCAGATCATTCTTTCCTATGTCTGTTCGAAGCACTCGGACCGATACCTGTCAATTCATTTGTGTCATTGAGCGGACTATCTACGAAGAAAAAAATGAGACCTGCACCTGAGTCGGTGGACCTTCTGTCCGATGCCAATTCGCTTTCCAAGTGTCTACGTAGGTGCAACCATACTCAGAAAAGCGAGTGTCGGCGGGCAGAGTAACTCGACCGGTGAGATCAGGTAAGGTTGGCTGCGAAATGAAAATTAGTTGGAGATTGACAGCAAGTAACAGCAAATACGAAAAGTACCATTTCCGCAGCCAAAGGGAAATGAGTCAGGAGAACAGACAAGATCGACAGGGCTAGGAATGTGCCAGTGTGGATGTGGCGTGGTGCCAGCCATCGACTCATATGCTGTTGATAGCACCAATCAGCGGCTGACTTGCATGGGCCAAAAAGATCCAAAAAGCTTTTGTGATGATCATGTGCGGCTTGGATCATCCCGCCCCAAAACATGAGACAGAGAGATAAGCTGTAGTAGTAGCAGTCAAAGCGAGAGAACAAGCCATTTTGGACTGGATGCCGCCTCCATGTAGGAGATAAGTTGTCTATCCAGTCTTTACAGCAAGTTAGAAGCCTAGAACTTCGAGTCAGGCGGCTGAGCCTGAAGAGGAGCAAGGGCGAGATTGAGGCGCTGGATCTTGAGATAAAGTTCTCAAGCTCCGTTGAAGAGTCCTCAGCTGATTACGGGGTTGGCTGATGCAAAAAGGAAGGCGATTGAAGTTTGTCACTCGAGCTCTCGAGGGTCAGTACGAACCTAGCGAACGCACTGCCTGAGGACTCCGGAAGCTCCCCCTAAGCGCTGTCCGAATTTTTGCGGATTTGAGGCTCAAAATTGGCCAGATCTTTGTCCGGAATTTGGGGATTTGAGGCCCCAGGAAGGCACATGATTGTCCGGCAATTGCGGATTTGAGGCCGCAGGCCCGGTGAAATTTTGGTACATTAGAGGTGCTGACGGACACTTATGACGGCTCTCAAAAGCCTTTAGGCTGTCCGAGCGCTCAAGACTGTTCAATTACAAAATGTATGTTGTATTAGAGTGTATTTGTTTGCACTTTTTTGCTTACGTTTTGTCTGGTAACTGAATTGAACTGAATTGTTGGAGCACCAAAACATAATCAAAAAAGTGAAAACAAATACTCTCTATTTGCACCAAATTTGCACTTATAATTAGTCCTAGCGAGAACAGACGGCGATATGACGACAACATGAGACGGGCCGCAAAACGGAGCCCAGGTTGCAGCTCAGGTTGATGCGGGCATGTCGTATTTCAACTTAACCAGACAGCAACAGGAACTTGGAACTCGTTCAACAAAGCTTCAGTTAATAAAGTTCTCGCGACCGTCGCGCGACTCACAATTCGGCTGCCTGTCAGTGTTCGAAAGTCGGGACTCGGAGAGGGCACCAAAGAGCGGTCCGCCTAGGCGAGAGGGCCTAAGTAGAGGTATGCAATGAATTTTTGAGTCATATTACCATCTCATTTCGTCTGTATAACCCTCCGATATGAGCCACAATAGAACCGCGCCAGCGGCGAAATTTTTGGGGGATTTTGAACAATCACGTGACCTTCTTTGTCCGATTTTGCGGATTTGAGGCTCTAAACATTGCGGATTTGAGGCCCAGATTTGGGAAATTTTCGGACAGGGCTTGGGGGGAGCTTCCGGAGTCCTACTGCCTGGTGTTTAAGCGGCCGAAAAATATCACGTGTTGCACGTGGGGCCTACTCGCCGAAAAGCGGCGTAACTTGACCAAGGTGTACTCATCTTACTTGCGAACGGCCATGAGCTCCAGATCTTCGACTCTGAGCTACCCTCAACCCTTGTCGGGACCATAAATCCTGTCCGTATATCACTGCTTCTGAGGCTTGATTGCGTTAATATGGGGCTGGCTGCTGAAGGTAAAGCCGAGCAAAAAAAAAACAGATTCATGACGCCCGTCGCATCTACAGTTTGACGCTTGTCATAAACCATCCCGCTCTTGTACACGAAAAGAATACCAGGTTTCTGCGGATCCACCTTATGAAAATTCCTTATCCGGTTTTAAATAACTGTCACCTCAACTTGCCCTGGGGAACTTAGTAGCTCACCGGTACTGCTCTAAGCGCGAATGCCGTCTGCTCGAACATGCTCCACGGGATCGCAGACCTTGCTCACTCTTCCCGCAGAGACAACATGAGAGGAAATCTACTTGACATGCGGCTACTCCCATTCCCGCTCGGGACCCCGACCACTCGCCTTCCTGGTCCCAGCGCTATGAATTTGGAGCTCGCAAAGCGGCAGACGCATAAGTCAATTACTCCTAGGCCCCCCCTTCTAGAAATTTACCCGACTTTCAATATGATATGGAATATCAATGATCCCGTTTTGCTGTCTCTGGAGGCTCGCTGACGGGTAAAATGGAAGCACAACCGGTCGGCTTACTGTCCCAACGATTGACGCTTTGATTTTCTTTCTGAAATGCCACTCAATAGCGTATGTGGGGATCTAGCTGTATAAAAACTGAGCATAAAATGTTCGCAAGAGACAGCGCTATCTGCATTCGTTGTCTCCCCACCACCTCGAGCCTCAGGTTTCAACATCACTCCTCTAGCCTTCTACCTAAACCTCTGCCATGAAACAGACTAATCGAACACCCCTCTCAAAAGACGTACTTCCTATCAGTCTAGTGAATTAGTCGTTGAGGCTGACATTTTCCTCTAGGCTCGAAACCCAGTCACTAGAACCAGAGACTTGACCAGCCAGATCAAACGGAATGCGGGTTTTGCGGCAATCGCTCGTGGACATACATTAGTGTACCAGGGTGAATTCAAGGACGGATCCGCTCCCACTGAAATTGTGCGTGCATATTTTCTATCCAAAGCATCCGTTGACCACTGGAATATCCAATTGCAGGTAGCTGTCAAGCATATCATCCCTCAAGGCAACTCGAAGGACGAGTGGGCAAGGGTGGATGTCAGAGTCCGAAGAGAAATTGTCGTTTGGATGCGACTTAAACACGATAATATCGTTGCGCTCCTAGGAACAGTGAAAGCTACGGGTGCATCGATAGGCATAGTCCCACAGCAGACAACGAATGGGGAAGAGAACCGCGACTCACCCACAGGGGAGACTTCGGATCAGCCACCTTTTACATGTCATGGCATGGTCTCTCACTGGATGATGAATGGAAATCTCGACCATTTTATCAAGGAGAATCTGGAATTGGGACATCGCTTTCAAATTGTTAGTATGATCCTACCAGTTGTTAGCATTTTCATATTTACTAAGCGTTTTACAGGCCTGCGACGTTGCTGCCGGTTTGACTTACTGTATGTACTCTGATTCATTCCCAAATTTCGCCCTGACCCAAAAAATGCAGTGCATTCCGAGGATATCATTCACGGTGACCTCACAAGCGCCAATGTGCTCATAGATGACAATGGGCGTGCCCGTCTCGTCGACTTCGGTCTCTCGTCAATTATGGCCGAATTTGAAAACACGTCATTCATCACTTCTACAATCGGGGGATACCTGAGATTTCGAGCGCTGGAGCTTATGCCACCTTTGGATGGCAGTTACGAGGACTTTAAGCCCGTGCTAACCCCTGCTTGTGATGTATACTCGCTGGGAAGCGTTGTCTTGCAGGTCTGTCTCACGAATACCTGGTCGTTCTCTTTGTATCACGAGCTGATGCCAAATATTCTGCCTTCCAGATTCTGACTGGCAAGCTCCCATACCACAACATCATCGATGACACCATGGTTGCACTGGTGGTGGCTCAGAGAAAACAACCTGCACGTCCTTCCGGCGAGGGCTGCGAGGCTCTGATCGATAAGTATTGGAATTTCATTGTAGGCTGCTGGAACAACGACCCCAATGAGAGGCCCAGCGCCGAGAAAGCTCAGGGGGAACTCATTCGCCTTCTCAAAGAAGCTTAGCCAATGGCGTAACAGATGTCCGCGATTAGCGAATCGTTTGAATTACTACACTATAATACTCTACTAGGGCGGCTTTCGTTTGTATGCAAAAATCATGCCAGAGATTCATCGTGAAAATAAAAGATATTTCCCCCATTATTCTCCATACGTGTGAATCACCATCTTGCTCATTTACTAGTGCACGATGAAATGAGGTTCAAGAGCCGAAATATCAAATTCGATTATCTGAAGCGCCAGGGAATTGATTATGCAGATCTATACCTGATGTTTAACGACGAAGGTAAGATAAAGTAGGAGGATGACGCAGTTCTGACTCGTATCCGTGTCCCGCTCAAGAAAGCAGGCACCCGCTCGAGTTTCAAGGCCGAACTCAGGGTATGACGAAGGTTCTGGATACCATAGCACCACGACTTTCAAAGCTGTTGATAGGACACGACTCATATCCGCTCCCGCGATAGCCAAGCAAGCTCTTGGAAGCATGTAGTACGCCATTCCCCTGCGCTAGTAGAGCTAGGAGTGCCAGGTTTCGATGCATGCTGATTACGTCTCAACTGATAAACCAGATATAATGCATATAGCTCGACACAGCAGTAGGTCCTCCGAGACACTACTATTTCAAGTACAATATCGAGATTTCATCAAGTTGAGAGCGACTCGACCAGCTGGCGTGGAATCCAGAAGCAAGTTTCGTTGAAATATCTCAGCACAACAACCCGAAATTGAAACAAGAGATGAACCACGTGCATGTGGCGCGGCAGGCTATGTTAGGCCTCGGCCCGTGATGAGTCAGCGATGCGGTGAAATTGCACCGCCCATGTCCCAACGCCAGCGAACTTCTTGCATTGACTGACTCCCTCGTTGTTTCGTCCAATTGCTGTCTCTTAGCTTGGCCATTAAACGTCGAACGTTGAACCTCGCCGTTTAGTACTATCTATCTCTGGGTTTCACAGCGACGAAGGTTGAAGGCGAAGCCGACAAATCGACAGCGATCCATAATTAATTACGCTCGTGGATTCATGAATATCACTGGTCAAGATTTCTCTTACAGCTCACGCTCGTCATTGGCGATCCCGCTCTGGTCAATGAGAGAAGTTGAGCGGGACTATCGCATGTCAGTTCATGATTTTTTATATCAATGGCATCCTTTTCACTCTAGGGAAAGCTGTCTGCCGGCATTGCTCAATTGCGAGAGATTCACTGCGAATATCTTCATATATATCTTTGTCATTTCTCTCAGAATAGCAATTCCGCGTTACCTCGAGAAGCCCCATTCTCAGATCGTCGCTCTCAGACTTTCCGATGGGTATTAATTCTGTCTCGGCGGGTCGTCGCTTGCCCAGGAATCGAGCTCGCCAATCAATGTGTCGCTTCCGCCCGTATGGTACCTTTATAACATACCTCTTTCTATTTGGGACTGTTTGACTGATGGTTCATTATTCGAGCTTCACAATCCAGGACCCGCTTTTCTGCCGTGTTCCATAGGTGCAGCTTCCGGAAATTATCTCAGATATAGCTCATTTCTGACCTCAATGTTATCTATTCTAGAATGGCGGGTTGAAGTCGAAATAATCAAGGCGCCGGCCTCACCCCGGATCTTGACAATATTGTCTACATTCTTTTCGGAAATGAGACAAGACGCGAGTTGGCTGCTGAGCTCAACGATCCCGCTCGTGAGCACCAGGATATATAAAAGGTCTTCCCACCACGATATCAAGCTTCAGACAACACTCGCCCAAGTTTCAGCAATGTCGAACACTCAAATCTTTCATCTTACCAGCAAGGTATATGTCACCGATTGTGTGCTAAGTTGAACTGCTGATTCAACGAATATATAGGATCGTCACCCCGAGACCGCCGACTTGACTCAATTTCTAACGCAATCGGAGGGAGCCGACACGATCGTTGGTCCTCACGCGCGCGTCTACAAATGCGAGCTGCACTATGAATCCACAACTAAAATTGTAAGTTTCCATCCTCTGCGTGATGCCTTCGCAGGTTTACCCGCTTTTTATCAGGTTGCTGTAAAGCGCATTTACCCCCGAGGAGCTACCCCCGAGGATATCGAAAGAGTGGATGTCAGAGTTCGCCGAGAGATTGTTGTTTGGATAGGTCTCGAGCACGAGAACATCGTGCAGCTGCTGGGCACGACAGAAAAAAATCAAGATTTTCCGTCCATTGGCATGGTTTCGGAGTGGATGGAGAATGGTAATCTCTGGTCTTACATCAAGGAGACCCGTCCCTTGATCGACCGCCTTCAACTCGTGAGTCGCCCTCATCAAGTTTCATAATCCGTGTTCAGCTGTAAATCATAGATCTGCGACGTGGTTACCGGACTGACATATTGTAAGGAAGTCTATGCACCCGACTATCTCTACTGATCTTTCAAAACTAGTACACTCGCAAAGAGTCATTCATGGTGACCTCACGTCCGCCAATGTACTCATCGACAACAACGGGAGGGCCCGTCTCGTAGATTTTGGCCTATCGTCCATCATCGCGGCTTTCGAGGGCACATCTCTCATGGCTTCGGCTATCGGGGGGGCTCTACGGTTTAGAGCGATGGAGCTTATGCCACCCTTGGAGGAAGATCCCACCAACTTCGATCCGAAACTGACAACTGCATGCGATATATACTCGCTTGGGAGCGTGACCCTGCAGGTCTGTCTCGTTTCGACATATCCTCTGCATTGGTCGCTCAAGTCGGAAAATATTCTTTTCAGATTCTATCCGGACAACAGCCATATTACAATATCAATGATGATGTCTTGGTTGCCCTGGCTCTCACGCAGAGAAAGACGCCTGATCGTCCGGACACCCAAAAATTGGTTGACCGTAACGAATATTGGGATTTCATACAAAAGTGCTGGCGCAAGGATCCGGTTACAAGGCCCAATGCCGAGGAAGCTCGCGACGAGCTATTCCGACTTCGCAAGGTAGTCCTCGCATAGTACTCTACAGAATCGCGCACCCTCCAGGTTTTATGATTTTATGTTCCTTGGTTTTAGACATGCCCTCTATGAAAGTTATGCTATGCCTTCGTTGTGAGAGGAAATTTGCTACGCGTCGGATCGCAATTTCACGCACCTTCGAACTGCAATCAAACCGACAGATTGAAACATGCACAGTTGAGCTAGAGTACAAGGCTTTCTGTCTACATTTCACAGTGAGCACTGAGATCGCATCATAAGATGCCCGATCTCCAAGGGATTAAAACAATCCTGCTGAGGACAATTCAAGAAGGCTTTGATAGATTTGGTTACCGCGCGGAAGCCAGGAGATGCGTACTGCGACAGACAGAGTCCTGAGCAAGATATATCAATAAACCTAATGTACACAAACTGATACTGCGCGATTCTATTAGATAGCGAAACAATGGAAGAGATTGCTCGGGACATACCATGCTGCGTTATACAGTGCTTGGCCTCCAAGTCATGTTATATAAACTTCTTCAACCCGTCAACACACTCCTTGATCACTCTCAAAGTCTCATTCTTGTCGTAGAGTACACGGTCGCAGTCCACGTTGGGGCACTATTGCGTACATTTAAGTGTGGTGATGTGCAAGCAGTGAATTAATGATTACATACCTTTGCACTCCAACATCGCTTAGCCTCGTGCCACTCAGCGAGGCCCGTGTTCAACACTGTATCACCCAACGGCCGAACGTCCATCTCCAATATGATCTTATATTTGAGTTCTCGCCAAGTCTCTGCAATGTGTGTGAGCCCGTCTCCCGAAGCAAGAGGAAGCGAGAACGGACGATAGCAGATGGACCAGCCGCAAGCGACACAGACAGCATTTCCACCACCGACAAAAGGAGGCTCGTCCAATCGTTTGCGTAGGACTTCGCGTCGGTCTCGATGGAGAGTAAGAAGATCGAGAAGAGCGGTAGTCGAAAGGGATTGCAACGATGGACGACATTCCTCTGAGTATAGATTTAGCACTAATGTCTCCCCGGACGCAAACTTCGCCTCCTCCTCCCATCCATATCGGCATGCCACAGCGTACAAGCGCAGTGGTTGATTGAGTAGAGAAGGCGTCATTACCGACATGCGAATGATGGATACCGGGCCAGGCATGTCATATTTCTCCGCAGCATAAAGGAGGGCGTCTACCATGTCGTAGGTAGTCGGAAGGACGACGGGTAAACCACACACCATGCGAAGAATAGCCTCTAGAACAGAAGACTCTTCGTCCATATAGATGATATCTGAGGTCACCGGTGCGCAATTTTGCGGAAGAGAGAACATGGTCCGAAACCATCCAGAGGCCGTCTTGAGTGTAAATGAGTGGGTACGGAAAAGGAGGTTTCCACCTTTTGCACCCAGAATGACATCGCCATCTGGACTGGAGAACAGAGGGTGATATTGGGCAGGTTCTTGAACGTGGGCGATTACTGGAGCTTCGGATTGCATGATAGTCTGGTGAATCTGCATATGATGAGAGTTCGGAGATAAGCGACCTGTTACTGCACGGAGGCGGTGATTATGCCCGCCTAATATCTGTTTGAGATTAAGTGTGTGCATATAGAAGGCCAGATCATGTCCCTTGAGTTCAAAAACTGACCTGGTGTTAAATAGCCAGGTCCACCGCGTGTGATCTTACTTGACAGATCGCAAAGCGTGTTCCGCGGGCACGGAATATGGGCCACGCGTTTCCCAGTTACAGGACTCGAGAACCAGACCCTGGCCAGACTCTACCAGTGCCCGCCTACAAGCTTGACCAACGAAAGGCACAGATTAAGAAGCCAACGGTGGTGGTTCTTGACAGGAACCGCATGCTTTTAGGCGCTACCTTCGATCATTTGCCGCCAGCTTTTAGGCTCAAATTTGCACCTCCTAAACTTGCGCTGACACAAAATGGCATCTGGCAGCGAAAGCACTGCGACTGGGCCTCCTGGCAACAGCACTAATACTGCTGCTGGTGGTTCGACACCCGATGCACCTCGCGTTCAAGGTCTTCAACTCGCTCAGAAAACCTTTGCAGGGCTACTCAATCCAGTGGAGGCGACACCGGCTGAGTGGACTCGATACACGGTCAACAGATACAAGACAATCAAAGAGGCCAAATCGACTCGGAATATATTTCCTCGGCGCAAGGGTTACGAATCGCCTGACGAGGATGGAGATGACTACGACTTCAACGATGAAGATATCGATAGGCTCATCAAGAACGTGCGACGGTCTGTGAGGAAAATTGAGCTTGAGATGGAACTCCCAGAAAAGTCTCTGCAGAAATGCGTTCGCATTATTAGCTGCGATGCGATGCTAGAAGAAGTCGATGATGTACGCCTGCGATCAGCCCTCTACTCATCCGCTCTGACATCTCATATTCTCGCAGCCTAGAACTGTAGATGTAATTGCGCGTATATGGTCTCCAACTACGCCAACCTATATCGATGTTCATCTATACTATCACTGTCGCATGCGCTTGTACAACTGTGAATGGAACTACGCGCTCGGCTACAACTTGCACAGCCGAATCGACGCCAACCCAGCAGATCCAAAAGCAATTGCAGGAGAGATCAACGTTCAACGGCGGAATACAAACCATGCATTCGCGCAACGGCTGGCGCTCCATCTGCTGGGGTGCCTACGATGAATCGAACGGCAACTTTGGGAAAAATTGGCGAAGGATCGAGGTTGGCGGTGTCGATTTGTACAACGATGGTCTCATTGACATCTGTGAAGCACTATTTGGGCCGCTGGAGGAGCTAGAGGCTGACGCCGATCAAGCCTTACATCTGAAGCGCAAAGAAAAGCTGGTGTTCGCGGCCCGCTTGTTGATGGCAGTGGTTGGGATCGACTACGAGATCGCGTGTGAGGATGATGAGGGCGACGTCAATCCAGGAGAAGGATACAGCACAAGAGGGCCGATCAAGCTGCGCTGGCAGCTGGAGGGACTTCAAGACAAATGGGTGGCTCGAGGGGTCCGCAAAGCGGCTGGGATAGAGTTGACTAGGGACCCCGAGGAGGCCGAGAAAGGGAGGTTGGAGCGGGTGGAGGTCGCAAGTGAACCAAACTATGATGGCTATAGCTCCGAAGATGATGAATTTGGCTCAGGGCCACCTGGTTGCGCCAACCAGTAACCCGATCAACATCGGACCATCATTGAAATCAAGTTCGAATTTCTTCGAACGAACGTGAAGTGTTAACCTGTACACATACAAGCCCAGAAGTCTTGGAATCGTGATATCTTTCCACCCTTTAACAAATTTTAATGGTTGGTGTATTCCGTGATTACACGCCTTGGCTATATAAGAGTTCTGTTGACAGCGATGGGGGAGGACGTGTTTTGGTCGATTCCGGTCAAAGCCGAGACGTCGACATATCTCCGGTGCGGCTGAGTCACAGATAATCACCGCAAAATCTGGAAAGAAATACAATGATCCCACATTGTCCGAAATCGCCTCACAACGCACCAAGACTCCAAATCAATCCAGCAACATGGTTTCAGCATACACAGACGCCCAGATAGACCGCTATCTGGAATATATCAAAATCCCTCCACAATTCCACCGTTCTGCAAAGCCAACTCTAGATCTCGAATTTCTCACTGCGCTGCACGTCCATCAATTGGCTGCGATACCGTATGAGAACCTGGTTTTGCACTACTCGAAGGCACATGCTGTTTCTCTGGACCCGGCGGTGTTGTATGAGAAGCTGCTGAAGAATGGCAGAGGAGGTTACTGCATGGAGAACATCACATTCTTCAATCACATACTGAGAGCACTGGGCTTTACGGTGTATACGGCAGGAGCGCGGGCACGACCTCGCGTTGATGGGGTCCCCGGTGGAGCATATTTTGGATGGTAAGCATCCACAAGTCCTGCTTCTGGGATGCACTGTATCAGCAGAGATTGACGCCCTGAACAGGGTCCATCTCGTCATTATCGTGGCCCTTGCTGATGGGAGCAAATACGCAGTCGACGTCGGGTTTGGAGGAGACGGACCTACGAAGCCAATGCCGATGATTGATGGGCACGTAGTCCAGAACCTCGGAACCCAGGAGGTGCGGCTCGTGCGCGGAAACATTCCCGAGCAGGTCGACAGGAGCCAAAAGCTGTGGATCTATCAATACCGCAATGGCGTCGACAAGCCATGGAATTCGTTCTACAGCTTTTCAGAAGTGGAATTCCTTCATCAGGACTTTGAGGTGATGAATTGGTATACCAGCAGAAATCCTCAGAGTTTCCAGACCTTCACAGTACTGGTTGTAAGATATTTGAGAAGCGAAGGGGAGAATCACATTAACGGGAAGGTGATGTTGGTCAATGGTGTGGTGAAACGGAATTTGGGCGCGAGGACTGAGGTAGTGGTTGAATGTACCACAGAAGAAGAGAGAGTTGAAGCCCTGGATAAGTACTTTGGAATCACTCTGACCGAAGAGGAGAAGGAAGGGATTCGCGGATGGGGTACAGAGCTGGGCGTCGAAAAGGTAGAGGTCTAAGGCTGGGGGCGGTCCGGAAGGGTCCGGGCCTAGTCTCATAGTGACGTGGCTCTTCTCTGACTGGCCATGTACTCAACCGGAGGTCTTCAGGCTATACGAGTCCTTAGTAGTAGTAGTTGTCCAGTATGTTCGAGCTGAAAATTTAACACATGCAGCTCACTGTACAAATGCCATGATGTCAAGTTCTTGTAGGAATACATCGCGATGGCGCAAGTCGCATGCAGTAATCGGACTTCTTATCTTTCACTCACATCGCATCAGTACTTTCAATTATGCGCAGACTCAGACGATGAAATCAAGCACAAAATCGGCGACTACATTTCAAAGTATATACATGATTCAGGTACAAGAGACGCAATCAGAAACGATATTCGAGACCAAAGAGAGGTAAGAGCCTGCGCTAGCTTGGCTGGCAACGGGTGCTCATCCACAGATCTCACTAGCACCCGTAACAGCGATCCTTCTTGTGGTGCCTGCGGAGGGCGTCCGGGCGGCTGAAGTTCTCGGAGCAATCATCACAGGGATGCTTTATCCCCAGGTGAACGCTGCGGAAGTGTCGATTGGCGTCCTCCTGACGATTGTATGTTTCATCGCAGCCCGGCCAGGCGCACGGGGCTCGTTTGGCGGGGACGTGCGCACGGCGAGAAGTCTTCGCTTTGGGCTTTCTGCCCTTCTTCTTGATTGGCTCCGGATCCGACTCCTCGGGGTACGGCTCGTAACGGGTAGTCTTGCCCACCAAACGACCACTGCGGCGGGGTCCAGCACCTGGGCGAGCGAAAGCTGATTTCTTGCGTTTTGAAAGCGCAACATGCGGTGAACCGCTGTCAGTGAAGGTAGATGGGGGAATTGCTGGCAGCTGCGAAGAGTGTTGCGCAGAATTGGACCAGGGTGTGACAGTGTCAGCTGGTTTTGGTTGAGCCAAGACCAGCGTGACATTGGCATCCGCCACTGGAGGTCCATGGATGAGAGAGTCGAGGATTATATGAATGTTATCTTGAAAAGATGACGTTGATAGAGTCAATGGCTCAGGGCCATCAACACTAACTGAGGAGGGGGTGGGACTGATTGACGGATAGTCTTCAAAAACCTAGAGGAGGATATAATCAGCGTAGATCATGAAGGATAGCCATGATAAGATTACCATAGCCGCTCCCTCATTCTGGTCAAATAGGAAAGCGTTTGCGCTTTCACCCAGAGCGTCGACCAGGCTGGCATAAGAACACGGTCAGCACGTACCCATAGGATGGCAACGATAAACTAACGACTCGTAATTTCCCGGGACGAAAGGAGGCAGCTCGAGTGGCGAGCCTTGGGCCAGGAGATCCACTTCAAAGCTGGGATTCGTGAGCACAGTTTATATAATCGCAAGATGGCTACATACTTTAATGAAGGGTCACCCATGGATTGTTCGGATGAGGTCCCGTCGAGGCCATTCCAGAAGGCGGTGGGGGGCGCGCCAGGCCTCATTGCGTTGGCGTACAGATCATGATGCTCGGAGTTCCACGATGAGATTTGCTTCAAATCAAAAGAGACAGGATCAAAGCTATATGAAGGATGCGCGTGACAACCTTGAAAAAGGTAGGGTAACATCGTGTGGTATTAGGTGGACAGGAAGGAAGGTTGGGCGGTGTTGGTCTGAGGAGGGGTCGATTACCTTGGGAGCTTTATACGGTCTCGAAGTTCCAAGGCTTGTAGTAATAGTCTCGGAGTGTTGATTTGCCGGTCCACTTTACAGCATAAACGTGTTTATCGACGAATATGGGGTCTTCCAAGATTGAATTCGCAGGGCACACGCTCGTCGAGTCATCACGCCAAATCGGACATAGGCACGAGATCGAGTTCCATGATTGATGCGTTGTCAGAAGCATCTGTTGGCGCAAAGTTGAGGCAAAGACACGTTCCAAGACAGAGAGACAAAGCAATGGAAATGGGGCGAGAAAACAAATGGGAAACATGGTCCGATGGCCGGGAGATGGTGCCCTGAGCGTGTGCCAGAAACAGGTTTCTTTCAAGTCCGTTAGTCAATTTCCTTGTCGGCAAGGCAGCATATACAATAGAATATTACCACAAAATGATAACCAGAAGCATTGCCCAGAAGCGGTGTTACAGAGAGTACATAAATTAGGCACGTCCAAGAAGCTGGCGGTCTTTGAAAATTGAAATTCCGAGTCCCAATTGCAAATTGACTTGACTTGCTTTTTGTTCACCTTTTGTCTAGAGATTGATATATTTGAGGGCTCTTTTAGAGCGGTCGTTCGCACATGAAGTTTGCGGCTGTGAAGGAATATCGATGTCAAACGAGGATGAGGTGAAATCTCAGTAACATTCTGGAGCGGGACCCTAGACTGAGGACTTGTAATAAAAGGCTAATTGGCAGCGGACCCAATTTCGCGGTCTTCCGCCGAGGGTCATGTTTCCAACCGAAAGTCCTGTTGGGGCTCTCCTATCCAATCACTTCACATCGCAAAGGCGCCAGATACAACTGCCTGTGAGTTACAACTTTGAGATAGAAGTGGATGAGTGGAAGCGAAATCCTACCAAAATCCTACCATTGGCATACATACTTATAGGAAAGGACGCGAGTGAGTCTCCACAGAACAACATCAATCAACGGCGTAAGTACAGCGTCTCTACCTCGCCGATGCTAATCACAGAAGAGATGTGACGTCTACGTGCCAGGGGTGATATACAGGAAGTCATCTCACAACTTTACCCGCAAGTTTGCTATCGCGGATTCCATCAACCTGACTAGGACGTCTACCCAACTTTTGGGCTCTGCTTGGACCTGCATCCACAGCCCGTCTCGAGCCTCCTGGATGACTCGAAATTACTCCTTTGCTGTATAATCTCGTGTATCGCTTCGAACTCATGTCGTCTTGAGCACGCTTCAGGGTGATCGGACTGTTTCGGACCATTGTGGCAACCTGCTGATTGTCCTGACATTAATATCGCGGACCACGCGACCCTATACTCATATCAGCGCATCTAGATTCCGTAACGAACTCTTATTATACTGCTTGGTATTTGGGTTTCAGTGGACGTACCGATTGTCCATATCTACACTCGCGACACCTCGAGGATGCCACCGGGTTGCCACTCCAACGAGAAATTCAGGGAGACCCTGTGGGCGACCTCATTTTGGCCTAACACCCATGCTTCAATGAATTTTGACAGGTGATGCATGCCACTTGGCGAGGCACGCATGATTTTGTCTAGGTTGTCCGGCCCTCTATTAGCTCATCGTGTCAAAAGGTTTCATATCATATTGCGCTATCCTTCTGTACCGTCAAATTGTGGCAAAGACATGCGTCGGAGTCATCATCGACCCGTGAAGCTGGCGGCGAAGGATATATAAGCAGCACTCAACTGATGTACATTCATCCCATTCGACAATGCCCGGGCTCATAAGCTCCACCCCTCGCTGCCGTTCCTCGCCAGAGTGAGTGACTTAAACATACATCTATTATGTCGCGCAATCACAAAACGACAACTATCATACAGACCCTCTTCACGCCGTGAACTTGTGCAGCCTATAGCACCAAGAGCGCCAGGCGCTCTTGTTACTGTGGACTTGTAAGTAAAATGGCAGATTCCAACACCTACACGCGCTCATCCCCGCCACAGCTCGCGACAGATATGCCCAAATAGACCGTGCGCATGTGGGCCCCGTCCGTATGTCCATCATGCAAATCGCGCCTCTAATTCAATGAACTAATATCGTGATGCTTTCAGCAACACAATATTCGTACACTTTGCCCCGTCTCCCTTGCCGCTCAGCGCCGAGCATGTAATTGTAAGTTGCTCCATCTTCACGGGTAGGCACTGACCGAATCGTTTATTCCCTGTGTATAGCGTGAAAGTGGAATGACGCGCGACATGGCCGAGACGTACCTCGCAGCCGCGCGGCTGTACTTCCAGTACCTGCAATCCTTGAATGCCGCGCACTGGATTCCAAAGGCCACAAATCAGCGACCGGCGATCATCCACCCACACGATTTCTTCCTTGCCATCCATCCGGATATGCCGCCCGGCATATTTGATTGGATGGACACCAACATTACTCCTCTCGACGAGATCCGCTGGCCCAACCTCGATGAAATGTATGGATATTAGTGGCTCTATACAACATGTTTACATACCTGCAACGATAGAAAAATATGCCATCTCCGAGGGACGGTGAGAGAATGGCAAGAGGAGCTTGAGTTTTAGATCATGGACGTTGGGAGATGGGAATCGATGGATTGCGCTGAGAAACTCTGATAGTGAGATCAAGTCAGCACGTGTCGCCAGCATGAGAAGCCGTAATCAACGAAGGAGAAAGAGGCGCGTCACCGCGTAAAAAGGAAATTTGCGGCAGTACTAGACCGATTCCAATCCATTTGCGGTCCGCGCCGCTCTCCTCTGACCAGTCATGTCTTCAACCGAAAGTCCTGCAGCTCCTGCATCCCACTACTTCGTCGTCTGGGCACCCGATAGAACAGAAGAGGGTGTCTTTGAGAAACGACTGGCAGTGCGATCCCACCATCTTGAGAACATGGTAGACTTAATCGGAAAAGGCGTCGTTAGTGAGTTTCGCCATATCAGTCTCCCGACCCCCTTGCGCTCATTGATCCTGTCGACAGAGGTAGGAGGTGTGACCCTTACTCCTGAGTCCATCGAAAGCGCCGCAAGTGCGATGAAGATGACCGGTAGCATGCTGGTCTTCCACGCAGAAAGCATCGACCAGGTTAAAGCCGTCATCGAGAGCGATATATATTACACGAGTGGTGTCGTGAGTGCATTTGGAAACATTACTTCGTTAAGTTTTGAATTTGATCATATCTTGCATGCTAGTGGGATCCAGAGAAGCTGGTCATTTCTCCTTTCATGCCCGCTGTCCCTTTGCCTTAAGTGGTGACGTGCAGACGGGTCTTATCTCGAGCATATTGTTTCCGCTATCAGATCTTATCAACCTGATGTCCTCTGCACCAGTCATCATACTCCGAATATATGTATCTCGGTGCGCCTTCTGAATAGGCCTGAATAGCTAGGAAGTTCTCTCAGGCCTGGCGTCCGCATGCCAATCAAATCTCCTCAATCACATCGCCGTCTCCCACCACGCTTAATGGTGGTTGTGCTGTTTCGGGCACAAGGTGGCTGCTGGGACCTTCGTTGGCTGTCACAATAATGTGGACCCTGCATTCCAGTACTTCATAGCCGCTCGTCTAGACTCCGGAAGTTGAAAGCCTTCCTTTCGCACTGTTCAGCCACCGATGACTTAGATACTGGCTTTCCTGATTTGCACATGTGGCGCCTCGCAGTGCCACCAGGGTGCCTTCCGATTGAGTAATAGGCGGAGATCCTGCATACTCACCCCGATTCATCGCGCGAAGATCCTTTGAAGAACTTCCTGGCGGCGCAGGCAACTTTGTCACAAGAGCATGCGTCAGAGGCGTCAGTGCGTTCCGAGAGACTGGCGGGGGAGAGGACATATAAACAGCCACGGACTGGTGCATTCAATCCATCCACATTACACCAATGCCCGGACTCTTGAGCTCGACCCCTCGCTGCCGTTCTTCGCCAAGGTAGCGTAGCCTCTCTCAGCAATAGAAGTCTTTCACTGAATGAAATCCGTCCCGTAGCCCGTATTCGCCTCGTCTACGACCCGTAAACCCCAGTACGCCAGGCGCTCTGGTGACAATTGATTTGTAAATAAAAACTCATACTCCGACCCGAATGCGCACTCACCGCCGCCACAGCTCGCGCGAGATATGCCCTAACACGCCATGTACGTGTGGCCCCCGTCCGTACGTCCCTTCACCCAACCGTGCGTTCAATGAACTTATATCTGGATGCGCCCAGCACCCAAATATACGTACATTTCGCCCCGGCGCACTTCCCGCTCTGCGCCGCGCGCGTAATTGTAAGCTGCTCTCTCCATGGCTGGGCACCGACTGAAATGTGTCCCTGTACAGTGCGAGAGCGGGATGACGCGCGACATGGCAGAGACGTACCTCTCAGCCGCGCAGCTGTACTTCCAGTACCTGCAGCTTGTGCACGCAGCGCACTGCAGCCCAAAGACCGCGGGTCAGCGACCAGCGGTGATGCACCCGCACGATTTCTTCCTCGCCGTCCATCCCGACATGCCGCCCGGCATATTTGACTGGCTGGACACAAACATCACCCCGCTGCACGAGATTAGGTGGCCCGACCTTGATGAACTGTATAACTATTAGCGCTCTGTACCTCTATGCTCGTGTGCCTGAAATGAATACTGAGCCGTCCTCTGGGATCGATGTGAGAATGGCAAGAAAGGTTTGAGACTTTTAAGTTATGAGCGTTGTGGCTGGGTCAACCCGACAGCCGAACGCTTAAGACAAGGACTGGCAATGAGGACCGGTCGACTTGTGCCGCAGATTGCTTGCAGGAGACTTAGGCTACAATCACGAAGGGAATTCTGATAACGCTTGGATGCATGGTCAGCTATTGTTTCACGGTCAGCAAACATGATGCGTCGAAGCAGGCTTTATTTGGGCATGGATTAGCGAATTTATTCGAGATCAAGACGCATGTTGCACAATGAGGGACATAGGAAACGTATGCAGCCACCGTGACAAGCGAGATGCAGCAGGCAGATGCCGAAATGCGAGTGCCACAGCCAGGCTCACGCGTTCACATGATCGGATTGTCCCGTCTACTCGTGCCTTCACAAAAGCTAATATATGGCTAAATACATGGGTAGCACAGGCTTTTTCTGGCACGCCCAAATGTGCGTGCAGTTATCCGTCCTCTTTGGCGTAAAATCCGCCACCGAGCAGCGCCAAAACACCGCGAGATGCGCCCACAGATCTTGGCGAAAAAGAGAAAACAGATCGGACAGGGAAATTCAGGGACTCTCAGTATGTTGTTATCGTCGCGGCCGCATGGAAGCTGGGTGGCGGCGATAACAGGCGAGCCAGGGCGCAACGCAAGGAGGCAGTCAGAACCAATGACCTCGTGATCCGGGCAGAAGCGTGCACCTACAGCGCTTATCTGCAAATGCGCCCATGCCTGCGGTAGAAGCGCGGCGGTTGAACTGGAAAACCTGGACACGCGCAGTAGAATCGCGCTAGAAGCTCAATATATGCGCACGCCGTAGATTGGAAGCTGTGCACCTCCTAAACATGCAATTGGTCTTCCCATTTTGTGGGATGCCTGCGAAGAGAACTACGCCGCCACCGCCGCTGCCGCGAAGCGTGCATGATTATGCTTTCACACTCGCCAGTCGTGTTTCGCAGAGCCGATAGATGATTGTGACACGGATAGGCCTAATAGTACGTGTAGACGAAGATCCACCGTCATTAGCACCGCTGACACCGCGAGAAGGGCGAGGGATCCGGACTGGCGAAAGAGAAAGGGTCGGAAAGAGGGCCAGTCTGTATTTAGATAATGGATTAGTAAAAGTCTTTGAGAGGTATGTTGCGGAATGATGGATGGAGTGGTAGGGAATGAGAGCTGCCAGACAGTGACGAGCGAGATGTAGAGGCGGTGTGGCGGGATGCAGAGGACTTGCACGCAGACTCGCGCGTCGTACAACCCCTCTTTCAAACTCACGCTCGTCCGTGCTCCTGTGTAGGTCAATATGTAATTGTAATACGTTGGTGGGCCTAGCGTTCGTGCAGTTGGCCTTTCCTTCTGTGCAAATTCTAGCGGTGAGAACCACACCGATGACACGACGCACCTATCATGATGTTTTTACACTGGCTTCGCAGCGGCCGATATGTGATTGTGACACACATATGGTTGGCGCAAGCCATTCCCTGAGGCACTTACGTGTGCTGTGCGTACAGCTGACCTTCCTATTGTATAAAATCCGCTATCATCAGCAGGACACTGAAACGCCGCGAAAAGGGTGAAGGAAAGGGGAAAGGGATCGAGAAGGGGGGCGAGAAGGCGAAGATCATCGAGAAAGGAGAACAAGGTGGCAGCATATGTTTGAAAACGTTGCAAAGGGTTGTAAAAGGGACGTGCACGCAACAAGAAGACATATCGCAAATGGAACCATTGGAAGTTGCCGTTGCATGTGCCTGGTTGGTGGCGGAAGCAGGTCAGCCAAGAGAAGGGTCACAGTCAGTAATTTCCGCGCAAGACCTGCGTTCGCTGATCTTGAGACACATTTTCGCCTTGGGGTGCTGTCCAGTACGCATACATTCGGGAAGAGAGCCGGTCCCGTGGTGCTTCTTGTAGAGCACCAGGCCACATCCAGGCTTGGAGTGCGACTCGGCATGAACACTTTGACCTTGGCCAATACCACCTGTTTGCCCTCGCCCCTCGGTGCTGTCCCTCGACCTGCCCGTCCCATCATTGCGCGACTCGCGGCGGTACCGCTGGCTGACAAGCACCAGGCTTACATTTATGGCGCAGGATAGGAGGCGGCGGCTGGCAGATGGCCGCAGAAAGGGGCAAGAGAAGGAATAGGCCGTGGCAGCTTTATAGGCGGAATAGGAGTCGGCGGCTGGCATGCCTGACTAAGGAAGGGGGTGAAGAAAAGAAGGGGAATAATTAGTAACGGAGCGCGGGGCGGCGGCTAGTGTGCAGAAGCGACCGTGGCTTTATAGGCGCGAATAGGGGGCGGCGCCTAGCAGACGGCTGACTCGGAGGGTTACAGGAGGCGACGTTAGGAAAGTGGCAGGCGGAGCGGCTGGGTGCAAACAAAACAGGGGTTGAATAGGAGGCGGAGGCTGACAGGTGGCTGACTCGGGAAAGGGGTCAGGAAGAGGCGGCAGGTGGGTGGGGGTAGGAGGCGCACGTCCAACAAGCTTAAGGCCTGATTAGGAAAAAGGGGCGGCGGCTGGCGCGCAGGAGGCGCGGGAGTGGCTGGCGGGCAGAAGCAAACACGACTTGATAGGGGGGCGGTGGCTGGCTCGGAGAGATCTGAGGAATAGGAGTCAGCAGCTTGCAGGCGGCCGAAGAGGCGGTCGCCCGACAAGGTCCGATTAGGAAAGGGCGGCTGGTGCGAAATGGCTGAATAGGGGTTGAATAGGAGGAGGAGGCTGGCCAATGGCTGACTCGGAAGAACGCAAAAGTCGCAAAAATCAAGGTCATGACTGTCCTGCTGCGATGGTCAGGTGGTGTTGGTAGCGAGCAGCGAGACGCGGTTGGCACGTGTTGTAGCGTACTTGCAGAAGACTGGTAATCGTGTGCATAGCAAAACTGGAAAGAAAAGATCTGGTATTATAATGGCGCAGCAGAAACAGCAGAGCAACATGCATATCTAGTGTGCCACGCTACATGTGAGCAGCGACGAACGGTGCAATGACCAGCTTCTCCGGGTCCCACTGCACGCATCGTTGAGCGCAAGCATCTGCGGAGATGTACGCATGCACTCACCACATCGGCCGTGTAGTACACGTCCGCCTCGACGACCGCCCGGGCGGCAGCGAGGCTCTCCGCCTCAATGATCAGTACAGACCCGACCATCGTCTTCTCGCCAGTAGTGAGAGACTCGGGCGAGAGCATCGCGCCGCCCAGCTCTGCCATTCCATTCGTTAGCGCTGGACAATGGCGATGGAGGGGGCAGGCGCACTCATCGATCCCGCATCCCACATGGTGGCAGCACCTGCAAGGTGCGTTGGCCGCACGCGCAGCCTGCGCTCGAGGCAGCCTGCGTCGGTCCTGTCCGGCGCGAACACGACGAACTTGTGCTTCGCCGCTGGCGCACTCGACATGCGCCTCGCGATTGCATAGGGGGGGAAGATGGAGCGGGCGCGGCACGAGAGCATTGCTGAGGAATGCGGGGTAAAGAAAGGGTCGAGCTCACTGTCAGCGGCTGCTCCCGGGCACATCTAGACCCGTGCCGGACGGTCCAAATATCAGGCGCCCACCCTCCCCCCTCCACTTTGCTTGCTCACCACTCCCGCTGCTCCTTATAACCACAAAATGTCGCACATCCTGCGCACCACTCTCCGCGCGCAGCCCGCCCGCAGGATCCGTCTCCCCCCGACCGTCCGCCTGATGTCCAGCCAAACCTACGAGAACATCCTCACGTCGCGCCCACAGGCGGGCGTCGCGCTCATCACGCTCAACCGGCCGAAGGCGCTGAACGCGCTGAGCTCACCGCTGATGCTCGAGCTGAACCGGGCGCTGGGCGAGTTCGACGCGGATCCCGAGATTGGCGCCATCGTGCTCACGGGCTCGGAGCGCGCGTTTGCTGGTGCGTCTATATGCGCGCGCCATGAACTCTGACTGAACGAGACGATAGCTGGCGCGGACATCAAGGAGATGAAGGACAAGCAATGTGCGTCTCCCGCCTCACTCAGCATTCACATGCTCATGCTCATATTACCGCAGTCGCGGATGTGTATACAAACAACTTCCTCGCCAACTGGGCAGACATGACGCGCATCAAGAAGCCCATCATCGCAGCCGTCAGCGGCTTCGCAGTACGTCCCCCTCCCCCCCTCTCCCTTTGCACAACTAACAGACTGACAGCTCGGCGGCGGCTGCGAGCTCGCGCTGGCGTGCGACATCGTCCTCGCCGCGCCCTCCGCGACCTTCGGCCAGCCGGAGATCAACCTCGGCGTCATCCCCGGCGGCGGCGCGACGCAGCGCCTCACGCACGCCGTCGGCAAGTCGCGCGCCATGGAGCTCGTGCTCACGGGGCGCACGTTCTCTGCCGCGGAGGCAGAGAAATGGGGCGTAGTGAGTCGGGTGGTGGACGAGGGCGTGGTAGAGGAGGCGGTGAAGATGGCGGGGGTGATTGCAGGGAAAGGACGCGTGTCGGTGGTGGCGGGGAAGGAGACGGTGAATGCGGCGTATGAGCTGTCGCTGAATGAGGGCCTGCGCTTCGAGCGGCGCACGTTCCACAGCTTGTTCGCGACGAACGACCAGAAAGAGGGTGCGTGCTTCCTATCAAATGGCATGCGCATATACTCAGCTTTTACCAGGCATGGCGGCGTTCGCGGAAAAGCGGAAGGCGAACTTCACGCACACTTAGGCGGGCAGGCGATGGCGCCCCATCAATGTATTACAATCACATCGAACTTCACGCAAACTTCGCCCGAGTACTTATCATGTATCAAATGCCATGCTGGCGTTATGCTCTTGCCAGACCGAGTGAAGTAGCGTGCGAGCAGCGAGATACTGCGATTCCTCATGCATATGGCCTCTCTACTCCTTTCCCCCTTTCCCGAGTCAGCCACCTAGTCTCCTATTTAGCCCCTATCTCGCTCGTACCCAGCCGCTCCGCCACTTTCTTCCTCCGAGCCAGCCGCCTGCGAGCCGCCGCCTCTTATTCCGCGCCTACTGTCATGTTCGCTGCTGCCCACCGGCCGCCCACCATTCCACTCTTCTCTAACCTCTTCTGCTTTCCCGAGTCAGCTAGTAGCTGCCAGCCGCCGTTTCCTATTCCGCGTCTACAAATATTCCCCGACTCGGAGGTTGCGAGGCAGCTGGTTGGCGGTGGTAGCAGGTAATGGAAGGGGGTCCCACAAAGAAAGCAGTCAGACAGTAATTCCACAGTGCGGGACATTAGAGAAATATATCTCGGATGGGGAGAGAAGCATGCAACGTCCGAGTCCCGTTGGCATATGCACCATCGCTGGAGGACCCCGGCGGACGTCCCAGTCTGTCTGCGACGCACGGCCAAAAATGGGGTGCGTACTATCATTATTAGGTACTATTTGCGCGAACGCCATTTGCTTATGCCCCGGGCTTCGCTTACTGGCACAAATGCGCGTACAGAAAAACGGCAGGTTGACTTTACGCACGTCCGCATAACCTGTGTGTTCAATTCTACTATTCCTCACCCCTTTTTCGAGTCATTAATCTGCCAGTCGCTGGCTCGTAAATCTGTGCCGATAAGGACAAGTCTGCTAGTCTGGGGCTATCCGTCTCGGCGCTCTTTCTCGCCTCTATGCACTACCGCTTTCCTTCTCCCGACTCTTTCGAACTTCCGCCTCCTAAGATATTTGCCCCCTTTCTCCGGGTCAGTGCTAGCCGCCGCCGCCTGCTATTCTAGCACCGAATGCAAATCCGTTGCTTATCATCTTGTGTATGCTCCTTTCACGTCTACCCAGCCGCCGCCGCCGCCAAGTCACTTACAGGGCTGGTGAGTCTCCTTTACAGCCCATTCTTCTCGTCGCTGCTGCACGTGCCTTTATCGCACCCCTTACAGCCTTGACCCTTGTCAATATTCCCGCTTTCTCGCCCCCTTTCCCTTTCACGGCATTTCCCCCTTCTCGTCCCCTTTCCTTTTGCTCGCCCTCTTTCTTTCGCCCTTCTCGCGGCGATTCGACGCCGTTAACGACGGCGGACCTATACACGAAAGAGAAAGTCATGTGGCATAGCCATATGTCGGCTTCTGCGAAGCGCGAGTAGCGGGTGTGACTTGTCGCAACGCAGGCGTGGTTCTCGTCGCAAGAATTCGTACAAAAGAGGAAGGCCAACTGCACGCACTCTAGACACTACACTACCCATGTATCACAATCACATATTGGCTTCTGCGGGAGCACGATAACAAGTGTGAAAGAAGAGTTATATTCGCGCGCAAGCCTGCGGCTGTGTCGCGCAAGCCTCTTGCTTGTTGGCATGGCTATTTTATGTCTCTCGCTCTTCGAGGTGGCTGAATTTATTTCATATCGTCCCGTCCCGTCCTTGATTCCGCAGAGCAAGCCTAGGAGAAGCTTATTACTCCGCTATCTAATACAATCAAGCTCAAAGCATCATGTTCTCATGGTCGCTGACCGTGAGAGGGTAGAGCACCTGCGCAGCTGTGGTGGCACCGTTTTCAGACAACGGCCGACGCATGCCTCCCACCGTCATCGGAGTCTGCTACGCAATTGCCAGTCTGAGTCTCCTGCAAGCAATCTGCGGCAAGTGTTGGCCGGTTCTCACTACCAGTTTTTCTCTCCACTGTCTTCGTCAGCAAACCGGTCTTAATGCTCATGCCTTATAAGTCTCAAACCTTTCTTGCTAGTCTCACATCACTCCCAGAGGACGGCTCAGCATTCACTGCAGGTGTGACCGGATCGCATTCTACAGACCGCTAATAGCTATACAGTTCATCAAGATCGGGCCACCTAATCTCGGACAGCGGGGTGATGTTCGTGTCCAGCCAGTCAAATATGCTGGGCGGCATGTCTGGATGGACGGCGAGGAAGAAATCGTCTGGATGCATGGCCTTCTGCCGCTGACCTGCGGTCTTTGGGCTGCATTGCGCGGCATCCAGCGACTCCAGATACTGGAGGTACAGCCGCGCGGCTGCGAGGTACGTCTCCGCCATGTCGCGCGTCATTTCGCTTTCGCACTGCACAGGAGCAAATGTTTCAGTCGGTGCCCAGCCATGGAGAGAGCAGCTTACAATTACACGCGCGGCGCTGAGCGGGAAGGGCGACGGGGCGAAATGTACGTATATTTGGGTGCTACGCGCATCGAGATATAAGTTCATTGGACGCACGGATCGCGCGGGGACGTACGGACGGGGCCCACACGTACATGGCGTGTTAGGACATATCTCGCGCGAGCTGTGGCAGAGGTGAGCGCGCCTCCGTTCCGGAATCTGCTATTTTACTTACAAATCTATAGACACAAGCGCGCCTGGTACAGTGGGGTTTATAGGTCGCAGACGAGGCGAATTTGGGCTGTGGGGCAATTTTAGTTCAGTAAATGAATGATATGATAGAAATATTACGCTACCTGGGTGAAGAGCGGCAGCGAGAGGTTGAGCAAATGAGTTCAGGCATTGTTGGAGCAGTGAGGATGGGTCGCATGCACCAGTCCATGTCTGTTTATACGTCCTCTCAGCCAGACTCTCGGGCCATAATAATGCCTCTGACACATATTCTTGCCCCAAAACGACAGCAGACAAGGGTGACACGATATGAGCTAAAGGCGCTAATTCGATGCACTGGTCCGGCGCCCC
Source organism: Athelia sp. TMB (assembly GCA_014898675.1). NCBI lineage: Eukaryota > Fungi > Basidiomycota > Agaricomycetes > Atheliales > Atheliaceae > Athelia > Athelia sp. TMB. The sequence continues at coordinate 122,414 of JACXVL010000177.1, forward strand.
GACATCCCCAGATAGATTTCACACGCCTCGCAATGCTGCCTGCACGGTCAGTCGAAGTTCTTTGGAGTGTTTGCGCGCGCTGAAACGGGGTGCGTACGCAGAATCTCCACCAATTACTCGATCGGGTGGCATTCGCGAGGCACCACATGTGCAAATCAGGAAAACGATGCCCCCACTTTGAAGATACCCACCGAGTGTGTGTGGCTGAGCAGTGTGAAAGGAAGTCGTTCAATTCCCAGAGTCTAGATGCGCTGGTATGAGTATTGAGATGCAGGGTCCGCAACATGGTGACAGCCAACGAAATGTGACGGCGGCCACCTTGTGCCCAAAGCAGTACAACCGCCATAGAGCGGGGCAAGGAGACGGCGATGTCATTGTGGAAATCCGGTTTGTACGAGAATATAAGACCCGAGACTTCCTAGCTGTGCGAGAGGCATGCCGAGGTGCGTACAATCGGAGCAAGATGATTTGCGCAGATAAAACCAGGTTCAAGTGATATGATTTGATAGCGGACACAATAGGTCTGGGATAAGACCTTTGCGCGTCACGCGTCATTAGTGTAAGGCGTCGCAAGGGAATAGTGCCTATGAAAGGAGAAATAACCGACTTCTTTACGCACTATCATACAGTCATGTACTCAGATTCAAAACATAGAGCGGCGATAATGGGAAAGGCACTCACAACAAGTAGAGTAACATATACCGCTCTCGACGAAGGCCTTGACCTTATTGATGCTCTCCACATGGAAGCATATTGGTGACCACCTTCTTGTGAGCTTGTTGCACTTTCAATGGACTCGGCGCAGGGGTTTCACCTCCCACCTCTGTGAATGGTGGCGGTGAGCTTGATGTCTTCGAGCGATTGGTTTGGCGGAAATAATGATAGCGACATCCCAATTCGAACCTTCCATGTGGCCTCATGCAATTTATCCATGCCAGAAAATGCTCACATTTCCCTGGAATCGTGCTCACATACCGACCCAACATCGTTTGCGAGGTAAGTCGGGGTCAGCTCGGAGTGAAAAGCAGCAAAGCAAATAACAATATCAAAGCAGCGCACCAAGATTCGATCGCGCACCAGTACACATTAAGCACAAGCAATTAATATAGACAGACAATGGTCCCCCAAGCTCAGAGCTTCAGCCGCGGCCTTACGCGGTCGTGAATCGCGCGCCCCAAGGACCCAACAGCTGATGCCTGGCAAACGACGCCTACATCGAGTGGCGCCACGTTGCCCAGCTGGCCCGTCGCTGCCACGTCCCGGATCGCGTCCATGATGATCTCAGCGAAACCAGGGATGGGCTGCAGACCCAGTGTGTCTCCGTCGGGTGGCGGCGGCGCAGCGCTCTTGCCCTTCAAAGATGACAGGGAGACGGTCCCGTCCGCGGCGAAGAGCGAATGTGCGCCGTCGATGATGACCACACGTTGGTCGGTCATCAGTCGGAAATCAAGCGCGTGCCTAGCAAAATCGCGTGAGCATGCAGCACAGGAATAGAAACGCAGGACACACTTCAGGTCGCCGTACAGCACGCGATACCACCCCGCCGCCTTCGCGAAAGTGTCCAAGCCTCCGCCCGAGCGCTCCGCGTCCACGCGCAGCGCCTCGAGCTGCGCAGCTATGGGTAGCGTATCACGCAGCAGTGCAACAAGGCACCGCACGGAGGGCCCGAGCCGGCCGTGTCGCAAGACATGCCGCAGGAATGGCTCCGCGTCGTCGTGTGGGTTGTATAGGTCGCTGCTGCTACTGTGTGGCGGGTCCGGCTGGGTAATCCAAGGAGCGTGCGGGCAGCGGGAGAAGCGCAGGTCAAAGGAGCCGCCGGGCGCGGTCAGCTGGTCGGTGACGGTGATGGAGACCGCGTAGTCCTAGGAACGAT
>JACXVL010000178.1:0-40068 GCA_014898675.1 Athelia sp. TMB
AATTAGAAATAAATCTTCAAGATATTCATCCAGCATAGAGGATATCTTGAGACAAAATTTGCTTGAAATGATCTTTTGATGATCTCAAGCACTTTCAAGCCAAATCATATTTTGCTGATGTGTGAATTGTGATATCACTGCACTTATTCCATCAAGTACTTGTGAATATGTTTATCGAACGTGATTTTCGAAGTTACTACGTCGTCTAAGCACGTTGCTAGGATCTACTGCTTTCAGAGTATTTCTTTACCAACCATGCGAATATCCTATCTTGTATCCAGACATCGCTGTGTTTACAAGTGGCCGATTGAACGGCCAGATTCTACCAAGGAGCATGCCAGTGACCTATCAATGCCAATACATTCATCAGGAGTGTGATACATCAAATACTACGCGATGAATCCCAGGAGCATACTCTGTCATCAACACAGTTATCTTCCCAAGACATCCGCCAGCGGTCACTTCTTCCTCTCGTCTCGATGTCTCTTCTGACGATGAAGCGGCAGTTTGGATGTGGGCATCTGTTCGCGAAGAACCAGAGTTGTCCATTCTCATAGACTCGCTCATCCCATGCGAACAGTCGCACATGTATACTCTCATGTATGCATACGGACTTTCATTGCCCTGTAGTGGTAACGAATCGTTTCTGGGTGGGATTAATATTGAACACGAGAGTCCACCAATAAAACGCACCTCATTGCTAAACTAGGGGCCCATTTCACCAACATATCTCCAAGCCCTTGAACAAACTCGCTGCCCTGGTGAGATACGGTGGCTCCGTGTGATAAAACATCAGTGGCGCTGTGGATCGATACAGCTTTCTTTCTAAACAGGGCCGCCGCAATGCGGTCAGCAAGGGACTCTCGGAAACAATCTAGGTTCTCAGCTGGAACGTTAGATTGACCAGAAACTGAACCAGGTAGATGTGTGACAACAGAACCGTCAAGCGAAAGGGCAGGCATGCCCTCGGGTTCCTTGGGCAATGCGCTATTCATGGCATCTTCCCTCGAACGGGACAGGTCTTCAGCATTGATCTCGGGGGTGACATTGCTTGAATTTGCTACCGGCCCATTCCCCGGGTCTACAGGGTGTGCCATGGCTCCCGGCGTACTGGGGATGTATTGCGATCCATCGACAGACGATCTCGACGTTAACCCATTCTAAAGAGAAGGCAGCATGAAATGGGTATCGCAAATAACCTCGAGAATGAATGACCTTCTTATTGCGAGATCTTTGAGCGGCGCTTCGGGCCCTTGCGCGGTGCATTGCACAGTGGACCAGTCTATCCGCTATCTCCTCCGCAGTCAATGCCGACGCGCAACGACGTCGCTGACCACCATAGGTACAGTGCGTCGGCTGGTCGTCGCGCAATGATCGCCTACCTCCCCTGTGGTGCTTCCGCGCGTAGGGCACAGTAACGGTGCGGTCGATGTCTTCCGACGCGTTGAGCGGAGGTGCCTCGCCCGTGGAGACCCTATTTGGCTCGATTATGTCCTGAGCCTGTTCATCACGCAGGTATTAGTTACCCACTCTGCGCAGTCACCAATACAATATATATCGAGCTTAAAGGTGAACACTGTTACACACCTGGGCATTTTCATCAATTGCTGCCTCACGATCACTGATAATATCCCCAGACGTATATCGAGTTGCAGAACTTCCTTGTGCTTGACGCGACCGAGGGGTCATTATACCAAATGCAAGCCGATGTGTGGTCATTTAACAATTCTTGAGGTGAACAAAACGTCAAGGACAAGATGAGATGGTGTCATCATACACGTGGAAGAGCTTTAGGCCTCTAGGCACACAAGGTGCGAACGGAAACCTTATTGCTATTTATCATAATTCACGAAGAATCGTTTCTGTGGAACGGCACTGCTTGGAGAGCAGCCCGAAAAATCGAGTAGCGACGAGTTTAGTGGGAATGGGATTGCCTAAAACGCCCGAAACATTTTTCGTTAGTGGGAATGGACGTCTCTCGAGTGGGATTGAGGTCATTAGTGGGAATGGGGGCAGCCGTGTGGCGGGAGGGTATGCGGCCGGTTAATGAGGTATGCACCAGGTATATAGAGTGAAATATTTATTTGTCATCATGCCTTCGATCACCAAGTGTTGAGAATGTTGACGTCCACACGAAATCGGGTAAGTGCAGAAGTTGTAGCGTACTGGAATATGACGAAAAGCTTTGTGTACGCATTTTTCGAGATCAAAAAAGTGGATTTATTGAGTATATAATACATTATGAAAATTGAACCATAAATGTAATGTCAGCGACGAGGGAAAAGACGAACTAGGAGGCGGAGAAGCTATCTAGAGGGTGAGAAGCGGTTCAAGGGGCGAGGGAGTGGTCCATGAGGTGAGAAAGCGGTCCAGGGGGGCGGGGAAGCGGCCGAAAATGGTCTAGGGGGGCGGGAAAGCGATCCAGGGGGCGGGGAAGCAGCCGACAGTGGTCCAGGGGGCGGGAGGCGGTCCAGGAGGCGGGGAAGCGGCCAAAAATGGTTTAGGGGCAGGAAAGCTACCCAGGGGGCGGGAAAGCGATCCAGGGGGGCGGGAAACAATCCAAGGGGGGCGGGAAAGCGGTCAAAAGTGGTCCAGGGAGGCGAAAAAGCAGTCCAGGGGCCGGAAAAGCGATCCAGAGGGCGGGGGAGGGGCGAAGAAAGTCAGGACGTTGCTCAGAGGGCGGGAAGAGGTCCAACAGAGGTCCAGAAGGGGGCAAGCGGTCGACGTGGGCCGAACAGCCTGAGGCGGGTTGAAGGGCTGAAGAAGAACATTAGGGGGCGGGAAAGCGGTGCAGGGAGTGGGAAAACGTACCAGCGAGCGGGAGCCTGTATCAGGCGGCGGGAGGGGCAATGAAAAGCCTATGGCGTGGTAAATTCGGTTCGTAAGCTATTAAAAAAGAGCCACAGGGCAATGAGGGCGATGCGGGAGACGAATTGATAGAGCAGCGAGCCTGCAGGGGGGGTGGATGGCGACGCCGCTGGCAGCGACGAGCGAGCGATGGTGGTAGGAGGGTGAAAGCGAATGGGCCCGACGCTCGATCGGTTCACTGCCAAAACCGGTAATCGCATTCAATAGGTATTTTTCAATATTATATTATATTTACTGCCGGTGGCCTTCCCCGCACCGGCCGTGCCACTGCCCCCAATCCCACTATCGACGGTCCATCCCACTAACAGAAACATGGTCGGATGTTGTAGGCAATCCCATTCCCACTAAACTCGTATAGACTCCGAAAAATCAACAGAGGCACGCAAAGTCAAATAGAAATGGTGTATATCCGTGAAGCAGGATGAAGCGTGGTCGACGTATGATAAAGAGATGGCAAAAGGTCCGAACGCGGTAAGAAACTAGCAGGTCCATTTATTGTACCGAAAGCGACGGCATTCGATGAAGCAGCTCATTTTATGGATACATTGCACACAAGATGAGGATATCATACGAGTACATTTTGTTGACACTTCCGCGATATTCGTACAGTCCGCCAGTCTTTTCCAGTCACCAAACTTTTGGTAGTTGCTGCGCTTAGCAGACCCCGTGAGTCTTGCCGTGCTTGCCCTGCAGCGAGTGGCTGTCGTCGTTGTGGGTCTGCTTGCCCGAGCGCTTCGCCTTGATGTGCTGCTTCTCCTCGTGCTCCTTCTGCGCGTACTCGTGCACGACGGCGGGGGCCTTGTCGAGCAGAGTGACGGCATCACAGAGATCTGGTGTTCATAAGCGTGGATCAGCGAAAGGAAGGCGACCTATGAGATAAGTTTATGGCTTACCGCGAACGAAAGTGGTGGCGCGGGCCTTGGAGAAGTCCTCACGGACGACGACACGGAGCAGCTTGAGCGAGCTGGCGTTGGGGGCCATGGTGTACGCCGGGACTAACAATGAATAATCAGCGTAATCCAGAGTGCAAAAGACGCATATAAGCTCACCAATCCATCCACGAGAGCGAAGGGTCCTCGCAATAGCAAATTCTAGTTAGGCCTGTGAGCGGCTGATGATCAAAAGACGCAATGAGTCAAACGCACCATCGTACTCTTCCTGGTTCTTCAGCTTCCATGCTACGAGCGGCAGCCCCTTGCCACCAAGATTGTCGCCGAGGATCTCGAACTTGGTCTGGCCCTTCGCGTCTTGGATGTTCGCGATCCTGTCCGCCAACCAGTCGCTAGTGCTGGTAAGGTTGTTCATCTGTACGCGACGAATCAGAAACAGGCAATCGTGTGTACAAGGAGGCTCGCACGATGTTACGGTACCCGGATTTGCCGAGGCGTAGGAACTGGTAGTACTGGCCGATGACGTGCACGCCGGACTTGGAGAAGTTGAGCGTGAAGGAGACCTGCGGGGAGCCGAGGTAGTTGACGGTGAAGAGGATTTCGTCGGGGAGGAAGGACTTGTTGCGCCACACGGCCCATCCGACACCAGCGTAGGTCAGACCATCTGCATATACGCAGGAGAGTCAGCAGCTGAGAGTGGCAAGGGAATGGGGTGCGCACATTTGTGGCCACTGGCATTGATGGAGCAGACGTGGGGCTACAAATACACATCAGTGATTATGCTCGCGAACTCGGAAACAAGGACCGGATACTCACGAGCTGGAAGTCCCAAACAAGATCGGGGTTGGCAAAAGGCGCCACGAATCCACCTGAAGCACCGTCGACGTGGATATACACAGAGAGGCCTTCCTTTTCGTTCTTCTCGCCGAGGAGACGATCGATCTCCTTGATGTCCTCGTATTCACCAGTATATGTAGTACCAAGGATGGCGCAGACCAAGATTGTGTTCTCGTCAACTGTGTATTGATATGGTCAATAGAAGGTCCAGGGTAAAGGGGCTATAAACATACCGAGGTCTACAAGCTCCTGTGGGTCGGCAGAGAACTTGTTGTCTTTGCAGTACCTGTCGATTAGGTGAGCCTTTTGCATTGGGAGTAAACGCGATCCAAATTACCAGTACTTCTCCTCCACCTCGAGATCTGTGACGCGTCAGTGATAGGCGTACGCTAATGAACACGGGACTTACACCTGGCAGCTTTCTCCCCTGGGAACCAAGATTATTGTAAGTAAGTATGCCAGTCCAATAGCAGCCATGAAAACGTACAGCAAACCTGCACGGCCGCGTTCATGACGATGTTCGGCTTGTCCCATGGCTTACCCGCAGCCTTGCGCAGGTTCTGCCAGCGCCTCTTCGCCGCTAGGACCTGCGTATCGTGCGTACGTTAGCCACCTGAAATCGACATCGTGTTTGGAAGAGATGGCTTACGGAGAGGATGATGGCCTCTGAAGAACCGATGGTTGACACGCCGAGCGCTTGGGACTCGGAATTCTCCACCGGCGCGTGGAAAAGACGCGCGATTATGTTGACGCAGCGCGACTCAATCTCGCCCATGGCAGCTGAGGCAAGATTAGATCTGGCATCGTAAGATGAAGATCGCGTGCTTACGATATTCTGTGAAGGGGATCTGCTTTGGTCATGCAACTATGTGAAATGGTGGCTAGGACAGACCTTCGACATCGATGAACTAAGAATATGATCAGAAACAGTGGGACAACATATTTGACTGCGATCACTTACGTTCTTAGACAAGTTGTCCATCATCCTGCATTCATTATAAGCCTCTATCTTGCAGCAACTCAAAGCAGCACTTACAGCTTTTCGGCCTCATCCTCCCTGATGTTAGATATGACGTCAGAGATCCCGCGACTGGGAAGACGATCTCCTCACATGTAGGTAGTCACAAAAGACGCGAGGTTGAGCGCGGGGGTACCATCCATCAAGACTAGGCGCGATCTTCAGCAAGATAATCGGATCGAACAGTGCGGGCAGCTCACGTTCATCCTTGATGTAACGGTACGCGTTCTTGGAGGACATCTACGAAACCAGGGCGGGCGATCTGAGCGAATCATGTCTTAAATCACTTTGCAAAGGATCGCACCTCTTCTTCGCGCATCGAAGTGGTGACATCGTCTTGGGCAGAGAGATTCGTCCCGTAGAACGACTCATCTGCGCGCTCTGAGTGTCTGGCTTTGGTGAGGTATCCCATTCTGGAAGATCGGGGGCTGGGTTGAGCTTGGCGAGGACGGGCTTAGCAAAAAAGAAGACGCACTTTGAATAGGAAGAAGGTGAGGAGGTGATAATAGCGGAAAGGGGGAGGAGCGTGGCTATATATCATTATCGATTTCCAAAAATACACTTTACGGCCGTCGGAAATCGCTGGGCTATCAGTCTTTCCTTACTCGGAGAACACGCGCTGCAATGACAGTAACCAGGAACTTTGCGCCAGTGACGCAAGCGTAGTTTAGGTTCAATTCAAGTTCCACAGGGGGTAATTTATGTTGTCAGCGCGTTATTGGCGCGTCGCGTCGCGTTAGCTGGAAAGACGCGCCAGCCAGCCAAGGTTGATGCGGTAAGACTGGGCACAGCGTCAAGTAACTAGCACTCTTTGCACGTTTTATGCCTACGTCACAGGCAAGTATATGCGGCCTCAATTTAGCCTCAATTCCCGCAAAATCCGGTAGCTGGTTGCAAGCAAGCCTGTCACTGCATACCTTGCTCGACGCAACGCCCGAGTACATGTGCCAAGCACAATGATGAAGCGTACCTGCACTGCCCGGGCTCTACTCCAAACTGAAAGCAAATGTCCAAGATGCTTGATGTCGTGGTCTGCGACAACATGCAATGTTCAACGTTCAACCTCCATGCGCAGTGAAACCAATTCAGCACCACCCATTTCTGACGCCCTCCTCGACGACGCAGCCACCTAATCGCGCTGAATCAGCAAGTGAACAAGAAGATACCCCCACTCGCCTCGCGTTCATCCAGCGCCACTCCGCAGATACACTCCACCCACGATTATGAGCGCTGACGATCGATCGACGCGCGCCCTCGTCGCCGACGAAAGCGCGCGCAATGGATTGGCCCTAAATTCTTCGCGCCCCGATCCGCATATCTGAGTGTAATGTGTGCGTCGACAACGAGGTCCCGTTGATAGCTAGCAGCGGCGATGGCGGCGGCGTGGCTGCGGAGACGAGGGGCGCGCGACAGTGGCCGGTGGAGGCGAGGGCGGCACGAGATTCCTTCTTGGCGACGTGGGCAGTCGACGGGCAACTTGGATAGGACTGGCACGAACATGCACAGTACCAGTCCAGCAGCTCGGTGCCCGCAGTTCCACGGGCTGTCGAACCTGGGCGGGGCGGCAGCTGTCCGCGCGATATGGCAATCCGCCGTTCGGACCTCGCAAGCTAAAGTTGGGGCGTGTGGGCGGCGTGGGTGGGGGACCAGAACGCGCGGTGGTGAGTGTCGCTAGGTGTGTAGTGTGCCTATATGCGCGATCCGCTGAAATCGTACCAGGCGCGTCTGCGCAGATGTGGTCCGCGCGCGATTTCCCATCGCGCCTTGAACCCCCGCACGTGCGTCTCCCACCCATCCAGCCGCGCACGCACCTGCCCCCATCCCATCTGCAGTAGACCCAGGACCTGGTGTTGTGATCCGCCCCAAACATGAACCCACAACTGATCGAGCACGCCCTCGCCGCTGGCAGGGGCGCGCACGACGGGTTGGCGGAGCAAAGTCGAGCGGATCGCTAGCGCGTCCCCCGCAATGAAGATACTGAATGCGCAGATTGCCGCGCGCCGGTGGAGGGCTGAACTGGGGTGATAGGAAGGTTGGATTCCGACGCCTCGAACCTGAATGCCTATAAGTATGTCTGCCATCCGATATCCGATGCCTGCAGGCGTGTGCTCTGCACATGATGATGAGCTGTGCTGGTCGGCAGCACGCGTGACCCCTGAGGCAGCTGATGCGATATTAATTGGTCTTGTGAGTCGTGTCGCGGTCCCCCCAGGATGCGACGTCTGCGAGGGCGTGCGTGGCCGGACACGATGCGTGGTGATAGCTTACGTCGACGGCGTGCGATAACTGGTACGAGAAACTCGGTGCCCCGATTCGGGGGACGTGTCCGCTAAGTGCTATCGGGGTGTGCGTCACCCGTGACGATGTGCATTGCGCGGTGTCCCCTGCGAGCGCCGAGAATGACGATGGCTGACGCAAGTTGTGCGTGCCCGCTGTTCGAACCACTCGTGATATTTAGTGGTGGGTGTGGCAATGGCCATGTTGCTGGGGGGAGGAGGATACAGTGCGGGCTGCGGCCACGGTGTCCGTGTGCATATATGCGCGATCTTTTGGAATCGCACAAGACTTGCTCGTTCCCGGACTCTGTCGTTGGCAGGGATGAATTCGCTGATAGCGATAGGGGATAAGCGGCGAGTCTTCTTGAGCTTGATGGCCGTCTCTTTTGTTGAAAGGGGTAAACCTCGACCACAAGCGCTAGTCGCATCGATTTCGGAGTTTGGCACATATGCGGGGAATATTATGTATTCAGGCTATAATCGAACGCTGAGATAGAGAGGACGCTGAAGGTGAAAATCCAATCCAGATGAACATCGCGCGAGGAAATCAAGCGTATGCTTGAACTTGGGGACTGACAGGGACGGCTCATGCAGAAAATGTAGATATACGATTTCTGTGGGTAGCGACGCTCAGTTGACGCTCGCACTGAAGATACAGCAATGCGAGCTTACCAAAATAGAACGATATCATCGAGATGGATACAACTGGTCCATCTCTGGAGCAATTTCCCCTGCCTTGGCCTTTGTCCATGGTCCAGTCTGCTCCCTGATCGTCACGATTGCCTTATGAAGTGCCTCTGCCGACTGGCTCTAGTCTCTTAAATGCACTCATGTAGATTTGGCAGCTTGTCGAGCACCGCCTGATGAGCCGCGTCGGCTTTGGCCAGGCTATGCGCTCGATGAAGCCCTCCTGCGTTCGCTGATGTTGTGCTCCGAGGGCCGCACACAATCTGTCATTGGGTTTGTCCCCGGTTTTGGAGGTTGGCCGGGACGAATCACGCAAGGATTAAGCTTTGCTGTCGGCAGTGGGAGGGGGCGCGGACGGTTCTGGCAGCAACGGGGTCGCATTGGGTGTGCATAAAGGGATGTATCTGGGGAACTCGCCAGCCGCGTGGATCGAGTGCGCACGTAGGCAGGCGACGGGCACCACCAGAATCTGGATTGGCCGGTTCTTCCGATTTCTCCAGGATGGGAGCGAGTAGGAGTTCTTTCGACTACCTCGGGATGGTGTTATGCAGCGTTCTCTGTGACCAGGCTTGCCCCTTTCCCGGAGGAGCAGTTTTGACAAGTCCAAGATCGATGCATGATGCTGCTTGGCGGTTCTTCATCTTGCCACTGGGCCGGTTCCTGATCAAGGCACTACGATTCTCCAACGCTGCAATTCATGAGAGTGAGAGGGGGGACCGACGAAAAGCGGCACAGTCACACTGCGCCACACAGCGACGAAAAGCGGCACACCGTGACAGCAGGTCACAAAGCCTTTATCACATGATGCAGCCTTGCGTGCATAACCCCTCCGCCGAGCTTGCGAGGCGGCGGTTAGAGTTAGGGGTTAGGGTTAGGTGGTTAGGTTAGTGGTTACGGTTAGGTGGTTAGGTTAGTGGTTAGGGTTAGTGGTTAGTGGTTAGGGTAGCGGGATATGTTTATAGAAAAAAACTAGTCTTTAGCGTGCCCGACCGAGACGCCTCTTGGGGGCCCCGCCGAGCCATAGGCGAGGCAGGGGAGGGCGCGAGCGTCGGGTACTATTTTTTTCGACTGGTAAAAAATATTAATTAATATTGCCTCCGGTGTGCCGCTTTTCGTCGCTTTGTGACTAGGCTGTCACGGTGTGCCGCTTTTCGTCGCTGTGTGGCGCAGTGTGACTGTGCCGCTTTTCGTATATCCCCAGTGAGAGGCGATTGCACTCATCCGGAGTGTCTTGTAGCGGCGGTCCAACGGTTTAGAGAGTGATTACAACGGCCCGCATGGTGTGGTGGTGCGGAAGACAGCTCGGAAACAGCCGTGTTCGAAATTGCATGTCCTCATGCCTCTGAGCACTTGGGATAGGATGAAAATCAACCTATGATTCGTCCTAAAATGCAGTGAATAAGCAACCTATATTAGGTTGATTTTCAGCGAAACAGCATGAATATCAACCTAAATGCTACTGATAATTTTAGGTTGTCGAGCATCCTAAAAAAGGGTAAAATCAACCTATCTGCGAGAGGCCCAAGTTGCGGCGTTACAACCTATTGGGTACATACAAATCAACCTAGGTGTAGTTGATTCTTGCAGATGATCGGATAGTTGAATTTATGCTTATATTGACAGTCATTAACGAAATACAAAGTACTAGTTTGCGAATTCGGGCGTCTACAGGGGTTTGCAAGCTCTGGAGCTCGGGCCAACATATCTCATCAACCACCCATCACCACGTCCACCGCCATCCCGCACGAAATGAATTAGTTCTTTGCACAGCTTGACCTCCCGCCCGCCGCCCGTGTGCCCTTGCGGTAGCTCGTGCTGAACCTGTGCGTGGAGCTGTTGATGCACCCGCCGCTCGTGCTACCGCTGACGTTCGTCTTCCGCGCGGTACTATTCAGTACTCCGTGAGCCCACGCGGAAGCCACTGTTCGGCCTGCTGGTCGGCACGGGATCATGTGGGAGGCGTAGGGTCCACTGTGGGCGGCACTGAGTGACGCGGCGATGGTTTGTATCTTGGCGGGGATGTGGATGTTCGCGGTGCGGTGTCGAGGTGTGTGATGGGCCTCGTTTCGCCTGTGGAACTCCGGGCTATTATAGCCTATAACAGATGTGTGAGTGATGAGACAGGTAGGTAGAGCACGAGCAACCATAACATGTTGCCCGTGTCAAACCCCCTTCAATTCACGACAATCCTCCTCCCTTTCTCCCCTTCCTATAGCCGGCAGTGATCAGAGCAGCCATATAATGCTGCTCTAATCGCCTACGGTCGTCCAGTGCCGGTGTCGCATGGGAGTAGTACTGTGGACGTCGACTATGAGCTTGAGATAGGAGGCCGATCCGGTACAGCTGTGGGCAGAGAGTATACATAAGAACCCTGACCGTATATAACAGTGAGGTCTACAGAGGAGCACAGACACATTTGGCGCACTTAGAAGGATGGTGGGGGGGGATAAAGGTGACAATGACGAATCGATGCGGAAATTTGCTTCGTCCAAAAGCGGAATTTTTGCCACAATGATTCCCTGTTCGAGTGCAAGATGATGATGATCCACAAATAGGATGATTTCTGGCGACGAAAATCGACCTATCCCGTAGGATGATATGAGATCAACCTATCAGCCACCCCGAATTAGGTTGAAATCTGCTTTTCAGCCTAAAATTTACTGATTATCAACCTGTTCTATGTTCACAGTGTGCACCCCGCCACCCAGAAATCAAAGCCAATAAGTTAAAACCCAATAACCTAAGTACAATCTACAAGAGCAGCCTATTAGAAGCGAATAACCGTAACGATGTTGTATCTACGTTGTTTGTATTGTACGAAGTAAATTGCATAGCGCGAGCGCGAATAAAGAAGGAGGGAAGGACGGGAGTACATATCCACACAGAGAGAACAAGTACACACACACAACAGAACACGCGAACGCGAATAAAATACCCCGGCCGCAGGCAGCCCGCCCCTACATCTCGTCCCCCCGTCCGGCGCCTACTCGACCTCCGCCCACGCAGCCGCCCCAAACGCGCCCCTTACCTCCCCCTCCCCATCGCCCCCTAACGCGCCCCCCGCATCAGCGTCAGCAAGCCACGCATCAGCACGCACCCCCGCCATCGTCGCCCTCCTCCCCCGTTCCCGCGTCAATAATGCGCCCACGACGCGCCGCGCGCCCGCGCTGCGTACCATCTGCGTCCCCCTTAACTCCCCCTCTTCCGCGTCTGTGTGCGCGGAGTGGGAAGAGGGGGAGGGGGAAGGAGAGGGCCAAGACCACGCGCCCTCGGCGATGCGCCCCAGCCACGCCCTTCTCGCCTCCCTCCCCTGCGCCGAGGAGTGTGGCGAAGAAGCAGAGGGGGAAGGGGAGGGGGAAGGCGGCCCCTCGCCAAACGGCAGCGCGCGCGCAAGCAGCGCATACAGCACGCACCCCACCGCCCACGCGTCCGTCGCGCGCGCGTCGTACCACCCCCCCTCCTCCTTCCCCCCATCGTCGCCCTCGGACTTGGACCGGGAGTGTGTGCGAGAGAAAGAGGGGGGCGGGGGGAGGACGAGCTCGGGCGCGGCGTACGCCTCGGAGCCGCAGCGCGTGCTGAGGAGCTGGCCGGGGGCGAGCGCGCGCGCGAGGCCGAAGTCGGTCAGCGCGATGAGTGGTTGTGCGGGGTCGAGCGGGGCGGTTAGGGGTTGGGCTAGTAATATATCTATTGGGAGGGAGGGGGATTAGCGCTGTCTCGAAAAGGAGGAGATAGGGATAGGGGGAGGGGAAAGGGGGAGGGGAAGAAGGGAAGACGCACTCTCAAGCTTGATATCGCGGTGCGCAACGCCCACGCCCGCGCCGTGCAGCCACCCCACCGCGCCCACCAGCTCCCTCCCCATCCTCCGCACCTGGCTCTCGGTCAGCTGCGCGTGCGCGGGCGAGTTCACGAGGTCCAGCAGATCCCCGTGCGCATAATACGGGAGCGTCAGCACCGCGTACTCCTCGGGGGTGGTGAGGAGGGGGGTGGAGGCGGAGGAAGGGAAGGAGGACGCGAGGAGGGGGACGATGTTGCGGTGCGCGATGTGCCCGAGGATGGCCGCCTCGCGCGCGAAGACGCGCACTGCGAGCGCGTCGCGCCGCGGCGCGAGCTTCAGCGCGACGAGGCGCCCCTCTGCACGCTCGTCTGCGCCCTCCCCTTCATGCTCGCCTATGCTCGCCCGCTTCGCCAGCCAGACGGCGCTAAACCCACCGCGCCCCAGCGGCTTCACCAGCTCGCAGCCCGCGACGGTGCTGCCGGGTTCGAGCGCCTCGACGGGCGAGGGCACCGTTATATGTGTATCCGCTGTGCCCGCGCAATGGGAGTCGTCCGACGGCGAGCCCGACGAGCTCGAGGACGACGAGGCGTATCTGTCCTCGTCGACATACGAGGTGGGCGAGGCGACGGTCAGGAACTTGGGGTCCGCGTCATAGCCGTGGAAGGGAGAGGGGGCCGGGTCGGCGTCGTGGAAGGCGCGGCGCGGGACGAGCGGGTCGGAGTTGTACCGGCTTGGGAAGAGGCGCGCGAGCGGGGGCAGGCGCGGCTTCGGCTTCGGCGTGTGCTCCGGCGCTCGCAGGGAGGCGGGGGACGGGGCGCGGAGGGACGGCGGGGGGCTCGGGGCGGCGCTCGCGGGGGCGGAGGCGAAGAAGTCGGCGGTGCGGGAGACGGCGACGGAGGCGATGGAGGGGAGCGGGGAGGCAGAGGGGGGCGGGGAGAAGGGCGAGGCGAAGAAGGCGTCGGTCTTGGAGGTGGACGCGGAGGCGTGGGAGGAGTGGGAGATGTCGGAGAAGGTGGAGGAGAGGGAGGAGGTGGGGCTGATCATGGCGAGCCAGGAGGCGGGGGTGTCGCGGGGCGCCAGGAGGGACATGGCGGGTGGTGGTACAGCGAGAGAGATATGGTACAGTTCGTGTGACGGAAGGGGAATGATGAGAGATCTCAGGTTGACATCCGGGTGGTCGTCGTGGGGGTTGTTGCCGGGGGAGCTTCGAGGGGTATATCCTGTTTCTTACGTTGCTGCGCACGCATCCCCTGACCTCTGCGTCCGACTCCGTCGAATCGTACTTACTCACCCGGTGACTGGATATGACAATGGCCGCTCCAAGTATCCACTCACGAACGTTCTCGAGCAGAGATGCCGACGTCACTGGCTCCGACCCGGCCTTAGCGCACACAGTCATCCATATCACCTGCATTCAGTCGCCACGCATTCTTCATCATGAATCGCCCCGCCGAGGCCCGGGCACTCCCCGAAACCGCTATTCGATTACCAATTGGACGATACGACCCACCCCCAACGCTTCTGAGCCTTTCGCTCCACGACGCTATCGGCAGCAGCCTTATCGATAGACGATACCACCCATCGATCAACCTGGACCGCCCTGCCAGCAGCTATCTATCCACACTCCGAGTCCGACCATCACACCGAGTACACCCCCCGTTCCGCACGGTGCGCCTCGTCTGATACACTCGGGCCTGTGTCACGCCAGCCTGTCGCTCGAAGATACCCCCGCGTGTGGGGTGCCTTCTTCGCCTTGGCGCCCCAATGTCCATCTTCGCGACTCAATTCAATGGTTTCCCGCGAATGGAAACCCTCACGTGTGTCCGGGCATCCGAGCGAAGATGCGAATCAGAATGGGTGGGGCACCCGGGATTGGGTAGGCTGGGTTGCGGAATTCTGGTCAGTGCGTAATCGGATCTCAGCGAGCCACACGTAACCCGCAGAATTCAATCAGCTCTGTTTCGAACTCGAACTTTCGTGGACATGGTCCGTGAAGCACACTGCAGGCATCAATCAATGATTTGTGAAAAGACATGGTGAAAAATATCCAAAACGGAGAGACAATGTTTCTGACCAATGTTTTGGCCTGGCGCATTGTGAATATTCTCCGCATTTGGCCCAGACTTACAATGTTTTCATCTATGTTTCGGGCAAAATCTTGTGCGAAAAACATATTCTCTCCGTTTTGAATATTTTTCACAATGTTTCCTGTTGATTCAGGGACCGATGCCCGCAGTGGCAACCGTGAAGGCTTAGGCACGGCCAGAGACGGCCACGCGCACGGATCACATGTCACATGCGAGACGCGTCTTGTTTATGCGATTCGAAAGGATCGCGCACATACACGCGCGAACACCGTACGCGTGGGCGTGGGCATGTCCGCGGCCCCGACACCCCCACGTTGATACCACCCGCATCTGATACGCACCCCACGCCCGCCCATACGCATGTCATCTCGTTATCACAGCGTGCTCGCCAAAACCCGACGCCATTCTCTTATGTACACGCACATCGCCGGCATGCACCGTCGTCTCGGTCCTCGGTCTAGCCTCAACGGACGCACCCCGCCAAACTGCGGGAACGCGGCGGCATCATCGCCTCCGCTAGCGAAAAGTCTGCAGGCCGCGCACATATACGCGCGGACATCGTGGGCGTGGGCACGTCCGCGGCGCACCTCGCGCATCCTAGAATCTCCCACTCGCACCCCACCCGCCCGTGCCAATGGATGTCCAAGAGTCGAGTCGACTGCAGCATCCATTCATCCAGGCCATCATCGCCATCATCGCCCATCGCACCATCGCACACCCAGGTAGGCGATCCAGAACCAAGCTCCGCTCCGCCTGTCGACATGCGTGCGCGGGTTTGCGGGCGGATCGCAGGCATCGCGGGGTGGGCTACACAGCGATCCGCGCGCACTCCGTCGCGCCACCCATCGTGCGCGCGCTCGCGGCGGCGAGGGCGCGCCCGATCGGTTGCTTGTCTGAAGTGATTGCGGATCGCAGCGCCGATCCTGGCGTCGGGCTGTGGCGAGTTGCTGGGCGGGGAGGGGCGCGATGGAGGCCACGCGCTGGCAGTCAGCGTGGCAGCTCACCAGCAGATCGCCTTGAGCATCGGACGAGCGGCGGCTGGGGCCCGGACAGGCGTCGCGCAAGACGGTGGGCCGGCGGCATAGGCGGGGCGGGGCGGGCTGGACGAGGCGATCCGCTCGTACATCGCTGTCCAACCCATCGCGCGCGCGCTCGTCGGCGACGAGGGCGTGCGTGCTCGGGTTGACAGGCATTGAGGTAAAGCGGATCGCGACACCGGGACGCTGGAATCCGGGGGGTGCTGCCTGTCGGGATAGGACAGGTGCGTTTCGCGCTCTGCTTGTGCCCAGTTAATTGCCCGCTGGGATGATCGCGGCAGGGACAGTGTACATGTGGGCGCGGAGAATGGCCCGCCAGAGCTGCGCGCTCCAGCCGCACGCTCGTCGGCCACTCTCAGCAAATATGCGATTGGATTGGATTATCGGGCGCGTGGATGCCCATTTCGCGCCATTTCGCCGCCAATCAGATCTCCCGCAGGACATCACAGTATATGGATACTCGCCAGCGCGTGTTTCCATCCGTGCCGCGATCGAGCAGTTTGGCAATTTACATCCACCGCAGATGCTCCTGCAGTCCGCGATCGCTCCAAGATGATCCTTCGTCGGGTATGTCCTGTAGTCGAATCCCAATGATCAGTGCGAAGCTCCAATTTGGGGCAGAGAACTTTAACAGCACGTTCCATTGGTTGTCACTTTCCGCAATCGCCAGTGACAAACCATGTTCTGCGGCTGCATAGCAAGAGGAAGGACGTCAGGTCTATTTCGCTGATGGAATCGGTCGTTAAGGATAGAGAGTAAGTCGAGCAGGTCCAAGCAACTCAATGACCAAATGAGAGGTGCTGACCAGCTCTCTCTGTGGCAAAGACGGGACAATTGCATTCAGTTCTCCCATAGCTGGGCTTCAAGGCCGCCCGGTACAACCAGCAATCTTGGCGAGCCGCACAGCGCGAGAAAAGAAGGACAACCAAGGTAGAGAACGGAGTAATTGACCACGGCGGCGAGGATAGGCCGTGGGAAGGATTCATTGATAGAATACTTCCAGCTGCTCGTGGCCTTCTCGGGCGCCATGTGGCCACTGCGAGCATTTACAGAGCTTCAATTTTTCCCTCTTCCTCTAAAGCTTTGGGGCTGGGGTTGTTGGCACTGGGTTGTGCATCTGCTGTCTCTTTTCATGTTGTGGACAGTAGATACTATACCATGCCTCGTGTGAAGATGATATGTAGCCACATTGATATTCAAGACATGGAAGCATGAGAGAGCGAGCCGCTGAGAGGCAGGTCGCGAGATTTGAGGGGTGATCATGTTCAATGGACGGCCCGGCCCCGGCCCGGTTATGCTTTGTCACTGGTCCGAAGTCGAGTCGCGCGTCAGTCTCTGACTTCCAAGTGAACCTCGAGGCTCACATGATTTTCACCTTTTACCCAACATGGTCTATCTCAACGGTCGATCACGGCCTGTCTGAGCCCACCACCCCCTTATGGGTGCCAAACCGCAAGGCGGATACAACGAGCGCTTGCCGTCCGTTTTTACCCTTTTAACCTCACAATTTAACCCACTATAGACGGCTATTGCACTTGGGAGGAAGACTCTCTGCTGGTCCCCTATCGTTATCGACGAGACTATCCCTGCTGATTGAGCCGGGGCTCCAGCTGCGACTTCAGCTATCCATCTTGACATATTATGCTATCAGACAGCTCCGCGACCCTTGCTGCCCGGGATAACGACTCAGAAGATACCTGTTTCGTAGTCTCTGGTGTTTAGGTTTTTGCCTTTCAGCCTCCGCTTGATTCTGCTTGAGCGGTTTCCCGTGTTTAGGCGTCCACCCGACGATAGCGATAAGGAGCCCGCATGTCTCCGAACCAATAGGGACGCTCACGTTCGTCGAGTTAGAGGTCGGTGAGTACATAATCGCATGCCATCGTAGTTCTTGCTGTGGCACTGATCACTGGCTCAGTCTTATTCAACGCGAACGCGTTTTCCATCCCTTGATCATTGCATATGCTCCCGGAATCTTGGGCTGATGCTCTGTGGCCTGGCGGGTATCATCATAACAACTATCAGAAATCGCGGGCTGCCCATTGCTTGCTTGCGTCCAAATCATCTTTCATTTCACACAGCCGACGGTTTAGCGAACCTCGTCAGTCGCGAGCCCCGGGCGTCACAATCATCGGCCTTATAGTGAAAACTTGCATATGCTGGAGACGCCCCGTCAACAACTGGATCATCCCTGGATTATTGGCAATATGAAGGTAGACGAAAGCGCAAGCGATTGGGGCCACAGCACAGCAATCTGTGCACGGTGGGATCAATGTATACTCGCTCTTGTAAGCGACGAAGGCGTACGTTCGTCGATTATCTTGCTACGTATGGCCCACGCTACTGGGTTGCCCCTCGGCATGGGTCGTCAAGAGCGGAGAAATGGACAAGCGACGAGACTCAGTTGCAGTATCGAAGAATGAATGGACGTAAGGAACGCATCATAATTCAAATTCTTCGTCTGTTATGCACTACAAGCGTCAAAGATATCCAGTTCCCTACGAGCGGCAGCGAAATTAAAGCAGTCTATTTCGATGTGCTCACGGTCTCTGACCATCGCCGTCTTCCCCATCAGCAAAGTCTACGTCACGACTGCGTCGAAAGAATAGATTTACTGGCCTTATACCCTCCTCTGTTTCCTTTCTCAGGGAAATTCAACCAAGTCTGCTGTTGTTAATCAATCTATTATCGATGTATGTGCAATTGCACAAGGCCTTGGCACCCTCCTATTATATCTCCGATTGACTTTTGACTCTTGGTTCCTCCAGAGCCTCATCGGCTGGAACTTGGGAAATTGTCAGTGTCACATCTCCTTTCCTGCTCTATCCCGTGGCTCGGATCCTACGGATCCCCAAGTGCATGACAAGTACCTCTGGCAACTGGGGGTATTGTGAAGACTCATTCTGTGAACACCCCAGGGCAATATAACTTGGACGTCGCTTCAGATGTCACGCGCCTCCGAATGTGCAGGTCGATTGCCAGCATGCCTGATTCGCGCCCAATTCCCTTCACATCCCCAGCTGATGGCTTTATTGTGACCCTTCCAATGGCGGATATCACGCAAGGCGGCGCAACGCCGACGCCGCTTACTTTACCTTAGCAAATTCTCCCGTCGGCCATCGAACAAAGGGTTCTACGCTCCTGTGGCCAGGATGCTTTTCACTGTAATTCGGCATGTAATTATGCTACAGCGCCACACGCAAACAGCCGCTTGCTGGCATCCGGCTACTAAAAGTCAAACTGCGGAAGGCATCGGGAAGGTTTTCAGGGGTTGCGGCTTGGCGGGCCCTTTCACCTCCTTTCACGTTCCTATCTTTGTCGGTGTACTATTTATATTATTTCGTGGGGTCGCAGCGCACCCCTTCACCTATATCACCCCAGGAGATCGGGTGAAAGCTAGAAACGTCGGATCTCAGCCAAGTGTTCCCCGCATTTCACCTCAAAGCTTCACGCGTTGAGCACGGATTCATTACCCTGGACGAGCGAAGGGGATTGAGAATATTTGATCCAATCGGGCGGGACATCGTTGACAGGCCGCCAGCGGGGTACCATTAGAACTTTTTTTTTCCTTTCTTTTCTGTCGGGGGTCGAATTTTTTGAGAACCTCTTAGCCGTGGATAAAAATATCGTTGCATGTGGCTGCCAGATCGGGGCTCTCGTCCTCGTCCCGGTATTCGCCAAAAGCGGCGCGATGGTGTCTCAAGGGACCTCGTCGGCTGGATCCTTTGGCGCGTTTTTTCTACCGGGAGCGCCCCTGATACCGTCCAATTGCCGACGATTGACCTGGCACCAGGCTCCTAAAACCAGCCCCATGCAGAAAGGGGAGGCTTCATATCGTTCAGATAGCGCAAATGTAAAATTTCGTAATTGATGACCAACCTATTTCCTTTTATATCACCAACGCACCTCAACCTTTCTGCAAAGGGGCTGGCAAAACTTGTCCGGAGCCGCGGCGGCCCGCATCGGAAGCCCTAGCTTAGGGTTACAGAAACCACTTTTTTAATCGTGTGGCGAGACTCTCGACTACATCGGCTGTGCAATAAAATCATATATGTTTACCCCCGAGCTGCTGTTTTCGGTCCCAAGCTCCGCTCCCGTTGTCACGCTCAGTCGCGTCCATCCAAAGCCCACACTACCCGTCTCTTATCTCTCGTGCCTGCAATAAAATGGAACATGGAGAAAATGCGCGAGGCAATCTTCAAGCACTTCTCGAAACCCGCTTGCTGGCTATCAAGGTCGCAGAACCTGTATGCAAAGAAAGATGTTGTCGGGATAGCTCCTACAGGCTCGGGGAAGACACTGGCATTTTTGGAGGCCTTGTGATGGTGATGGAAGACAATGCACTGGTCTTTGCAGCTGTGTTTCTGCTGCGCAGTGTCACACTCTGGCAGCCATTGTTAACACCTCACTCCCCCAATTGGACTATTGTCTATTTACTACATAATACTGATGACCATTGTTCCACCCAATATATTTGCTCTGTTTCACGAGAGGCACTCGCGGCGCAGCACCTGAACAAAGGCGCACGGGCTGGGTTTGCAACGCTCTGGAGTCTGTGACCCATCGCGCATAATTGGACAAAAGTGGTAACCGGTAAGTCGGTAAACTGATAACCGGCTGACAATTACCGCGATTAAAAAATGACTTCTGTAACCCTAAGCTAGGGCTTCCGATGCGGGCCGCCGCGGCTCCGGACAAGTTTTGCCAGCCCCTTTGCAGAAAGGTTGAGGTGCGTTGGTGATATAAAAGGAAATAGGTTGGTCATCAATTACGAAATTTTACATTTGCGCTATCTGAACGATATGAAGCCTCCCCTTTCTGCATGGGGCTGGTTTTAGGAGCCTGACCTGGCACATTGCTTCTTCGGCCTGTCGCCTGCCAGTTCCTTGAAGGTTATTTGCGCAAACTCAGCGACAGGGGAAGCATGGCTTTCTATGCTTTTGGGGGTGTGTGAATTGTGATGTTGATTGGTACATGGCTGCACCTGAAATCAGGGAAATCAATAGAGTTAACGCTCCAAACTCGTGTGATATACCCCTTGGTGGCAAATTTATTCGCTTGTAATAAAACCACCTTGCTCGGGAGAGATGCGCCTGTCGCCGTCGGTGACTGTCACACCGTCACGCGCGTCGGGTCATGATGTGTTCCTTTCTTCAACTCTGGACCAGCGAGACGAACCCTCTGGACTTAAACTTGCTGAGGAATGCAAGTCGAAATCTTGAATTCTGATGGGATCGGATGTTCAAACCTCCATGTATAGCTCGCCGCCCCCTACCTAAGAAAACCTATGGCAATCTATGGGCGCTGACTTTTAGGAGGCTCACTATGCCCGCTGGCCCGCACCTTCATTTCACCTGTTCACAAGGAATACACACTCACAAACTCGCAATTACCTGATTCATCACCGCAATTCACGCCGCAAACGGAACGTCTAAGGATATCTTCGGCCCACGTGGAGGGGTTCGATTCCAGGATCCTTTGCGCGATTTTCGCTGTTCGTTCCCGCGTACAGTGCGCCCTGGCTACGGCCAATCAGAGCGCACATGTCCGAATCAATTGGATCACAGAATGCCGTTAATTCCCAGTATATTTCATGAGCTTTTAGGGCTTATCATTTTATCTGAACTGTGTCCTCCCGTCTTTCCACTCCCGCCATGTCGGACGACGCAGCAGCCAAAATCCCGCAATTCGCAGAGGGTGCTGTCACTTCTCATGATGAAGAGAAGCATGCTCCTCGTGCCGTCGCCTTCCCGGACGAGCAGGAGATCCACGAGTCTGAACGCCCCCGACCCAGAGGCCCCGAAATGAAAAGGGAGATGACCCAAGAGGACAAGGAGCTCGCGGAGGCTGGATACGATCATCTGACCCAGCAGCAAAAAAAGGACAAGGCCGAGTTCGAGAACGTCGACATCCAAGAGCACCGTCTCGCCTACAAGGACCTGGGACTTGCCCTCGAGACCTCCTTCGATCCCAAGGATCCTGGACAGTCTCCAGGTCTTACTGCCGCGGAGGTTCAGGCTCGCCTGCTACGCGATGGTCACAACGTGCTTACCCCTCCGAAAAAGAAGTCGGCTCTTCGCAAGGTATGTGCTCGTTCATCCACACATAGTCTCGTTCTGACGAGATCGCACGCGACTTAGTACTGGGAATGCTTGGCTACGATGTTCAACTTGCTACTAATCCTGGCGGGTATACTCGAGTACATTCTGCTCGCAATTCCGGGTCAGTTCAAGGTATGTTGCATAGTATCTTAATTACTTGGCCGTCGCTCACTCCTTTCATCAACAGGAAAACTTCCAGAACACGTACCTCGGTGGCATCCTAATCGCGGTGGCCTTTTTGAACGCGTTCATTGAGTTCTACCAGCTCCAAAAGTCCGAGGCCATCCTCGCCGGTTTCTTGGCTATGATCCCACCTTCCTGCCGCGCTGTCAGAGATGGAGACCTTGTGTCTATCCCTGCACAAGATCTCGTTAAGGGTGACGTCGTACTTCTTGTAAGTCTCACTCGGTGTACCTGTAGCTTCCTTTGCTGATGCTCGCTATACAGCGCGTTGGAGACAAAACACCCGCAGATCTGATCCTCTTCGCAGCGACGGACCTCAAAGTCGACAACAGTAGCTTGACTGGAGAGTCCGAGCCCCAGGAACGCCACCCCTTGCCCGATGGGTCAAAGTCGCGACCCGTCGAGGCGGAGAACTTGGTATTCAACTCGACCTTGGTCGTTAACGGTGAAGGATGGGGAATTGTCGTGCGGACCGGTGATCACACTCTCATCGGTGAGAAAAAATACGCAATGTTCACCTCTACTCGAACTAACGGCATGTGCAGGACAAATTGCGGCTCTCACTGGCACTGAATCGGGCAACAAAAGCCCTCTTGCTGTTGAAATGTAAGCGTCCAGCATTTTTATGGAATACAGCGACTCATTCTTCCGTGCAGCGGCCACTTCGTTGTGTTGATTTCATGCATTGCCATCTTCTTCGCCATCCTGTTCTTCATTGTCGGCATCACCACTGCGTACAAGGGCAAGGTCTCTCTCACTCTCACTTTCGCGGTGTCGGTGCTCGTGGCTTTTGTTCCTGAAGGTCTCCCCTCTGTCGTCACGCTGTTGTGAGTATAGTTTCTATTCCAAGTAAGCGAAACACGGCTGAAATTCCTGTGCTACAGGCTCTCTATTGCAGCTGCGCGCATGGCGAAAGAGAACGTGCTAGTGAAGAACCTGCAATCCGTCGAAACTTTGGGCTCGGTGATTACAATTACTTTTTGACGCTGAATTGTTTCTGAATTTCTCCCAGCTCACGATGTTGGCCACCGACAAAACCGGTACGCTCACCCGAAACCAAATGACTGTCACCAACCTTTGGAGCGGAGGCAAGATGATGTCTGCTTTCCAGGTAAGCACGCGCCCCCTTCTCAAGTTGCTTCAATTGACCTCCACGCCTCTATAGTCCAACAACGATGGTCAAGACACTGCGTTATTCGACATCCAGTCCTCTGGCATGCAGGAAATGGTCGATATCTCGGCGCTCAACTCCAGAGTCAAGTTCGACAAGACCGACATTCCATTCGATCAACGCCAGATTCTCGGTGACGCTACGGAGACCGGTTTGACTCGCTTTGCTGGAAAGTACTGCCCCGATTACGATGCCTTGCACAAGAAGCACCGAAAGGTCTTCGAGATTCCGTTCAACTCGTCGAATAAGTGGGCGTTGGTCATTGTGAGACATCCCTTGTACTTTTCCAAATCCTCGTACTGATTATTCTCCCAGCTCAACAAGCCTCACGTCGAGGGTGGTGACCTTACCTCGTACATCAAAGGAGCCCCTGAGCGTGTGTTGGCAAAATGTTCCACATACCTGAAGGACGGAAAGCCGGAACCTATCACCGAGGAGTTCGAGAAAGCTTACGATGACGCTTACAATGTTTGTGATCATACATAGTATTTGGATCCCTCGTGCTCACATCTTCGTTAGTATATGGCATCTAGGGGTCACCGAGTCATCGCTTGTGCACAATACCTACTGCCTGGTGACAGATACCCGGCGGATTACACCTTCTCGAAGAATGACGGAAACTACCCCGGTGAAAACTACTGTTTCGTCGGCCTTGTATCTCTGGAAGATCCCCCGAAGCACGGTGTTCGGGAGGCTATTGGAAAATTGTGCGTCCTATTTAAGATTCGACATACACTCCTCTCTGACCATATTATGCAGGCGCATGGCTGGTATCAAAGTAATGATGGTCACGGGAGATCACCCCAAGACCGCAGAGGCCATCGCGAGGAAGATCAACCTTATCTTGCCGGATAGCGATACCAAGGAGACCCTTGCCGCCAAGACAGGCCGCCCCGTGGAGGAGATTTACGAGGATGAATACGACGCTGTTGTGGTGCACGGTGACCAAATTGACTCCCTGCAGGGCTGGCAGTGGGATCAAAGTACGTTATACGCCTTATACTCCATCTGGCAAGATCTAATCATTCGGGGCAGTTTTCAGCAAGACAGAGATCGTGTTTGCAAGAACCTCCCCTCAACACAAGCTGGAAATCGGTAAGCCAGTACGCGGTCTGTGGGCAATTCAATGCTGACTTGTTCCTCCTAGTCAAACACGCACAGGCATTAGGTCACATTGTAGGAGTGTAAGTCCGCATTGTATGGCAATGCGTCTGAAACAAGCTAATTAATTAACAGTACTGGAGATGGTGTCAACGACTCTCCTGCTCTCAAGAAGGCCGATCTCGGTATTGCCATGAACGTCTCTGCATCTGATGTATCCAAGGAAGCGGCGAACATGATTTTATTGGGTATGCACTTGTCCAATGGCACGATTCGGTCTTCTGATGCCTGTCATTTGCAGACGACAACTTCGCGTCTACTGTTGTTGGTGTGGCCGAGGGTCGTCAAATCTTCGTCAACTTGAAGCGGTCTATCCAATACACTATCTCGCACAGCACCCCAGAGGTCATCCCGCAATTGCTCTACGTCGTCGTCCCGATTCCTCTGCCCCTCTCTGCCATCCTTATTTTGGTCATCGGTAAGTAGCACCGCAGCTGCGGCGCCCTCTCATCCTCACAGACAACTACAGATCTCGGATTTGAGCTCTTCGTCGCTCTTTCGTTCGCTTGGGATAAGCCCGAGACAGTCGATGGATTAATGCGCATGAATCCTCGCAAACCTGGTAAGACCTTTGTTTGTCTGTTTTATCACTATCAACTTACACGGCGTAGTCAACAACCAATCTATCATGCTCCGCAAGAAACGTGCTCTCAAGCGGTCGAAGACCTTGGCTCGTGATCCCGAGACAAACGAGATCATTCAGCCCAGCAGACTGGCGCTCATGGCCGAAAAAGCCAAAGCTCCTTTCACTCGGGAGTTCTGGTCAGACAAGTTCGAAAAGTCCGACGGCGAGACCCTCGTGGATTCCAAGCTACTCAGCTATGCCTACCTCGAGGCCGGTATGATTGAAATGTTGGCTTGGTATGTTCTTCTACAGTGGGTAAAAGGTGCACGCTAACGTTGAATAGTCTCGTTTCATATTTCGTGCTGTTCTACAAGAACGGATTCTCGCCCAGCGACTTGGTTAGAGCACAAAAGGCGGGACTGTACTTCGTCAAAAGCGCCCCCGATTTCATCAACTACCAAGGAGTGTCTCTGGACGCCGCTCAGCAAGTCAAAGCATTTGGCCAGGCTCAATCCATAAGTAAGGCCCAACTTCTTTGCTGTATATCTCCTTGACTCATCATCAACGCTACAGCCTACCTCTCGGTCTTCATCGTCCAGTGCTTCAATGTCTTCGCAGTCAAAGCCAAATTCTCTTTCCCATTCGGCAAAAGCATCGTGGGCAACTACTGGAACTTCGCGGGTATCCTCGCTGGAGCCTGCCTCGGCATTTTCATCATTTACACTCCGCCTTTGCACGTCGTGTTCGGTGGCAACTACCACCTCTCGCCTCTGTATTGGCTGATCCCGTGCGCGTTCGGTTGCTTACTTTTGGCTTGGTCATCCCTCCGTGTGTTGCTCCTGCGCAAATCCATCGAGTCGTCCAAAGTCAAAGACATCAAGGGCCTTATGATGTGTAAGTTGTCATTTCCGACCTACTTTGGAACATGAGAAGCTGATATCCACCCACAGTCCCCACAATGCGCACGATGAGCATGCGAGAACGCAAGTAACCTCCCATAGATTGATGGATAGATCCCATACCTCCTTACACCATAGATGATTCCCCTCACGAATTCACGATAATGATCTGTATTACATGCAATTACACGCTGCTTTCTTGGTTACACACGGAATACCCATGATCGCGTGAATGTATCTTCAAACTGCCGAGCAATCGACGGGAACGCCATTAGAGGCTCCTTGAACAGGACCCACAGGCCCGTGAGCACGGGGAGCGCACCCGCGCCAGCTACGATCCTGCGGGTGCGTTTGCTGCCTTTCCACTGCGCCCATGCCGCCCCTCCCCACGTGCTCGCGATGAGATTCATGCCCTCTGCTGCATGCAGCAGTACGCATCCGACCAGGCCGGTGTACAGGACCCAGCTGCGCCACGGCCATGTCTGCAAGCCGAGTTTGACATACTCGTAGTCCAGATCTAGGAGGTTGGACTCGGTCGGGAGTACGCGATGCGTCAGGAAGTGGATAGGCAGGAACGCAAGGGTGCCGTATCCTGTAATAGTGAGGAGGGTGGACATTGGACGTGGTCGTTTAGAAGGCGAGCCTGATATAGCCCGCTTCGCAATGCCAGACGCAACGTGAAGCCCCAGTGGTGCTAACAGAAGGAGCTTCTCGCCAACGGGTGTTTGATAGTACTCTCTGCCCAGAAGCTGGTGCCCAATTGCTCTTGTCAGAGGGTGGTGCAGTATTGAAAAGCTAAACAGAGACTCGCCATTACTTGCGACGCCAGAGAACCCCCTCCTAAGTTCGCCAGCGCCGGAGCAGATAGATGGATGAGCAAAAAGGTGGTAAGAAACGGCGAGGATCCATGGGCGATAGTAGTCAGATATGACGAAATCGTGGACTTTGCGCGAGGCGCAGGGTGGCTCTCTGGATCAGCCATGGCAGGGAAGGATGGTATTGGATTCAAAAAAGAGGGCTGTTGTCGCGCATATAGAGACGCGACGCTGGCCAGTGACGACGCCCGGCATGGCACACGTGTGCGCGTATGCAGTTACGGTCATTGGCGCCCAGCTGTTTCAATCTTGCTTAGCTACCACCTTGAGACTTGCGAGAACCAATCCTATGTGTTCGATTACACTGTTCAGCGTACATGCCCGCACAGATCAGATTAGCTGGGGACAGAGTATGCGTCGCACGCAGGCAAGCTTTAGATCCCTGTCGATCTCGTCTTCCCCAAGTAATTCTCACCAGCACAATACAATCGAGTCTTCTATATATTTCTCGATGGCTTTCAATATTGCTAGGTGTGTGGGTATCGTATTTTATTGCCCGTGCTGGCGCGCCCATAGAGAAGCGATTCTAAAGCGATATACAGATAGTCAAGTACAGTTGTTATATGGTATGCATAAGAATATATTCGCCCAAATCTGAATCCGTCCGTTTTATTTTTTTCCTATTCCTATTCCGATACCCACGAGTCCGTCGAGTATCTCCGTGACCAGTTGCTCGTGCACTCGCTGCTCGGAGGCGAGGGGTAGTTGTCTGCCGGGTAGTCCAGGTCTGGCAGACTGAAGTGGTATTGTATGTCGTTCGCCCCGGCGGCGGCGAAGGCGTGGCTCTCCTCTGCGCAATAGCTGCTGCTTTGCGACTCCTCGAGGTCGGACCCGAAACGATAATCCGAAAGACCGTTCGTGAAATGCGCATCGAAGGCGAATTGATTGTCGGGGAGGCTGTCCGGCATGAACACGGCCGATGAGTCAACGCCAAAGGGCTCTCCGAGGCTGCGGTGCCGCACAGGCGGGTTCTCGAGCTGGAGGCCGCTCCAGAAGCACTGCGCCGACTCCAGCGATGATGGAATAGGGGCCTCCTGCCGCGTAAATGCGTCGGGGGACGAATGGGCCCACGCGCGACTCGGATCCAGGTCTAGATGCGGTATACCCGCGTCGAAGCCATGCATCCACGGCACCGCGGTCCTCTGAAAATATGCGCACGGTCAGAAAAAGCGGATAATCAATGCCATGAATGAGCACCCACCGGGGATGACTCCGAGTACGAGCCCAGTTGCACGGCCCAGGAAGAAGGCTCGTTCCAGACGGACGACGGCGAGGCGTCGACGGGCAGCAGCAAGTCCCCACCGTGCGTCGGCTCCGAGGAATGGGATGGGGCGATCGGCGACGGCTCGCGGGAGGCAGGTGCAGTGTACGAGGCACTCCGGCGGGCCACCCGCGCGCCGCGCCGCCTGCCCTCGCGGTCCGGCGACCTCGACGGGGTGGGTGGCAAAAGCACACGCTCCGGCTCCGGGCTGTGACTCACGGTCGCGGCGCTCTGGGCGAGGGTGAGGGGCCCGGGGTGCGACTTGGTGCGCCGCGCGGCCTTGGGGCGGCGGAGCGGCCTGTACTGGTAGTTCGGGTGCGCGCGCGCGTGCTCGATCTTGCAGCGCTCCGCGCGCTCCTTCCAGTAGCGCTTCTGCTCGGGCGGGAGCACGCGCCACGCCTCGCCCGCCATGCGCGACATGTCCGCGGCGGTGGTCTTGCGGCTGCCCTGCGGCAGGCTGCGCAGGTACTGCTCTTTGAACTCGCCGCGGAAGAGGATGAAGCGGTTGGGGGGCCGCTTGGTCTTCTCCGGCTCGGGGGCTGGCGCGTTGGCGAGGGAGAATGTGATAATCTCGCCCGTCTTCCGTGTCACGGTGCTGTCAGCGATGCACCCGGACAGGGGGTAGTGTACGCGACTTACAATGGGGTCGTCGGTCGTCGGCACGTCCTGCTCGTACTCCCAGCCGCCGGGCATTTCGAGGATGTGCACGGATGGATGGTCGGACATTTTGGGGGGTGTTTGGTTTCTCAACGAGGCGGTGGGTATTTATGCACAATGCAGCGGCTCAGAATGTGCGCTCCGACCGCTCACCGTAGGCCTTTGTTGTTCCTTGCCCGCCTGGCCTGGAAGGAACCCTAAGACACCCGCCGGCAAGTGGAATTCGTTCTGATCTCAGATTCCTCCCTCGAAGATCAAGATTGGCAAATCCAATACCTATAGGGGGCCTCGGACCCGCCTCCATAGGCCCACGATCGCCCAACGTCGTTCCTGGGGCCTCTCCTGTTTATTCATTTATCGCTCCTCTACAACCTTGAAAATTCGAAAGCACGCTCGCAGCGGTCGCGAACCCTCAACTATACTTGACTGCAGCCCGAGCTTCCCAGGAGACAGAAATGTTGGCGAAAGGTCCGTTATTTTCGAACTGGGGGCGCGGGAGGATTCTCGATCAATAGCCGTGCGCGTGCTCAATAATCGTCTTTTCGGGCATGTCGCCTGATTTTTGATCTGCCCTATCCATTGCATCATACCGCGAATGGCCCGCCATAATCGTCGCAGCATGAATCGCAGCCATACTCTGCGCGAATCTAATCGCGTACTGGTAGTCATGCAAAGAGCAGACTTTGACGTAAAAAGCGAGATAAGATTGTGTCACTCGCGGCGTGACGGAAAGCCTAACGCCTCGTCACCTCGAGCTGCAGATGCAGTGTTAATGATCAGCGTCCCGCCGCACTGGTAAGGATAAGATACTCCCATATTCTGGAGGTGACAATGGCAGCTGTCCAGCCTCGGCCGAGTAAGGTCAAATGAATCCCAATCCGCGGCGCCATCCTGAAGACCATCAAAAAGTCGAGCCCCTTTTCTGTCTCCCGCCATGCCTGTTTAGGCCTGTTTTCACCGATTCCGACGGCAGTGTGCCCACGGTGGCAAACAAGGCTCATACGCTACGCCAAGTTCTAGTTCACAGCGTTGTGTGTGCATGCTTTGGCCAGATCCTTACGATTCAGGCTCATCGACATCTTATGACCTCGAATATGAATATATATGAATGGTCTCGGGTCTGAAAGTACTCGAATACAGTCTGAACATTCGTACACGCGTTTATCGGGAACCTTATTGGGTGAGAAATCATGGTGTCCGCGGCTGCTGATTTCTATCAATATATTCTAATAATGCGCCTCGGGCATGAACAATAAAACCCCCCACACCCCGCGGCGCCTTTGAAAACCGCCTGGGGCCTGTGTGAGGATAACCTTGAATTCACGAATAACAATAACATGGGTATGTTCCAGCCTAGCCTATATAAATAATCGCACATGTTGGGATGTGTGGCCACATGTACAGAACTCGCCTCGCCAGCGCGTCCCGGGTACCCGCATCCAACACTGACGTAGCGCGCTGCAATTGTTGTACCGGCGGCGAGGCTCTGATGGATTATTGTTTCGCGTGGAGCGGTTATGTCGGAGAGGGAGCCAGGTCAAAGCTCGGGTCCTTGCCGGCGGATCCCTCGGACGTCCGCGACCAGGGTAATTAGACTCCAGCTGGGGCGCAGGCAGTTGAGGCCACTTGCAGCAGGCATCGCGGTGCGCTGATTGGCGAGCTTGAGCAATCTCCAGCCTTCCCGATAGCAATTATGCCCTGCGATTTTCTGCCCTGTGAGTAGCTGCAGCCAGCCATATTGATGCCAGCAAGATTTTAATTAACGGTTACTTGCCGCCGGATGGTCGGTTTGAGATGTGGCCCTGGAGACCAGTGGCCGTGCTGCGGTGTTGCCACCCTGCCCCTCTCTGACCGCTGACCTCTACAGACCAATGCACCGCCTCGCTGAACCGTGCCAGGCACTCCAGGTACCGATTGCACAGCAGGACAAGCACTCGAGGACATGGTTGGTGGAAATATGCAATGCATCTGGCGCGCCGGACCTTGCGCAATCATATGGCTCACTGTGGTTTTGAGCAAGCTTACCCCTATTCTTTCTCAAGAGATTCTCATCGCTGAGGTTGGTAGTGCTTGGCAGCATGGATAACGCGCATCTACGTGCAGTAGAATGAGCAGATATCTAGACAAAGTGCTCGCAATAGTTTCGTTGGCCGCGGTAAAATATTGTCAATGTCGATCTCAAGTCGATCTATTCCCCCGTTGACCCCTGTGCCACCCACACAGACGAGGTGCTGGTTGCGCTTCTGGCACACCACATAGTGCCAAAATGGAGAACAGGAGTTCGTGTGCTTGAAGCTTGCCGACAGATCGAAGGGGGATGGCACCTAGTAGATTCTGGAATCGTCACATGTGTCGTCAAGATTCAGACTTAGCGCCCTACACTCCATAGAATTAGCATCGTCTCCTTATGTCACATCTATTGCACTTCAAAAACCATACCCAATACAAATGATAGTAATACACCTGTTCATTCCAAAACTCGTGACGTGCTGCTCAGATGATGAGCGGTTGGTGTAGGTCTATCTTGCGACCCACAGATAGCTGTGGGATCTGTTTATAACGACCTTTAAGGAGCCCCCGCGTATTCTGTAACACCTGTAGGAGTGTCAGATAGAAGGAAGGAAGCGAGAAACGCTCGACGTACCTCGATATAAGACTGGCTAGAATTCTGCTGCATCGTCTGCAAAAACGCCCAGCTCATCGCGCCCACATGCTCCCCCGCGATGCTCGCATCGGACGCCGTCTGGTCGTCCCTGCAGCCCGAGTACATGCACACGTTCTTGTTCTCGGTGTTCCAGTCCTCCATGAAGTGCTCCTCGCCGAGGCCCTCCTCGCGCGCGTCCCCGCGGTGCTTGAGGCTGTGGAAGAACGTGTGCGCGCCCGCGAGCAGCTGCTGCGCGTCCTGCGCCTTCGCCATGCTGAACCCGCCCTGCAGCAGGCTGCGCGCGGCCGTGAGCAGGTGCATGCCCTGCCGGACGTTGTCCACCAGCGAGACGTTCCCGTCCGCGTCCGAGCGGTACACGAACGGGAGCTCGATCGCGGAGCCGCTGTGGCAGCAGTCGAACACGACGAAGAGCGACGAGCTGGGGGCCAGGCGCGAGACGAGGTGCCGGTGCAGCGTGTCGCTGTCGAGCTGCCCGTTCGCCTCGAAGTCGAGGGGGACGATGGTGTCGTCGAACCCGGAGTCGCGGTCGCCGTCGGGGTCTTTGACCTGGCTGCCGTGCCCGGAGTAGTGGAGGAAGCAGGTGGTGTTGGGCTCGCTGACGAGCCAGTCCATCGCGCCCAGGATGTTGTGGCCGGTGGGCGAGTAGTGGCCTTGGCGATCGTCGGTAAGCGTGACCATGCTCTTCTCGTCGGTGGGATAGCCCTTTGAGACGAGGAAGCGAGTCATGTTCCGCACATCGTCGTGGCAGCCCAGAAGTGCGTTTTCTGTGCCGGTGTAGTTGATGCCAATCAGCAACGCCTTCTTGCGCTGCGTGGGTGCTTCTTGGTATTGCTGCGGTTGTGAGGGCTGCTGGTATTGGCCCTGCTGAGAAGGAACCTGACCGGGCTGGCCATGATGCTGGTGCTGATGATGGTGATGAGGTTGAGGTTGCTGATTCTGATATGGATCTTGCTGGTAATTAGGCTGGTAGGGATCCTGGTTCCAGGACATGGCGAGATACGAGCACTGGGTGTGAGGGCAGAAATTCGATGATATCGATAACGCAGAGACTATTGGAAGTGGGTCAATTCATTAACAAGGGCGCGCCCGATCTGAGTGCTGATCAGCCCCTGACCTGGCTCAGGGGTACTTCACCGGGGTCAATCCGTTCTCACCAGGGCTGTCCCATTCTTCAATCATTGTGCAAGGACGATTGTAAACGAAATATATCAGACGCCCCAGGCAGAGATAAGCCAAATAGTAATATCCGTTATTTGTCCTCCGATAGCGGTTGCCCACCGGCCAGATTTTCTCAATTGATGAGCAGCCCAGCAGCCTACGGCGCCTCGGGATAGCACGCGTACCGCGGGTCGCTCGCGTTCCACCCAATGCAGTTCCAGCACTGTAGCAACCCATACGGGTCGTACTGCTCCTTCAGCACGCTCAACCGCGCGTAATTTTCCGCGCCCCAGAAGGAGTCTGTGTAGTCTGGCTCGAAGATTTCTGCCTCGTTCTATTAGACATGCGTAATCAGTATATTCCGTCGTCTGTAAGGAGTGAGGATGGAAAGGGGGACAGGCCTGATATGCGCCAGACCCGGGCGTGATCGCGCGCAAGAAGTTGGCCGCCGTGTTCGAACGCTTGAATGCCGCGGCGATCTCGGACGCGGACGCTTCATTCTCAAACGCGGAGTTCTATCCAATGTCGAATGTTTGATCAGTTATGCGGTATGCTGGGGTGAAAAAGACGTACAATAAAGACGTGCCAAAGTGCGCTGCGCCACGCAGGCGTCACCGATGACGTGCCGTCGCCAGGATAGTTCGCGGGGGTCGTCACTAGAAACTGCACAGAAATCACGTCGAGTCAGTTTTCGTTCTTGATGCATAGGTAAGGAGGTCACCTGAATCGGCGCACCGTAGCTGAGCAGCGCCGGGTTGAGAGTCGCAAATGGATATGTAACGGTCTTCACAACGTTCAGCAGCGCGTCGAGCAGCTGCGTCTGGTTCGCCGTGCCGAGGAAGTTGGAGCGCGGGATAAGGCAGGAGCTAATCGCTGTGCCAAGGCCTACGATCTGAAAAGCAAATCAGTTAGCTCTGGCCTGTGTGAGATGGAGTGTGGAAAGGCGCACCTCCTCATTGGGCACCAGAAAGTTCTGGTACGCAGAGTAGTAGCTGTTCTCGGTCGTCACGCTGTGGTCAATCCCAATGTTCAGACTAAGCAAGTCCGCCGCGAAGCTAGTGATTTGCGCCATGCTCGCCTGCGCCTCCGCCAAGTTGAGCTTGGGAGTCATCAGCACGAAGCCGGATGCCTGGGTAGTCATCGCGCCCGGTTCGATATATCCGCCCCATCCCTCGTCCGCCCAGGTTGCGGTGCTGTTGATTACAATGGCAAGGAACTTTTCAATCGTGGCGAGGTCGAGCGAAATGTAGCGGATGTAGGACACTTGTAGAGTGAGGCGTGGGTTCGCGCGGGTGGTGACCTCAGTGATGATGCCAAAGGTCGAGCCGCCTCCGCCGCGGAGGGCGAAGAAAAGGTCCTGCAACAACAATCAATCAGCCTCCGTTCTTTTCCTTGCGACAAACGAGCGGGCGAATGCGCACCTGGTTTTGGCAGTGGTTTGCAGTCACATACTCCCCATTGGGAGTGACGGCCCTGATCTGCAGCGCGTTGTCTACACCCAATCCTAGCGTATTGCTTATTGCGCTATGCCCCGCCCCAGTGATCCACCCCCCTCCTGCTCCGACTGTGGGACTCGACCCGCCTGCCACCGTGATGTTGTTCGCGTCCGCAAATTGGTACAGCTGCAGGAAGCCCGTGCCGGCGCCAAATGTCACGCCACCCTCCGTGTAGTTGCTGCCCGCGATGCAGGAGTCGGGGGTGAAAGAGGGTGCGTATGTGATGCCTTGGAGGTTGGGTGTCCACACGCCGAGCGCGTTTGGGGCCGAAGAGCGCCCCTTGTAGTCGTGCCCCGAGTTCTTGATGTAGATCGAGACACGCGTCGAATTCGCGAACATGAACACGGCCTGCAGGTCGGTGTAGTTGTGAACGTCGACGTAGTATGGCGCAACGCTCCCTTGGTAGCAATTGGCGGGAGGAGCATACACCAGCGGGTTCTGCGGTATGGTATAGTCCAGAACACAGCCCTGACCAGTGCGCTGACAGCCACCCCAATTTGTGTTCTAATACGCGCCAAAGTTCGGCGCGATGCCTATCGAGTCGTTCTTGTACACCGATTGAACGGCTGCGCATGCTGTTGAGTCAGGAGTCTGCGCAGATCCATTGTAGAAGGAGTAGCAGGGTCGCGCCCAGGGATAACCAAGGTAGAGGCGGCCAGACACGGAGGTGTTGAGAGCAGCCCATTGAGCAGGAGTGACGGAGCTGATGGGGTTCGCGGCGTGCACGAAGTAGAGGGAGCCGAAAGCGGCGAGGAGGGTGAGCAAGGAGGGCATCTTCGCGGGCCTGGTGCTACCAAAAACTCGCCGCCTAATTCCTAGATGTATTGTTTATCAGACGTCGCGAACCTGATCGTTCCAGCACTTTGCTCACCACTGTTATGTAATGGGGACACGGGTGCTTACGATCCAAAGTTCTTGATCAAAATGACGGCAACTCCTTGCTTGGAAATCCTGGCTCATTCTTTTACTCTGGCTGGGTCAGTTGATCATCATGGAGGTTCCTGAATTTGTGGAAGCGGGGAGAGATCTGGAGAGATTTACAGAGATGCAAGCAGGTGAGCCCGAGAAGCCCGCCCCTCATATCGAGTGCACAATTGCAGCCGCGACGAGTGGGAACATAAGCAACTTGGTAGGCTTTGACTTCAAATAGCAGATCTAGACACCGTCGGCCTGCTCTTCAGAGATGTATACAGCAGTCCTGCGAATATCCAACACAGTGCGATTGCACTCGACCTAACATTCCATCGTTGATAGATTTCAGTAGTAGCGCTAGCCAGGTAGCAGGTTGAAGATACACCAGATTGAAGATACAGTAGCCGCGGGGAAACTGCAGGATAGATGTTGAATTAATTGGTAGCTGGACCGTCACTTAGATGATCGCCTACTTGGGGATAGCAGAGACGTCTGGATTTATTGGCGCAAAACCTCGAGGCGCTTGCGATAAAAACGCAGGATGACTGGACGCTGTATTACTATTTGAAATGTGAAGTGTCAGAATGTTCAAGGTCAGAAATTTGCCACGATCTTGACTACGGACCAAAAAAAGACACCCATTGAGCATGCCCGCCACTGGCCAGACTAGTCCCCCCAGATCATATGCCCTATGTGGCGTTGCAATTTTTTCTTCTCCGCGGAGTTTGTGCGACGTTCTGCCGTGTTGAAGGAGGTCGAAGGGTAATCGGGGTAGGTCGATGAAAGGCGATGTAGGAGATGGAAATTTAGCCGATGCCCCTTCTTGAAAGGCCTGAGCCGGAGTATATACGTATAGAGAGCATGAAAGGTCTCGATATGACAAGATAGCAGAGGAACAAAGTCTTGATATGATATATATGATGCAAGAAACTTCGCCAAAATGGACCCGGAGGCTTGCTGGCAAGAGGCTTCCGGAAGCTTCCGGCCATTGACCTTAAAGTTAGATTGAAGTGAGCCAAATGGAGGTTACGGCGCTTATGACTTACGCTAAGCTTTCACGACAAGCTAAGACTCGATTTTTTGCAATGACCGTACTCCTCTTTTCTCTAGGCAACAATCCAGCAGAGGAAATTCAGATACCCATTTGACTTTGAACCTATGGCTAGCTAAACGACCCCGACCGACCGCCGGCTATGGCTGCCGCAGCGGCAAGCTGAATGGACGTTTTTGAAACGTTAATGCTTGACGTCCATCATGATCAACTTCAATCATAGAGGACGGGACATTGCCGGGATATACGCCCCTACATCTTCTTGTCTCTGCTGAGCATCCTCCCACACGACTCAGCTGACCCTTTTGCCGTTCCTTCACGCTTGGAAGACCCTCAGGCTGTCCAGTCAGTTAGGCTGGCAGCTCCAGTTGCTTGGGCTCATGCTTTCTGCTGTTTCTGGGGCTGGTCTCTCTCCAGTCATACTAGCTTCGGTGCAGGACCATTGGGATATGGTTATTCTCACTGTAGGCGCATTGTTGAATTTTGTTGTTGTGAGCTAACATTGATCTCTAACGCGCGATCAGGCGTTTACATGGGATTGTCTACTATCTGTGTCAGATGAATTAGCGGTAGCATCGGAATGCGCATTTGGTGCACCGATAGCGGCATATTTCTTGTCACGGTGAGCACACCCTCTCGCTGTGCGTGGATATCGTAGATGCTAATTCAGTGCTATTCAGTGCAGGTGTTCTTGGCAGCCTGATAGCAAGCAACACGATAATATGTGAGCTGGTTGGCGTTTCCGCCATGATCGCTTTACTGACATCAAGACCTCGCTAGCGGCTTACATCACGCACTGTGCAATACTGCTCAGATTCACTGCCGCATTTGCCATTATCTCCACGAGTGCAACTTCATTCCTCTTTCTTATTCGCGTCCGCGCAGTATACGAAAGATCTAAAATCATCACACTCGTATTCGGCACTTTCTGGGCGGCGCTCGTCGCGAACAGCATCTATAGCCTGACCGTCTTCAACGACCACAGCGTGAGTTGATCTATCGACCATAGCCGGCATCTTGAGTTGAAATATCATTACTCCCAAGTACCAATCCCCTCCCGGAAAATGTGCATCAGCGGTGCACATGGGCGCATTCAACTTCTTATGGGTCAAATTCGCCTACGATACCTCAGTCTTCGTGGCCATTTCGTATCGCATGTTCGTCCTTTCGCGAGCAAAATTTACATCCTCATCCCCGCTCCACCTGCTTGCTCGAGGGCATGGACTATCACGGCTCTGTCGAGACGTTCTTCGCGGTGGCCAAATGTTTTACTTGTGAGTACCGTATGCGTATCTCAGCTACTGCGCTATCTGACCGACATCGGGACGTGATTAGGGCCACCATCTTAGTAACGCTGCCCGCCGCTGTCGTCACCAGATATCCGCTGGATATGTCATTGATTATGATATTCGTCGATCCGGTCCTCCCCCTGGAAAGCTTGATGGCATGCTATGTCTTCCGCAAAGTCGTTTTGTCTTCACAAGAGCGCGATTGCTTAGAGACCTCGGCTATGGTACTGACCACAGTATTACCTCAAAACACAGCTTTCGAAATCGAGCTGCGCGCACAAGCCTGATGGCGATGATCGTGCGGTAGTCGGTCATATGAGACACGAGGGAGACGCGGTGCCTGCACGGCCATGTGTCTTTTGGACAGTGGCCGTCCAATATGCGCGTACAGGCAGTCCGAACTGTGATTGTGGGCTACTTGATCAATGCAATCTGGTGAGGTGCCAACATGCGGTGCATTGAGCGGAGGGTACCACCTGCTCAGTGCAGATCATCAATGATAGAGCTGAGTGCATAGTCACCAAGGGAATGGGATGAATCAGCATAAACAACGAGCTTGTTCAGAAATGTGGCTACTTATAACTATTCTGCCAGTATGCTATAGACTACGATCTGCCCAGTAGCCCAACCACATTTCTGTCGGAACCAAAACCTGCACGAAGCGCATCTGGGAATTTCTGTCGTTTGTGAGTGTTTCTTACAAAGGTTAATACATTCATTACTAATCACCGTCGAGCTCAGCGTGCTTATTAAGATTAATTCCCTGATCGTTGCACATATCCTGCTCGCTGTCAAGACTACTGTGCCTATAGAAAGGCTGATGCGTCCCAAAGGCACTTTCATGTCTTCTGTAAAGCCATCCTACGACCAGTGGATCGCGGGCCCTCTCCTGTAACCAGGTTGAATCTTTGCAACACAGAAAATCCTCAGCTGGGACTGTGACCGCAAGGATTTCAGCGAATCAAATTGTCACTACCGCAATGAGCTACCAGTCAATGCCCAAATTACGACGCACCGCGAACTGTTGATTCATCTAACTGATAGATGCCACTTCTGCGAGATGGACGGACGAAGCGGCATGCATGAGGGGATTATATCGGCGCAGAGCAATATTTAGGCACGGCCTGCCGGGCAGGAGAACTTGACTCAAATGCAAATATAGTCGCGAGATGGAGGAATCCTATACATACTTAGTGTGGCAAAGAGAACGGGCTATACGGGCCGGTTGAAATTTGCCTGCACTTAAAGTCACCGTTATGCTCTGGTTGTGTTTCCTGTTCTGAATATGATTTGGACATGCCTCAGCGCCTGACAGTCCCTAACGAGTACAACGCCAACTACAGGCACTGTACCCGCACCCACCGGCCCCACTAGTCAGCTTGCCTCTTCTGTTTCAACACAAAATGGCACCATTAGCAGTGCGGTATGGTATGCAGGCTAAACGATCAGAGTTACATAAATTCCCGGCCGTCGCTTGTCTTGTTACCTTGCCTCTTAACGTGGTTGGCATCGACAACTTGACGCTAACCCCCTGCAGCTTCTGCATGAACTCAGGCGCTCGACGGTAATTTCGCAACTTGGGAGCGACAATTACTCTGAGGCAACAGATACGTTACACAATCAGGATCATGTCAGCTGCTTTACCTGCTACCACTGCCAACAGCTTATCGGTCCTGGAGGCTTTGGTCTTGAATCGCTGGAATGTCGCTCTGTTTACTGTGAGTTTCAGTCCAGTTTAGTCCAGTCCAGTGCACTTTAGGGGTCTGATATGCGGGCAGGCCTTTGTTTGGGATTGGTTTCTCTCTTTGTCTGATGAGCTGGCTGTCATATCAAGATCTCAATTTGGGGCATCCATTGTGGCATATTTCTTGTCCCGGTAGGCGTGTTTCCACGGCTCGACAGAGGTCGTAGATTCTTACACAAATGAACCTAGTACTGG
Organism: Athelia sp. TMB; assembly: GCA_014898675.1. Classification (NCBI taxonomy): domain Eukaryota; kingdom Fungi; phylum Basidiomycota; class Agaricomycetes; order Atheliales; family Atheliaceae; genus Athelia; species Athelia sp. TMB. Next base: position 38,856 of record JACXVL010000178.1, read on the forward strand.
CACTCTTGCTTCCATAGCGATAAGCATAATACTTGCAGGTGCGTACAAGTGACTTCCTTCGGGCTACTGACCTGAAACGATCCATCGCTTCCAGTGGCCTCCATAGGCGCTACGTATTGTGAACCCATTTTTCGCCTCCAAGCCAGCCTCAGCGTTATTTCTACAAGTGCAACCACATTCCTCTTTCTCGCTCGCGTTCGTGCAGTTTATGAAAAGTCTAAAATTATTACGGTTATCTTTGGCGCATTTTGGCTGGCGATCATCGTCAGCAGCTGCAACATGCTGCGTTTGGCCAACGAGGCTGTGAGTTCTGTGCAGCCTTATCCGTCAATTCCCATGAATTTAAATTCAATTTTTGAGTTTCCCATTAGATCAAGATGTGAGCTAAGGAATGTCCCACAAGGAACGTTTGTCTTTTTGTGGGTAAAAACTGCCTACCAAACTGCGGTTTTTGCTTCCATTTCGGACCGCATGCTCAAGCTGTCGGGGGCGCGGTCATGGCCCACATTCCCCTTCTGCCTGTATGCCCAACGCCACGAAATGTCGCGATTTACTCGAGATATCCTCCGTGACGGTCAACTGTTTTACTTGTGAGTATCCCACCTGTGCCCGTCTGGATGTGTGCCCTATTTAAAAATATTGAATGAATCTAGTGCAACTATTGGAGTAAACCTCGCCGCCACCCTCGCTTCTGTGTTCCCTCTGGGTACTTCTAGAATCATGGGTGTCATCCAACCTGTTCTACCTCTAGACAGTGTCATGACATGCTATGTCTTCCGCAGAATTCTTTTGCGGCCGCAGGAGCCTGAATCCACAGCCTCTTGTGGTATGGTACTGACAACAATCGTACCTCACGATATCGAAGAGCCCAATCTACAACATGCCTAACGGCGCAACCGATGGAAGGAGGTGCTCCCCAGTTGGCCTTCCGGAGTGTCAAAGAGGTGATATTGACACGCTATCTGTGTATAACTTACTATAAGCTTTGTAGATCGCCTACTGACAGCTGTGATATTGATCTGATGATCCAGACATATTTATGCCCAAATTACCTTTTGGTTGATACCCTGCTACATTCCGATTGTGAGTGGCATTGCCAGTTTTACCTGCCAGCAATGTGGCCCCAAGCATGTGAGAAATCCAATTAAATAGCAGCGAAATGGTAGAGTACAAGGTGGAGTAGTACAAAGCATTTGTTCAAGAAACTAGCAAG
>JACXVL010000178.1:42926-74644 GCA_014898675.1 Athelia sp. TMB
TCCATCTGCTTCGAGTGCATCGCGTCTTCGCTCAGCATGCGCTTCGCCTCTGTGTCGCCCGCCCCGTCATAGCGGCGCGGCGGCAGCTCCTGCATGTGCATGGGCAAGTGCACCGGCCCGGTACGCGGCCCGTGTCCAAAGAGCTTCTCCCCGAACCGCACGAACCAATTCGGGCTCTTGGTATCCAAGGCCTTCACCTGCGCGAAACGCGCAGTCCGCTTCGCTCTGTTCTTCCGCGCGCGCCTGCGCCAGCACATCACCACGCAGAGGAAGATGAATGCGCACCCCAGGGCCATCAGGAGGATTTCCCACCACGACAGCCGCCGACCAGTGGAAACGCTGACCGTTGTTGGATCGGTGAGACCAGTGATGGAGGGAAGGGGCGCTGCTGGCGACGTTCCGGAGGCCACGGGGACGATCACGAGGTCCGAGAGACATACGCCCAGTCCCGGGATGACACTGCCTGTTGACGTGGAGGTGCCGTTGCAGCTGGCGGTGACACATGTGCCGGCACGTAGAACTTGGGTGGAACTCGAACATGCGAGGCAGCTGGAAGGCCCTGCGCCAGAACAGCTTGAGCAGCTGCTATCGCAGCTTTGACACGTCGAGGATGTCTTATCGAAGAATTGCTCTTTGCTACATGTGGGCAAACATCTCCCGTTCGTGAGCACTGGCCGCGAGGCCGAGCAGCTGGAGCACTGGGAGAAGGATGGGCCCGAGCATGTCGCGCAATCGGGGTGGCAGGTAGTGCATACACCCGCAGAGCTGAAGGACGTTGACGGACAGGACGAGACGCACTGCCCGGCCGATGCGAGTTGATTGTTGGCACATGTCAGGCAGAACTTTGAGCTGCCCGCGCAAGTAGTGCACGATGAATCACATGCGGTGCAGGTAAGATTGTCGGTGGGCGAAAGGAATGTCCCGGTAGGGCAGCTTGATATGCATTTTCCGCTGGAGAGCACGAAGCCCGGTAGACACCCCGTACATTGCGCTTGGTCAATGGTTGAAGCGACAGTGAAGTTCGGAATCTCGCATGTCGTGCACTTTGGTCCACAAGCTGTGAAGACTAATGAGCAAGTGTGGACAGTAGCTAAAAGTGAATACATACTGTCGCACTCTTTCTTGTTGTTATTCGCAATCAGGTTCGAGCCCGCACATACACCGTTGCCATTGGTGGTCACGCAAGAGCCGTTGAAAGACAAGGAGCCAGTCGCGCAGATGACACAGTCGTTGCTGGTTGCACCTGTGCAAGTTTGACACTCCGTAGAGCACGCAGTGCAGACCCCACTGGCGCTGAAGCTGCCATCTGGGCACGTAGTACCGTCTGACTTGGTCTGCGCCGCGGCATTGCACTGTGTCCTGTCATTAGGGTTTAGGGTGAACCCCGTCGAGCAGGCGATGCAATCGCCTGTGGAATCGGCGCAAGACGTGCACCCGAGCGCACATACCTCGCAACTCCCTGTAGAATCAAGGAAGAACCCAGTCGCGCATTGCGCACACGCTGTTCCGTTGGACGCGCTTGTCCATCCTGGAAGGCAGGTGCACTGGCCGTTGGTCCCGCACTCGCCGTTGATGCAGTTGCAGCTGGATGGAGGGTTGGATACCGGGGCGCTGAGGCAGCGACCACTGCCACTGATGCCGTCGTCGCAGTCGGTGCAGCCGCTAGGGCACTTCTGGCAAGTGGGGCCGAAGAAACCGGTGGAGCATGTCTCACAAGACGTGCCGTTGAAGCCCGTAGGGCACACACATGTCCCTGTAGCTGAGCAGACACCGGATCCAGAACAGGGCGGGGAGCACGCAGAGGACTCCATATCAACAAGTGCAAGGGACCCGGACGAAGAGGCTGGGAGCTGTGTAAAGTCGGGAACGGAGTCCCAGAGGATCACGCGGTTGTTTGCACTGCCTGCGGTAACTGCAACCCAGACACTCTGGGAGATAGATAATGAATCTGAAGTGATGGGCACCGATGTGTTCACAATGGGTGATGTGGGAAGTGCTGAGAACGATCCCTGGCCTCCGTAGTTGGTCTCAGCATAGAGAGAAATACCGGGTTGTAATGCGACAGTAAGGGGGAGGGATACGGAAGATTTGGCTGATGAGTTAGAAAATCCTGGCGATGATGCGAGGGTTGCCTCGGAGTTGGTGATTACGCTGTGAAGCAGGGAAGGGTTGGTTTGGGACGTGTATTGCCCTGGTAGAAGTAGAAGGCTCGTAGCAGCTCCCGGCGCTGAAACGGTCGCTCCAACTGCAAAGAAAAGTCAATGAGTGGATCGCGCAAATTGAAAAACAACGCACTGGTCGTGTTAGAGAAGCCCTGGAGGCATTGGCCTGCAAAGCAAACAACAGCTGAAGAAGAGTTCTGCGCGACAACAGACGCGGCACCGAAAAGAGCAAAAGCGATGGTGCTCGACACCATGATCGTCAAGGAGGGTAGAAAGAAAGAGACGCGGAAATAAACCCAGTTTATCAGTGCAACTGCCAGAACAAAAGCGCTCGCCGAAGCACAATGCACATCGGCATCAATAGTTGTCGTGAAATGGAGATTGCCTGATTTGGCTTGAATGGACTCGAAAGCGGATGCAGTTCGGTTCCCGCCATGAGGCGGCCGCTTTAACTGCCTTGTACTTGTGGATCAGAAACGCAGTCCAATAATATATCTGCTGATCCAGCAGGTTCGAATTCTTCAAAACGTCAACTCCTATTGAAACCCTTCTCGATTGTTATGTACTTTGGCTTTACCTCAGTTTAGAAGCAACTGATTTGACTACTTGGTCTACGTAGACACGGTTATGCTTTGCACTCCGCGCAAGCAACTCCTGGCCCCTCACTATGGTCACAGACAAAATATCCCCCACGCACGGAAGGCCACGCGGTATATCTTATACCTGAGAGGATAATGTAACAGGCTTTGAGGGGATTGTGACCAGAAAGTGGCTGGAGAGGGGATGTCAACCTGCGCAGATGTCCTGGCTGAGCAAATTGACATGACCCGCATGCCAGACCTTTGGGCGAACATCTTTGAATCCATGTCACGAAGTGCCAAGAATAGGCGGATAAGTTCTCGATGTAGCACGAGCCATTCCTTCTCAGTAAGATGAATGTGGATTCGTTCTTTTGGGGATTTCAGCAAAACAGTCAATAGTTGCATATGTTGTCTTTATAAAAAAAGTCGAGTTAAGTGAATGCCTCCTATCAAGTCCTCGTGTTCTCCTTGAAGATTGAAAGCCATTCTGGATCGAATGAGGGCATGACTCTGCCCGAAGCGATCGCGCCGTGATTGGGTGCCAGGATGACAAGCGGGTCAACATCGTCAGGATTATCGTCTACTACAAGTATCCGCACAAAACATTGCCCAGGTTTGAGATGAGGTGTGCCAGAAAGAATTTCGAGAGCACCTGCGTATCGCTTGTTCAACTCGCCGATAGGCACAGCATATGCTTTGTGCACAGAATGGGTGAAATTAGATAACCGTCGCACGGCAGAGACTACCTCTTCGCGGCAATTGAGCAAGACGACGAGAACATCGGTTTCTAAGACAAGTTAAATGATGTTTTGGAGATCAAGGGAGTGCATGCTGACCTATGCGTTTGGGTTGCTTGCGAAGATTCAGCGCATGCAAACTGGCAGTGATTAGATGAGACTGTTGCTTGTCTATCCAGCCCTGCAACGCGGCTTGCCTGACGGGTGGTTTCCAAGCGGTTCCTTCAGCGGCAATCCTTGCCTTGAAGAGCTTCAACCAATCCCCGTCTAGAGGCATCTGATCTCTCATCGCCTCAAATGACTTCTTATCGAAATCCACCGGCATCATGTTGAAGAAAGGGGTCCGGACGCCGAATGGGCATTCGTCGATTGTGGTAATACGTAGGAGCCCAGGGCGGTGGGCGAATGCTGTCTCTAAGGCCTCGTAGCCCGATCTAGAGCCATCGCGTGCGGATGGTTGCATTATGGCGAATGTGCTGTCGTACATCGCGTGGACTTGGTTCATGGGGACACATTTAGCATCCCGTACTGTGCGTGAGAACAGGATCTTTTCCTCTTTATCCGACTCAACATATTCTTCTACGTTCAACCAAACCAAAAACGCGTGAGTCGCTACCAGGAGCCTGTTATGAGCGCTCAATTCCGTCTGAGTAACAAAATACACACCCACTATCTCTGTGTTCTCCCATAGTTTCATGGAGAGCGTCGCTGCGTGATTGATGATCCCGGCGTTCTTCTCGGACCACCTGCGATGCGTTCTAGCTCGCTCTGCCATCTGCCAAGGCATTCGCTTGAAGTCCGCAAGCGCCTTGGACGTATCATTGCAGTGATTTTTATGGATCGACCAGTGCGCCTTTTGACATTTACGGGACTAGAGGTGGACCGTCAGTGCCGAAGATCTGACTCAGTGCTGAAGGCACATACGCAGTACATGACTATATGGCACCTCTTGCAACGCTGGAGCGTTTGATCCAAATCAGGGAGACAGTTGTCACAGACATCAGGGCCCAAGATATGGGCAGCGGTAGTATGGTTAGGTTGGAAGGGGTGTTTCAGGCATGCCTCGCAGTGTTCTCCAATATTGAGAGGCATAAGGGTCTGATCGGCAGTGACCACTGGTCAGTGAATCGACAGGTGACTAGCTAGAAGGTATTTGATTCATTCAAATGGCTGTATCTCGAGAGCTCGCTCGTGCTAAGACAGGTTTCGATTGGCTGGCACCCAGAATGAGAGGGACGAGATGACGTGCTGGGAATAGTATCCCGAGTGCAAACACCAGAGGAACGTTCAAACCTGCGTAAACGCCGGTGCTGAGACCTGCTGGTAAGGACGTACTAGTAGAGTAGAAGAACAAACAGCGATGATTACGCGGGACTAATATAGATTGGAAATACGATGACTATTTGTGCATGTTAGGCTCGTGGCGAGTCTCTGCACCCTAGGATGATGGATCCAACATCCGGACAACTTAGGTTAAACCTTCCTCAACTATTACATTAGTTTAGAGCGACTGATCTGAATATTAGCTCAGAAACGAGCTCAGACAAGTGTGCGCCAGCCGCGGAGGACCCGTTACTGACTGCCATGCTATGCAAGTAGGAAATAATCACGAATCCAGATCTCTTCAAATCTCAGTGAGTCTCAGCGCTCAACATGAGCATCGTTAGGCTCATCCACGATGGAATGTCCTGTATCGTTTCTTGCTGCCACCAACAGGACTGGATTGCTTGAGGCTGTTATCCAATTCTCACAACTTGGCAGAGCCTCCGTCAGCCTGTAGCAAAGACGCGACTCGCTTCTTCCCGCCATTCTCCCAATCATCCCAGCAAATAGACAGCAGCACCGCATGCCTTGCCCTCGCTCTGTGATCCTCCTTCTCTCCAGGCATACCGCTTCGTCCCGGCGGGTAGGTATAATGCCACCTCACCACACCCTCTATCCTGCCCCCTACCTTCTCCGCAAGCCGCACCGTAGGCAAGCTTCTAATATCATCCATTGCGCGAATTGCCGTATAGCAACATACGCGTCTGATCCCCAGGCCCGCAGGAGTAGGAGCAAAAGCATACTGCAAGATCAGTCCGATAGCATGCATATTCAAGTTCTGCCGCTGATAAGCCGGAAGTGTCAGCGCAATGACCTCGAAGCTAAGGCTTGCCGCCGAAGCCGACCGCAGCGCTATAATGCCTGCGAGCGGCGAGCTCAGGCCGCCCTTGTTGATATCGAGGACGGCAAAGACCACCATGCCCATCTTAGGATCCATCCAGACATCTATCAAAGACTTGACTACGTCTGCAGACGTGAAGGGGCCAAAAGGGATATTATCGTAGAACGAAGGGTGGCATCTAACACCCTCATAAAAGGCCTCGGCGTGAAGGTCAGACTGCAAAGAGGATGAGAGTGTGCCTTGCGGAGGTGACGAAGTTCTTACAACCCAAGGGACTAGCTTCACGCGATGATTTTCCAGATGGCGAATGGGAAAATGCCACGTAAGGTCGTAGTACGGCTTGCGGGCCAGATTGGCGTACTCGCAATCTGACTCCATGTTGCGATGTGTGCGTTTTGCGGGGAATGGCTCTGGCGCTATCGTGTTCGTGCAGAGTGATATATAACGCAAAACAACGTTTCCCAGGCTTCGCCGCAGCCACTTTGATGTTTTGGGTCAACTCGCGTTCCAGGCAACCAATCACATACCGCAGTGTAGAGTGTCCGGCTATTGCTACCCAGTAAAAAACGCTTCCACAAGCGAATTAGTGGCAGACAGGCAGGTGGCCACTGCGGGCATTGTTCCTTGTAAGTTGTTTCGACGGAAAACATAGTGACAAGCGTTTTGAACGAAGAGACTGTGGGTTTTATCTAACAGAATTTCTGCCGAAACATGTATGAAAACATTCTATGTCAGTCTGGGCCAAGTACTGTGAAAATTTTACAATACTTTAGACAAAAACATCAATCAGAGACATAGTCTCTTCGTCCGAATGGTTTTCACTATGTTTTCCCGTAAACCATTGACCGATGCCCGCAGTGTGGTGCGTGAAGCCAGCAAGCGCGTCATAACGTGCCATATCCAGTTACCAACGAAGGGATGTTTCAGATATGTCACGGATTGCTCCGATTGTAAATAGAAATCAAGCTCTGTTTGCCAGCCCGTACCAAGAGACAGGCAGAGCTCGAGCTTAAACGCTGACCAGACAGGAGTCGACAGGTGACACGAAGATATCAGATTAGCTCAAGTATTCGGATTTCTAGAAGCTGCTAGTGTCGCGTTGTCTTGGTTGGTTGGCTTCAAGAGACCGAGTGACGCTTGGAGCGTCGGACTCGGAGACTCCCAGCCTGCGAAACGGTAAACCGTGAGAGCGATTCGGAAGCACACGACCCGGATCCCGATTGCGAGTCCAATCCCGCCACCTCCCCAGAATAAATGTAAGTTCCACCACCACCGCCAGCGGAATTCATTTGTGTGACAAACTCGTGGCGCTACACCGTACTTTGGACATCAGAACCCATTTGTATGTGCTAAGTTATCCCTCATGTCTCTCCATCGAGCGCCTCTACGAACTTAAGTTATCCCAGTCTATGACGTCCAAAGACGTCCGCGTGCTCACGCCCCCCCAGGCGCTCTGCGTCAATGTTAACATCTGCCCCACTGGCCCGCTCTCTCTTTCCTCGGCGACTCCAACTAAAAGTCCTACTTGCGAGTGGAGTGGCACGGAATGGTCTGCCGAATGAAGTCGTTGACACCAATATCACTAGGCTCGTCCGAGCCGCAACTTGAGTCTTGAATGCCCTGATATATCGGTCTCATTGTCTCGTTTCTTGCTGCCACAAAAATGGATTGCTCATTGCTTGAAACTGCAGATATCTTGTCAGATTCTCACAGCCTAGCAGATGTTTCAGCAGCCTGTAGCAAAGACGCAACCCGCTTCTTCCCGCCATTCTCCCAATCATCCCAGCAAATAGACAGAAGCACCGCATGCCTTGCTCTCGCTCTGTGATCCTCACTCTCTCCGGGCATACCGCTTCGTCCCGGCGGATATGTATAGTGCCACCTCACCACGCCCTCCCTGCTGAACCCTATCTTCTCTGCTAGCCGCACCGTGGGCGAGTTCCGAATGTCATCCATCGCGCGGATGGCGGTATGGCAAAATACACGTCTGATCCCTAGGCCCACCGGAGTGGGGGCAAAAGCATACTGCAGGATAAGTCCGACAGCATGCGCTGTCATGTTTTGCCGCTGGTATGCTGGAAGCGTTAGCGCAACGAGCTCGAAGCCGAGGTTCGCCGCCGATGCGGCGCGGAGCGCTATGATGCCTGTGAGCGGCGAGCCGCTCTTGCTAATGTCGAGGGTGGCAAAGACCGCCATGCCCATCTTGGGATTCACCCAGCGGTCTATCAAGGACTTGACGTCTTGCGCAGACGTGAAGGGGCCGTCTGGGATATTATCGAAGACTGAGGGGTGGTATCTAACGCCCTCATAGAAGGGCTCAGCGTGGAGGTCTGACTGCAGACAAGATGAGAGTATGCCCAGCGGAAGTGATGAGTACGTACCGCCCAAGGGACTAACTTTACGCGATGGTTTTCTAACTGGCGAATGGGAAAGTGCCATTTAAGGTCGTAGTACGGCTTGCGGGCCAGATTGGCGTACTCGTGTTCTGATTCCATGTTGCGGGGTGTACGATAGGCGGGAAATGGCTCTGGGGCCACCGTGTTCTTGCAGAGCGGTATATAACACAAAACGATAGTTTTGAGGTTGTTATCCTGCACCGGTATCAACATAATGCCCTTTGTTAACACGCGCTCTAGGCAACTATTTGATAAACCTACCGCATTGTAGTGAGTGTATGGCTATCAAAAAAATCGCAGCCAAGATGACTCCCTTGTGGAAATTGTTCCATGTTTCCCCACCGGTCTCCCCACCACACCCCCAGCACACAACAGCCCCCGCGACCACCGGCACGGCCCCCGGTGTTGTTCGAATGAGCGCTCTCTTGTCCAAAATTTGCACAACATGTATGCCCAGCCTCCTCAGCATTACAAAAGTTCTGAGCGGTCGGAAAGAAAGGCGTGTTGTGTGTTTTGTTTTCGGTTTCGCAAGACCAAGCATGGATTTTTGTGATCGAAACGTGAGGTACTTGGATGAGAAGCTTTGGGGGGCGACTATGGTCTAGAAGTGCCAGCAATGAGCGGGAAATTTCTCGACGCAGGATGAACCGTTCTTCCTCAATAGGTTGATGTCACAGGAGTCGTTCTTCGGGGAATTTCCAGATGCGCATCTTGTGTATATTACGAAGAATACCGAGTTAAAGCTGGAGGGTAGATCGAGTTTATGTGATGGATTCACTCCCAAGAAAAAAGTTAGGGTAGCTGAATGCCTCCCATCAACACCTCGAATTCTACTCGAGGATTGAAAGTCGTTCTAGGTCGAAAAGGATATGACTCTCCTCGAAGCAATTTCACTATGGTCGGGCGTTAAGATACCGGTCTGGTACCCCTCATCAGAATTTTCGTCTCTAAGCATTCGCACACATTGCTCGCCGGGTTTGAGAGGGGACACGGCGGAAAGACTCCCGAGAGTACTAGAGAACCGCTTGGCTATCCCGCCGATAGGCACAGCATACGCTTTGCGCACAGAATGGGTGAACTTGGATAGCCGTTGCGCTGCGGAGATGATCACTTGACGGCAACCAAGCGGGACGACAAGAGCATCGGTTTCTAATGATAGTTGTGAGATGTTGGTCTGGAGATCAAGGTTGAGCATGCTGACCTATACGTTCGGGCCGCTTACGAAGTTACAGGGCATGTATACTGGCAGCAATAACATGACACTTTTGCCGGTCTAGCCACCACTTCCAAGCAGCCCGCTCAACAGGTTGTTTCCAAGTAGTTCCTTCTGGAGCAATATTTGTCTTAGAGACCTTCAGCCAATTGATGTCTTAAGGCATCTGATCCGTTGGTTCCTGGAATGGTTTCTTGTCCAAAGTTCCTACCATCATGTTGAACAGAGGATGATGCGGCCGGGTGAATGTAAGTCGACTGTGGCAACGCGAAGGAGTCTGGTGCGGCGGGCGAGTGCTATCCCCAGGGCATCACGTCCCGACTTGGATATGTCCCAAGCTTTGGCTTGTGTGATGCGAAGGCACTGTCGTACATCACATGCATCTCGTCCATGGGAACGTATTTGGCATCCCTGACTGTGCGCAAGCAGAGAATCAACTGATTTCGTTTCAACTCAACGTATTCTTCGACGTCCGGCCAAGCCAAAAAGGCATGATCCCCTGTGAAGAGTACACAGTGAGAAATTGCATGCGTACGCCCAAGCGACGTATCACGCACCCGCCGCTTCTATGTTCTCCCGTTATCTCATGCCAATACCGCTGCAAAGTAGATGGGCCCGAGGGTCTCTTCGAACCACATCCGATGTGTCCTAGCCTGCTCCGCCATTTGTCATGGCATCTGCTCGCAGTGCGCAAGAGACTTAGCCTTAGTCTAGCAGTAGTACTTGTGCGACGATCAGACTAATGTTTGGCATTTTCGGAAAATAGAATTTTGGCGCCAATGAAGAGCTAGGTTGATAGCTAGAATGAGGCAACGTACACAATATCTGTCTGTAAGACACGCCTTGCAACGCTGGAGTGTCTGGTCTGATCCTGGGAGACAGTCATCACACCTATCGAACCGAAGGTATGGGCAGATGCAATTGGAAGGGAATATTTCAGGCATGCCTCGCAAAGTTTCTCCGATTCTGAGAGGCATGAGGGTCTGTGCGGCGTGCACACTGTAGACGATCGACGACGAGTGACCAGTCAAGGACTCCGAAGTCCAAATATGACTATAACGGAATCCAAATTATTCAAGTGAATGCATCTCCAGAGCTTGCCAGTGCGGGGACGTATTGCTCTGATTGGCCAGTTTCCAGAATGAGAGAGAGGACACGATCCGGTGATGGCGGTACTGAGTGAGTGGCATCCCAAATCCATCCTTCAAGTCCGTTCCGCTTACGGTTCAAAAACATATTACAATGCGCCAGATCATGATATGAAGACACCAGATCCCCATTTAATCATCGTAGTATACAAGTCAGTACAACAGCAGGTAAGTATAATACAGATACAACATCAAACCAATATTACATGTCCATGTCCGCGATCACAAGCCATTCGAAATCACTAATCATGGCTCTCCATCCAGCGCCTCGACGAACTTTGTCCCGGTATGCGATGTCCTCGTGCTCACGCTCCCCCCGCTCTGCGTCGACATCTGCCTCACTGGCCCGCTCTCCCTCTCCTCAGCGACTCCAACAAGCCCCGCCTGTGAGTGGAGTGACGCGGAATGGTCGGTTGAATGCCCTTCAGATGTCGGCGACGCGGTGACGCTGCGCATGCTGTCCAGGCTGCTCATCTGGATCTGCCTCTGCAGCCCAGCCGTTTGCGGACTCCGGCTCCGCGGCCTCGTTCTATGTGAATGCCCACTAGAGCTTCCCGGTCTGTGCCCATGTTTGGAGGTGATGGGGAGGGCTCGCAGCACGTCCTCCGGCTCGTCAGTTTCTTCGCCCCCGTACGTCCCGGTCTCCGTGTTCGAGTACGTGGTATACTCTGACTTGGCTATTGAGTCGCGCGTCGCTAGCCTTATCCCCTGCTTGGCGATGGAGTGGCCATCCTCTGTTTCCCATTCGCCCTCGTCCGCCTGGCCCTGCATCCAGTCTGGGCCACCCTGGCTACCCTTTCTCCATATATTTGGCCTTCCGCCGACCTGCAGCCCATTTTCAGCATCCCCGGGGGGTTTAGAACGAAATGGTAGCGATGGGAGCCAACGTGGGGATGCGGGTTGTGCGTTTATGTGGGAAGAAGAGTTGTTGGGGAGGGTCTGGTGTGTATGCAGATCGGTACGCGCACGGAAGAAGAGGTGGTAGGCGCCGAAAGCGAGGATGCCAACAAGGATGAGGGAGAGGCAGATGATGAGAGCGACGAAGCCTGAGTGAAAGCGGAATGTTATAGAAATTAATAAGCATTGAAAGAAAGGACTCAGATGAAGAATACGCACCACCATAGGACCCTGCCACTGTCGGCTGAAATCTTGTCGCCAGAATGCCGGCCATGTTTTCGAGGACGAGAGCGCTCGTGCTCGTGGTTGATGTGATCGCCGTCTCGGCAGATGAGTCTATTACAACAAGATCACAGCCTCCCAGTGTTTCCTCGACAATGCCTTAGCAAAGATTATGTCCAAGCAGGCGTCCTAAGAAGAGACAGTTAGTGGTTAATGCAAAGATTCGTCGGGAATGTGGTATATGTGCAAGAATGATTGGAATGGATGGAGCGCGCGGTTCCAGAGCTGAAGATGCCTGGACTGACGTAAAAACGACCCGAAAATGGCTACACCGTTTGTCTCGTGTTTGTTCTCCTTTGTATTTCATCTCCGCGGCTGTTATCGTTCAAGATTCGAGGAACGAGCATGGCTTTCTCGTGGGATGGTTGATCATAATCAACGATTTGCCTTGAGGTGATACTTGCTGGATAATTCTATTTAGGAACCCCGATTTGAGGGGTTTCTCGATTATTGATTCCGGCTTCGCGTCAGCAGAAATCATTTACGGCACTTCCGCGTCGGCGTCGGAGCCTTTCCGTGACCCGCCACACCGCCGCCACCCGCCACACCTGCAGCAAATGCGCTCGAGCTCGACGGCAGAGCGCTTCAAGAGTGCGCTTGGGGTCCCAAAATGTTCTTAATTACTATTTTAGATATATTAGCTATACAAATGTGCTATTGACACGCCATCAGGGATATCAAGGGATGAATTGCTACCATTTTTACCAAGACTCAGCAAGTGTCACCTGCTATGCACTACGGGAGGTGCAGGAGGGCTCTCAATACCCTTTGTATATGTAGGGATGCTTTATAACCCATGTCACAACTGTCTAATGAATTCAAAGCGCCATTTAAGCCTTGGGGGGAGTGTAGAATGTGAGTTCATGCTGATTTGAACATATGCATATGGGCATGCCTATACTTGCAGCTATTTGAGGCTATTTGCCGTCGTTGCATTACAGTTTCATGGGTACTATAACGCGGCTCCCATACCATGCCTGCCCAGTGAGAGAAAGGGCTATGTACGGCCATGCAATTACAGACACATATCCTTAGAAAACTGCATGCTGATTGCCATATAAGGCCGTTATATGCGTCACACGTGCAAGAGGAAATTTTAGACATCCCCAGCGCACTCCTGAAGCGCTCCGCCGTCGGGCTCGAGCGCATTTGCTGCAGGTGTGGCGGGTGGCGGCGGTGTGGCGGGTCACGGAAAGGCTCCGACGCCGACGCGGAAGTGCCGTAAATGATTTCTGCTGACGCGAAGCCGGAATCAATAATCGAGAAACCCCTCAAATCGGGGTTCCTAAATAGAATTATCCATACTTGCTGGCACTGCATAATGCGGACGTACGTAAACCGCCAACAAGTACTTACAAAGAAAATACAGGCACGTTGGCCGTGCACCTCTTGTCTTGCCAGTACATACCCTGGTTGTGTCTGGGTAAGGTTTGCTTGCTGTGAAATGAGCAGGTAAGTTTGTGTACCCGTGGTCATGACACTAGTAACTATTAGGTGTCATCTTGTCAATGTGCAGTGGCGCCTTGGCTTCTCTGATACCAACACCTTCTGGCTCTCTGAAGATGCTCTTCTCCACCCTCATCGGCTAGTCATTACCCTTGCCCACATGCGCTTTTGCCTTCTTTCACCCTTCGCCTTATCCGCATCGCCCAATCCGAACTTAAATCCGACTGCGCCGCGCACATACCTCTTGTGACAGCCGCGAGCACGAACAGCATACTCCCGCCGAATCCAGTCACAGATGCCGACCTGAACAAAGACATGCAGCAAATGCAGCGTATTATATCGCACACACGGGGATCTGGCAATTTCTGACGTCACCGTGTTCCTGACCAGGACTTTTCGCAGTTTCGACCATCATTCCGAGTTTCCTGCAATCATTCATCATATGCCCTGTGATAGCCCCCTTTTGCAGGTCGCCGTCCTTCCATCTGTCTCTCTTTTGATTAGCCTTGCACTATCCTGGTCATGCCCTGTGACCTAGTCAGTTGCCAATCGGTGCCCAAGGCTGCCAAACTGATAGCAAATATGTATGTATGAGCATACAAACAATGCATAACAGCCTTTGAAATTTGTCCGCTTGTTGAACGGTGTAACAACGAATTTCTTCCTCACCTCGTATATATCCGGCAGATGCTCACTCAAGATGGATTCCAAGCATGGCTCGCAGATGAAGACGGCTTTGAGATCGCAAACTTGGCTCCTTCTTACAACGGACTTAACGACATGGGCGCCGTAGTGCCCATAGATGCTGCAAAGGTCGATTTTCTCAACCGCTCAGCAAAACGGACAACTGACAGCGGTCTGAACCTGCACAGAAATATGTCGTTGGCGATGTCAGTATCGGCTCGAGAATCGTGGTGGTGCCAGGTGGCATCCTTCTGCTCTGGAGAGAAGAGCCCTCGATACTATAATAAACGCGCCACTCACTGGATGGACAAGAACGACCCTAAGACGCACCTCCGCACCTCCAACCGCCTCATGGGCAAATTCAAAGAAACAGGCCTCCTGAGCCCCGAGATCCACTCTCCAAGTGAGTTCCGTATTGTCTGCTATGCTCTGCCCGAATATTAATGTTTTAATAGAACAAGGCATTCGACTCGCATTCCGCCGCGCTGAAATCAACCAAAGAACGAATACAGTAGACCAAGATGGATATGCAAACCCCGAATGTGTTCTACTTAGGAACAAGTTCACCCCGCCTGACGTGGTCTTCAGGTTCTACTTCGAAGTGAAGGCAACTGCACCTAGGCGATCTATCATGCATGAACATATGCGAACCCGCGCAACAAAATGGCTCTCGAACGCATCATCATCTGCAAGCCGTCAACTTACCACTCCGGAGCTCTCGGGGCGGCCGTCTAAACGACGCAAATTGACTTCGACTACGTCTACCGTCATCGGGTCCTCTCAGCGAGAGAACACTAAAGGCAGGGTAATGGGCAACTTTTGGTCAACTCCACTCTGCGCTATAATAATCGTACTATGCGCAGCTCACCAGCCCTCTCAGTTCTGATGATGATCGCGGTGTTACATCAGCCAACCTCGGCCTTGATCTCCGTGATTGCAAGGTGACAAATTCGATGTCCTTGAGGCGGCGCTTGGCTCAATGCTACCAATTTTAGATCAAGGTGGAGCAGTCAGCTCAAGATTTGCGGAAAGTCAGCAATGAAAACGAGAGGCTAGAGGAGTTCGAGCGCACGCTAGCCGAGATCGAGAAGAACAAGGCCGAAATCAAACGTATCGAGGTATGTGCTTCATTGTATACCGGACTCGCACACAACTGACATCAATATCGCAATGCGTGCCAGGCCAATAACGAAGCTCGCAGGGCTCAGATTATCCGACTAAGCAAGGCTGCGGGTATCAAGGTAGATGTGTAACGAACAATCACATTGGTTAATCCGCTTCAGTCGACTGTTGTAAAGCATATGTGTACATGTACATGTTCCATTCTTTCCAAGGTTCTTTTACAGACCCAGACCCTCCTTGATACCCTTCCAGTGATGTCCCTTCCAAAGCGCATTGCTTGCACCAGCAGCATCAGCGCCCGTGAGCTCCTTGCCTGCAGCAGCTGAATACGCGACTGAACCCTTGCCGCTGTTGATCAGCTGCTGCAAGAGGGTCTTGAACGGGCCATCAGGTCCCCCGAACGCGTCGACGTGCTCAACCGGAAGATCCTTGTAGTACCCAGCGATCTCCAACAAGCTTGCGTGCTCTCCTTCGATGCGGAAGAACTTGTTCTCCAGCTCGGAAGGTGAAAGATGGGTGACGACGTATGCAATGAAACCGGAGATGTCGTCTGGGTGAGTGAAGGTGGCTTTCTGATCTCCTTGGCCGAGGATCTTGGCCTTACCGGAGGAGACATCGAGGAGCCACGGAATGAAGGTGATGAAAGCGCCATTCTGCACATTCAGATGTCAGTCGCGAAAAGATTGCGAGGAGACTGAGGAGCTTACAAAGACGCGAGCGAAAGGCAAGCCAATTTCTTCGAGGTACTCGCCGAACTTCGATTTGAGACCGAGCTCGCCCTCTGACACTCCGATTGTCGAAAACCCATACTCCGAGGGTAGGAATAGTTTCACTCCAGCTTGCTTCGCGGCGTCAGCCAGGAAGTGCTGGTGTGGGAGCGCGCTGTGTGCAACAGTCGAGACCACAACTTCAATCTTGTGCTCCTTGAAACTGGCGGCGAGCGCGGGCACGTCGGTCAGGGTAACTGATATGACTTTAATCTCGGAGGGAAGGTCTTTCGCGGAGGTTGATTCTGCGCGAGCTACGACGATGACATTGGCACCCTCGGCCAAGAGAGCCTGGATACAAGCTATGGTCAGTAATTTGCTCCCCAAATAACCGTCAGAACGAGAACTGACCTTGGCAATAGGGTTTCCAATAGTACCGGCGCCAATGACTGCGATGTTCTTGTAAGGCATTCTGACTCTGGGTGTGCTTGGAAGAGAGGAGATGTTGATTGAGACGATTGGTGTGTTATCTCCATTGCAGCGTCGGTGCTGGTTTATATAGCTGAGCGACGAACGATCTCTCAGGGGCTGAGGCTAAAGCTATCTGCGCGAAGCAGCAAGCTTTGTAAGCATTGCTAAGCATTGCTAATAGCTAGAAAGGGTGGTTTGATATGATGATTCCGATCTGTTCACATCCTATGGTCAAAAGTCAGCATGCCCGAGGGTACGCCCGAGCAGGCGTGTAAGCAACAGAGTAAATCTGTCAAGTACCATTGGATGCGTGATAATCCATTGACATTTAGGTCTCAAGATTTGCCGTGTACCACATGAGAATTGGATGCAGGTTGAGCGCAATCGTGGTGACAGGTGGTTGTGCAAGGTCAAGATGAATTCGGGACCAACGTCACCACCAATTGACTGGTCGGGCCCAATACAGCCGTCACTTCTGGTGGCAACTCACCTCCACGACTAGGAGCCCTGTAACCTATGTATTCAACCACATATATATATGCCTACCGAACTATGCTATGTCTATGGCTCAAAGGCAATGTGCTTATAAGCAGTCGATGGGTATCAAAAAGTGTATACCAACTGAATCTTGACTGCATGTAATAACCCCCGACCTCACTAGCAGTGCACTTGAGCTCCACCTTGCACACAGCGCAGTAGAGAAATTAACATTAGAGCTATGGATATGTAAAGACATCTAAGATATTCAGCTCATTATCAGCGACCTGGTTCCAAATGGATTTAACACCACTTACCCGTATATGTATGCCATCAGATCTGAGCCTCCCTCCTTCGCATAACGAGGTCGATGAAAGCCGTCTGAGGCATTTCAATATCATCTTCTTCCTCGCAGGAATAACTATACAGGAGACCGGCTCCGTACTGTGATGTGGATGCCTGACGAGTAGGGCTCGGCGACACCGCTCTGGAAGGCGGCGGACCAGCCACCCATGTGTTATTGGGCTTTCGTGGCGCGGCTTGGTCCAGGCTTGACGGTTCTCTCTGCACTCGAGGTGGCGTTTGGGGACCATTTTTCATGTTCCTGGCGCCGAGGCTTGGCATACTGGAACTTTCCGAGGAGGCACTGGTCCTTGTCGGGGATGGGGAAGACGATGAGGTTACGAGGAACATAATATGATAGATGGGACAAGACGAGAAAATCATAGGATTAGGCATGCGCGCCTTCCAAGCAGCTTTATACGCAGTGCGCCCTTGTTGGCCATACCTGAAGTGATATTTGTGCAAGGGCCCTTGTTGCGGCAGTCGCATCAAGATTCCGAACGGCCAAAGCAGAGTCCTTTGTCCCCAGCCACTGCCCATACCGCTAGAGCCAGTAGTTATGATAACGCGACAACAAGCCAAGGTCCATGAATTCAACGAGTCGCGACATCTGGTTGACAAAGCCCATAATATGGATAATGCGACAAACAATAATATCATCAGAAGTCGACGTGTGCAAGATTGGTCAATTCATACTCGTACGGTTCAGGCATTTTTATAGCGCCACACCTATGCAAGGCCGCATATCGCCTCAAAATTTTCACTCGTGCTCTGTGCGGCTTGGTACCGGGCTTTGGATATCTGACATTTTCGCCGCCATGTCGATGAACCGTCTACGCCAGGACTCCTCATGATCACAAGCA
Source organism: Athelia sp. TMB (assembly GCA_014898675.1). Taxonomy (NCBI): domain Eukaryota; kingdom Fungi; phylum Basidiomycota; class Agaricomycetes; order Atheliales; family Atheliaceae; genus Athelia; species Athelia sp. TMB. The sequence goes on from JACXVL010000178.1 coordinate 60,619, forward strand.
CTATCTCACGGCTAGCAGGAATTTGAAGTTTCGGATTGAGATTTGCTCCAGGTACAATTATAACTGTATGTACAATAGTGTACTTGGGATGGCAGGCACATAGTAGTGGTAAGTAAGTAAGTAATTCCCAAATTAAAAGACTCCCCTTCTATCAGTCGCAGAGCCCGGTTTTCCCGAGCAGCTCATCCACAATCGGGTCCATCGCGTCGTTTGCCAAAAAGTGCGCCATGTCCGTCCCGAGCGGCTCAAGCGAGTGTGGCAGTGTGAGCTCCAGCTGGTCAACGAACTCCCACCCGAGCTCGCGCGCGATCTTGTAGACGACGTCGCGCCAGTACGCCATGCGCAGGTTCGTCCCGTGATCCTTGAACTTGCGCACGAACTCGTCCTGGCGCTGCACGGCCGCGGGCGCGTACAGCAGGATCTGCTTGCGCACGGGGAATTCCGGCGTGGGCGTGTACGGGCACGCGGCGACGGTGCTGAGGACCTTGCGCACCTGCGAGAAGACGTACGGCGACGCGGAGTCCTCATAGTGCGCGACGGTGCTGAGGACGACGATGTTCGCGCCCTGCAGGCGCTCTGTGCACGCGTCGGCTTCGTTGAGGAAGTCAATCCCGCGCGGGTCCCTGCGGTGCGTCAGCGTGCGCTCCAAACGGTGTAGGCGCGGGCTTACCAGAGGAAGTTGATGTCCAGCTTGCCCACTGACCCGCTCTTGTGCCCCGTCTTCTCGGAGTGCAGCAGGTTGTCCGTGTTCCCGCGCAGGCGGTGCAGCATCGCGTCGTACGACACGCGCCCGTGGCTGTCGCCCGTGATGAACATCTTCGCCGGGCGCAACGAGCACGCGGTAGGGTCCCCGAAGCGGAGGCCCGCGTGGCGCCACACGCAGGCCTCGGGCACGAACCCATAGCGCCCCACCACCGGTTTTTCCTCGGGTTGGGGGAGCACTTCAGGCGGATAGAGCACGTCCAGTGGGTGCGCAGGGATGTAGGAGCCGGGGATAGGCTCGGGGCCGGTGCAGTTTGGGAGGACGCGGGCGGGGGCGACGTTTAGGGGCGGAGGTGGGATGGTGACTATTTTCTGCGAGGGAAGGAGGGGCTTGGAGATCTGTGTTTCGCAGTACGAGGGGCAAGTTTGGAGATGTATGGGCGCGGACAGAGGATAGAGCAACATTTCTGGCCACGACGCATTGGTATCAGCAAATCCGGTGTATCGCTGTGAGAATGGGTATTAGACAGCTAAATGGCAACGAAGATGCGTGCACAAACCTGCTCCGTCCACCATATCTGCACATATGTATCGCCGGGGTTTTTCAGTCTCACATCGAAATGATACGCGCAATCACCGTCGTACGCTGGGAGCACCGACGCGTAGCGCTCCGCCCCGTCTGTCTTCAAATAGAACGCGTCTGGCCCCCGTTCCTTGCGCATCCATCGCGTGATTTCCGCGTCGGTGCTCGGATCCGGCGTATCCTGCGCATGGGCACACTCGGCGCGGCTCGTGCGCGCGATGCGCGCTGTGAACTGGTTGCAGGTGCGCGGGGCGTAGCACACCTCCAGCGCAAAGGAAGTGTGGTTTGAGGGGACGGGGTAGCATTTCTGCGCGGCATGATTGAGAGGTGGTCTGCCAATATCGTAGACAGAAGGACAGGGGGTAGGGGACGAGAGATAGTCCCTGACCGGAGCGGTGTAGGATGCGCTGCTGGGGTGTAAAGACAGCAGCAGGAGCGTTACGCCCACGATGGATACGATGCCATATGTGAGCAGAGTCCGTCTCGAGGAGGGAAGCATGAGGTAGGTAAGAAAGAGGCTAGTTGCATAGGGTCGCGAGCGCCGGGTAGTAGCTATTTTCTGTATAAAGAATCTAATGCCAAGTCATTCCTCTCGCGGTAAAATTGTGGCACAATTGATTACGTTATTTCTCCCGGGTCTTTCGCGACTCTCCGAGGCATGTTCCTTGCTTTCATCCCCTCTACCTCCTTTCTAATGGCCAGGAACGAACTCATGTAGCACCCTACAGCGCCGCCATATTTCAATTTGTGCCTGCATTGACGTCCCATGACTCCTTCAGCTCCCTGTCTTGACCCATTTCTAGCTATTTCGAATCACACATGAGGCGCACTGGCAGGTTCTGGACACATTCACCACTCAAACACCCGCTCAAAAATGCCCATTCTACTGAAGGTAACCATCATTGACACATTCTTATCAGCGCTTTACATATCTCTCCATGCCTCAACTTCACCTCATTTACAAAACTATAATGCAAAACCCTTGAGGAGGACATGGTCATGAGGGGAAAATCATCTAAAAAGTCAATGATACCTAGCTCACTTCGTCTAATAAGTGGCGAAGCTAACCAGCTAAAACGAGCCTCGCCGCCGTACAAGGCACGGACGCCCGAGGTCGCCCCGTGCCACTGCGGCGATTGGAAGGAGGGCTGTATAGGGTGCAACCCTGGACCCACTCATAAAAATCTAATTTGTTGCGCCATCGCAACATGATGTATTACTACTGAAGACAATGTTTTCCATAGACCAGCGAGTAGAATTTCACCGCCCGCGATTGTGGGCCTCTCAAAAAGTTACTCATTTTATGACTCGCGAACATTTTGAATTGCGCATCTAAAAATGAGGGCGGAAGCTGCCTCGAGTTCGACGAATCAAGGTGTACATAGTACGAATGGGACGGCATCTCTGGCATGCGGGCGCGTGAAGGAGATAAGAAAATCGAAGTACCTGGTATAATGGCGGGTACATAATTCCATATCTGTATGCACGTTTGAGGGATGAGTATTTATATGCCCTTGGCTAAACTGATAAAGTGTGGTTGTTTATCCAAACGAAAGCTATCCTGTGTCTGACACAGTGACAGGCGGTGCCACCAAAGGTGACGGCTGTACTGAGGCCGGCAGGCGCAAGCAGAAGCGGCTACAGTAGTATTTCTTTACTTGTAACGTTTTGTGCTAAGTACTCAGTAAGGCTTCAATTTTTTTCTCTTTCCTTCGACAACTGCTCTGGGCTCTCTACAAACTTCTGTGAATTCTGCGGTATGAATAAGACTTGGAAGACGATAATGCTCAAGCATCACCCCGTTCCGTATTTCAAGGTCAAGTCGCGCAAAGTGATCCGACAGGCACTCTTCTGATCGTGTCAAAGGACCTTGTAAGTATGCTCGGATGAACGAGGCTCGGAGCCGTCCAGAACTCCAACCGACGCCTGCCCATGTTGCATGCCGAGTGTCGTACCCTGGGTCGCGCAAGCGATTCTATTCGGCTGGAAAAACCCCCAGCTGCCAACTCGACAAGGATTACTGGTTCGACCCGTGGCTCTTCATGCCCATCCAGCTTGACAGTTTTCTTACGCAAGCGCACGAGCTGCGCTCTTTGGCTACCTACCTACCTATCATGCAAATACGTGCAGCATGAGCGATAACGCACAATCCTGGTGTGTTATGAGGCTCATCACTACGCAGCCGAGACTGCACCCTACCCTCCGCGAGTCACGCAAACAAATTTCCCTTCGCGCAACCGCGACTTTTCCCTCGCTGCTCGTGAATCTATTTGCGTCAAACTGCTGTTACTTATAGATACTCTACCAAGCTGCTGACCACTGTCCGCAGATCCCCGTTGTCCGCAAATGCCCTACTTGTTTGCTGCTCGTAGAAGCCCGGTGTCCGCGGATGCCCTACTCCGAGACTACTCGTCTGCTGCCCGTGGATGTCCGTGGGCTGGGAATACCTTACTTGCCTGCTGCCCGCAGATCCCCGTTGCCCGCAGATGCCCATTTGCCTATTGTCCGTGGATGCCCTATAAGCTGTCTGCCCGCGGATGCCTATTGTCCGACGTGTTTGCTGACTACAGATGGCCGAGGATACCATATATGCTCGCAGCCCGCAAATGCCCTTGTCCGCGGATGTCCTACTCGTCTGTTGTCCTCAGGTGCCCGCGGCCTATGGGTGCCCTACATACCTGCTGCCCGCAGATATTCGCACCAGATGAATTCTCGGTAATCCCGACTGCTCCCCTACCTTAACAGGTTTGTTATGCCCCCTACCCCTAATCTTTTGCTGTTTATTAAATATTAAAGAAAATTGCATACTAACATACTCTTATATCTAGGGAGAGGAGTCCCAGACCGTGTCGTAATGCATCACCAGTTTCATACATATTGGGCATCACAGGCCTTGAAGCTCGCTTGATTTTTTCTGTGCTGAGGTGCGAGCTGATGTTTAAAGTTGGAAAACCTATACTAACTTCCTACCACGGGATATTTAGAACTTACTAATGCGCGGCATAGAAAAACCCCATCGCAAAGATACACATAATACCTTGGGTCTTGGCTTGGACCTAGCCTCGGGGATGCTGCCTTGGCTGTGGCCTCGCCGTGGCAGGAAGAAACGACACTATCAATGTCCCATTCTTGTCGATTTGGAATGCTCACCAATGATCGAAGGCTTGCTGCTTCGCGCACGGAGGGCTCAGCTATATAAACCAACACCGACAATTTAGACAGCGCACCCGCCATTTCATCCACCATCTCCTACTTTCAAAACATACAGAAACGGAATGCCTTACAAGAACATCGCAGTCATTGGCGCTGGTGCCAATATTGGATCTCCAATTGCCAAAGTCATCCATTGAGCTCATAATTGTTCAGAGAGCAATGATTGATCATAGTTCATATCTAGGCTCTTTTGGTCGAGGGCGCTAACGTTATTGTCGTGGCTCGCGCAGAATCAACATCTGCGAAAGATCTTCCCTCTGAAATCAAAGTCGTATCGGTCTCCCTGACTGACGTTTCCGCGCTCGCTGCCACGTTCCATGAGCATGACATCGAGGTCGTGATCTCCACCGTGTCACAAGATGCGCTCCCGCACCAGCATCTCTTGGGTGACGCCGCGAAGCAAGCTGGAGTGAAGCTGTTCGTGCCCTCGGAGTATGGCGCATCGACCATTGGGTTGAAGGAGGGTGAGCTCGGTCTTAAAGCGAAGTTCGGCGAGTACCTCGGAGAAATTGGTCTGCCATTCGCTCGCATTTTTGTAAGCTTCTCGTTCTCTTTTACATTATCCCAGAACTGAACACCGACACCTGAACTTGCAGAATGGCAATTTCATGACCTTCATTCCATGGCTTCTTGACGTCTCCTCTGGAAAAGTCAGGATCATCGGCAAAGGAGACCAGAAAGCCACCTTTACTCACCCGGACGATATTCCCGGTTTTGTTGCATATGCGGTCACCCATTTGTCACCCTCAGAACTGGAGAACAAGTTCTTCCGCATAGCAGGAGAGCACGCGACCCTGTTAGAAGTCGCAGGATACTACAAAAATCTACCGGTGGAACATGTGGAGGCGTTCGAGGGACCCGACGGCGCGTTCAAGACGCTCTTGCAGCAGCTGGTCAACAGTGGTCAGGCGACAGTCGGGTATTCAGCTGTGGAGGGCAAAGAGTTCACAAGCAACGCGCTTTGGAAGGGACATCACTGGAGGGGCATTAAGGAAGGGTTAGGTCTTTAAAAGAATATATGTGTGGTTTCCAGCAATACATAATAACAAATTCGCTTATGCAGAGCACGCTCACGAAGACCCCGTTGGCGCTGTGCGCGCATACGGAGTGGCCCCAGAGGTTGCCAATGTGCTGTGCATGATTGCGTATAGCTATATGTGCTGATTTGAGCGAAAATGCTTCTTCATTTGTATCATCGACGTCCGTCAAGGTCAAGTTTCTGCCGAACGTTTGGCTCCGCCGTCCACATAGTACCTTTCTAGGCCTTTCTTCTCGCCCGTGTCGGCACGTAAGTATTCGCGGGAGGTGGACACCAATCGCCTTGACATGGCTTACAGACAAGGATGTGTAACGGGGAAATTTTAATATTAAGTGGTCGTAAGTGAGTAATAGAGTACATGCGTATTACAAGTCCATGGGTATGCAGCGATGGTGGTTCAAGTTGGTAAGAAAATCCAAAAATCCGAAGTCCGATTACAAAGGTTGGTCTCCACGAGAATAGAGAATAGAATGCTGAAATAGAAGAAAAAGTCAGTAAACGTTCCTAGATAAGAGTGTGGTGAACAGTGAGGGAAGAGGGCGTATCAAGATCAGAAGTATTAGGCAATTTTCGTTTGTCTCCATAAGAGTCAGAACAGGTCTGAAATGTGTTCATCGTGCATTGAAGCGCCGCAGACGAGAAGAGAGAAGGCAAGAGAATAGGCAAGGGACTCACGTTGTACAGAAATAGCAGGTACAGGGATGATGGATACTAAATGGCAATGTCAGCGTTGTGCACATGCGGATTAAGGGGATATGGGACGGAGGGAAAAGATCAGTAAAAAAGGCAATATCAATTATCCGCACTCCCGAGCGGGTCGGTACAGGTCTGATAGGTGTCATCTGGAAAAGAGGGCGCCGGCTTCATATCGAAAAAGATAAACTCACCAGCAGCAACATAGAAAATACAATCAAACTCAAACCACGGCCATGGGCGGCATCGCGGTCGGCACTGGCGCCCACTTTAACCGCGCGGGCGTTGCCTGGCCATACACCCACTTGCTCTCGTCGTCCGAGTCGTCGTCGTCCACCGCCTCGCCACACTCCTCCACATATACCGTCACACCTACGCCGTCCTCTGGCTCGAGCAACATCTCCTTGCTGCTCCGCTTGCTCCGGAGGCGCAGTTTCTGCAGCGCAGCGATAAGGTCGTCCGCGAGCGGCGTCGCGTTCGGTGGGTCCTCCTTGATCGGCTCCCAGCCCTCAGGCGGCGATCCTGGTGGCGAGATGAGGAAGTTGCGCTCGATAGCGGGCACGCGGAGGTATGCATCGTCCGCAAGCGGCTGTGCATGGTCGATGAGCGGGTTCGGCTCGGCGCGGTATACGCGCACGATCGGCTCCTCGTTGCTGCACGGATCGCGGATCAACATTGTGAAGGGCAAGGAAAATGACGCTTGTGGCGTAAATGGTATATACCTTTCTTTGGGTTCTACGCGCAACTGGACCATCAGCGCGTCCCACTGCACCTTCGCCTCCTCAGCACTCTCGGCGGTCTCGTACACAATCACGATACGTCCGAAGCTGGGCAGCGGAACCCATTGATTGATCACGCCGTGCGCTTCAAAATGTTCACGCAGGACGGGGACCAGTGTGGGAAAAGACAGGCGGGGCATCGTCGCGATCAATGAGTTCGTTGGTACCAAGGTCGGCGATGCCGATGTGGGAGAGGCCGATGCGGAGGATGGTTGCGCGGCCATGGTGGGCTAGTGATACAAGGAGGTGGGGGTCGATAGACGACAGACGCTGAAAGAAAAGTTTCCACAAAATATATACCCGACAGCACGTGACCATGCACTGCCTTCAAATTCGAACATCGCCTTATCGCACGGGCTTGTGTCATGCCTGTATTCAACTATGCCCATCCGGATATACGACATGCTCTGTTAGCCATGCTGATAATGACATAGAAGAGTCTGTAAAATTCGAATGCATATGGAAAGGGTTCTCAGCATCTGAATGCAAAGGGGAGTATTGGCGATGAATCTGCGGTAGTAGCATCTGCAAGCCATTGATAGGATTTATGCATACGCACGATCCTGTCGCGAGAAGTGCATCCTGCCTATAATGTCTATAAAAAGCACAAGAATGTCTTAGTAAAATACATCAAAACATTCGATGAGACCCAGTAGCTTGTCAATGGTGCACCGCCTCGCGCATCAGCCAACGCATACAACCACCATAAAGTCCACTGCGCAGTACGCTTATCTTATCCACCGCAGTAGTTCCTGAGACATCTCCAGCAATTTGAGCTTGTTCACGTCATCACACGCCAAGACGCCTGGCCGCCGCGTGAATCAGCAAAAGGGTATAGCAGAGGGGAAAAATCTAGCATGTAATTCTTTACAGCAGACATATACAAATCAGATTAAAATGCAGGAATTGTCCTTCTTCTCAGCGCCGGACACCGCGATCCACACCGCCATGTGAATTGCCCGTCGGCGTGCACATACTCCCTACTACGGTCGTAGCCGCGCAAGTGCGCTACAGCTGGCGCGAAGGCACCTAGCTCTTCTTCTCTCGCAGACGCTCCTCGACCTGCGCCTTCTTCGCCTTCAGCGCCTCGAGCTTCTCCTCCTTCGTCGCGTCGTACGCGAGCACCGTCTGGTTGAAACTGTACATCACAACGTGTCAGTGTCATTATTCGTTGGGATCAGAAGGAAAGGGAAAGGGGAGGGTGACGCACGGGTTGTCGGGTGATTTCTGGAAGTTCTTGTACATCATGTCCTGTAAGGGAGGAAGAATCAGTGGTGTGTGGCGGAGAGGCAAAAGTGCGTACTTGATATTGCTGAAGGCGCAGGCCGGGGTACTAATGAAAGAAAAGAAGCTATTAAGATGGGAGGTTAAAAATTCCATGAGGGGAAACCGTACATCGTCTTTGAGAATGGGCAATTGCTGCTCCTTGTATGCCTCGTATGCGGCCTGTGGAAAATACGTTCAGCACGAGAAATCAGAGAAACCGAGACATAGATGCCTTGAATCGTCGCTGTTGCCACCCACTAATTAGCCACTACACTAGATAAGATCGAAGCCGGACTCATACCTCGGGATGCTTCTCCAGCCCAGCAGCCGCCTGCCCCACGCTCGCCTTGTCCGTCTTCGCGGTGACCACCTCCATCAGATCAATTGCGTTGTCTAGGCCCGTCGCCGAATAGCTCTCGATCTCTTTCTCGAACTCGGCCATCCCCTCCCCGCCTCCACTTCCGCCACTCGCCACGCCCCCAGCAGCAATCGCCCCCGGCCCGGCGGGCTTGCTGTCATAGTCTTTGCCCTTGTCTTTGCCTTTCTTGGCGCCCGCCTTGGGTGGCGCCTTCACCTTTGCAGGCGCAGAAGCCTCCTCTTCTGCGAGAAGTCGCGCGTTCTCAGCTTTGCGCGCGAGCTCGGCCTTGCGCCGCTCTTCCTTCTCCTCCTTGCTCGCTTTGGTCGTCTTGGCGCCGTCTGACCATGCCGCAGCCTCTTTGGCTTCCTTCAGCACAGATTACATCCCATCCGTCAGCAGAATATGAGAGATAGTAGGGGAGAAAGCGTACCTGTGATTTAGCGGCGACCTCCTTTTTCGCGGCCTCGTTCTCGGCCTTCTTGGCACGGCCGCCCTCTTTCTTCGCGTTTCCGCCCTTTGGTGGCATGATTATCTGGGTTGTACTTGGAACGTGGATCACAGCAGGTAGGTAGCAGGCGAGGCTGCACAGGCTGAGCACGATCATCTAATCAGCCAGTGCACGCCACGTGGAGGTACAGTCGCCGGGGTAGCTCCGAACAACAGAGCCGCATCTCTTTCTCGAACGTTCACGGTCTGGTGTATACCCTCCTGCCCTGCTATATACCCGTGGAATTCGCTCAAGTTTTCCCCTCACATTTCTCACCCCCGATCACGCACCGAACGTAGGCTTTCGATACGATGGATTCAGTCGGACGATGGGCCTCCGGGATGTCTTGTAAGTCGCAGTGTCTCATCGCGGTATGCAGGTGCTGACCAAGACCGAAGATGGACCCGTGCTCTCGCAGACGGACTTGTACCTGCTCGACACAGAGCTCGATCTGAACCCCATCATTGCGCACAATGGGGCAACGGATTTCCATCTCATTTTTAACCTCTCCACTGGTGCGTCCCCCTGCCTCCACGGAAGGGAGCGGTGGTCTGATCGATCATTCCAGGCATGACGGGCGGCTTTAACCAAGAAGCCCGCGACCGTGACCTGCCGTTCACGCAGAAGGACGAGCCCGCGACGCTGCCGCGCGTGAGCACGCTCATTCTCATTACGGAGCTCTCCCCGTGGTGTACAGTCGTCACAAACGAGAATGGCGTGACCATGAGCGATGTGTGCACCACTCTCTGGAAGGAGTACGCCCCCATTACGTTCCCCTTCTATTCACGAGACTGACGGTGGTGTGTTTACAGTTACACGGACAACTCGGTCACCGAATCCGAGTTCGCCGCGCTGCCCCCGCGGCTGCAGGAGCAGGTCAAGCGCGCGGCGGCTGCGCACAACCAGAGCAGCTGGAACCAGTACTACACGCCGGCCCAGATGCCGAACCGCTTCCGCCGCGTCGATTGGTTGCGCGAGAAGGTGTTCTTCGACGGGCTGAGGAAGCGCGACGAGTACTCGATTCAGAGGCTCGGATACAAGGCGCCGAATATCTTTGTGGTGCAGCTACAAATCTAGGCTTTGTCTCACTTGTCTTTATATCTCGCTTTCTCTTCTCTTTGTAGCGGTAGAGCCAACTCGCTTTTAAGTCCTTCATGCATATGTTGTTGTACTCATATCACACACATCTTTCTCTTTCCACTTGCCTCAGACGTCATACATAGTTCCGATATCTGCCACCTGCAATCTGCATAATCAATGGAGCCCTTACGAAACATTCAAAATTTATGCGTGTCGCCCTGCTGCGGAGATTATCGAGGACCGCAATCACAGGTAATTTGCGCTTCCGCACGACAGCGCCGCCTTGGTGATCGAGCGGGATGTGCGGAAACATCTCTACCCTGCGCCCACGGATCCAGTGCGTCGACAATAAGCCAGATGGCATCGATGATCGCGTGCGGCTTTATGTATCGTTTCAATCTAATGTCGCATTTGTTTCGGAGATGAGATGGAGCATGCGATTGGATCATTTTGCCAGCGGAAATTCTGGGTGAGAGTTAAAAGGACCCCCGATAACCCTGTATGAGGTGGTGTTGAGGCAAAATGAAGATCACCCGGATTATTTTCGCCCTCTGAGCTCAAAATTTCCCCGGATTCTGCCCACCACCTCCTCACAGCGGTCATTTTTACCCGGATTTTTCCCCATACTTCCCGCCGCAAAATCACTAAAAATCCCGTTTTTCGCCCAAGCGTAGGCAAAAACGTGATTTTGCCTCCCAAAATTTGCCCGGATTCTTCACCATACCTCCTGCCGCTTCCCAAAATCTGCCCGGATTCTCAACAGACCTTCTCTCAAAAATGAGCTCAAATCTGCCCGGATTGCTACATACATCGTGCCAAATCCCAAATTTTTTGCCCGGATTGCCAACACCACCTCATAGGGGGTTATCGGGGGTCCTGAGTTAAAGCTCGCATAAGACATTGATGCTCATCCTGTAAGGGGTGCACTGGTATCAGGCGGAAGCTTAGATTTGAGCTCCTGTAAACACGAGGGCGCAGGCAGTGTTCTGCAAAAAGAACTTCAACCAAGTTCAAGTTCCAGCCATGCCAACCAACACGTGTTCTGCTCGGCACACTGCCCTGCTCGGACCCCGCCCAGCCTGTCTTTCGTCCTCATCTCTGATGTCCCTTTGTCTTCCTGCCTCCATCTGTCTTACCCATACCTGCTAGCCGTCAGCTAGGCAATCGATTTGGAGTTCCGCTGTCCGCTGTCAGGGCAAACACTCGGTCGGAATCATTCGTGGTCAAGGGTTTCGTCGGCACACCGAACGACAGAACCCGAGTATCATTGGACCAGGAATATCATTAGGATCTATCTGTGGAGAGGAGGCTAATTGTGAGTACGCTGGGATTTTCATGTGCTCTTGTCTTCTAATTGGCGATGCGAAAGTTTCCGGAATACCCAGCGCGCTGGGGCAATAATCTGTCATCATCGATAGAACGATCTTCGCCTCGTAGCCCCGCACATCATCTTCTCAGTCCTTTCATTCGCCGCACGATCCTCTAAAATTTCCTCAGCAAGGAAGCGACCAGCCACTCTCTGGGGTCATCCGACACAGTTTGTCCAGATCGATACAGCCGGATCTCTGAGGTGCGCTGTCTTGGGTACGATCTTTTAATGGCGGCCCTTACCCTGATGACACATGCTCAGAACAGCCCGCGAAACACCATCGCAAAAACCAAAAAAGTAGTTGCACCGCCTGCGCCAAACAACACCACCCACCGAGTCACCCTTCACCCGAATAACAGGATACGATGTTGACATCAGCAGCTAGCACCCCCTTCATCCCTCCCCTCCCTTCGCCAGGAGGGCGCTCTATCCGCCCGCCCGTCGTGCCGAACGCCGAACCACCAGCCGACGAGCCCTCGTGGGCTCGCGAACCGATGAACCACGCCAACTACCCCACCCACTACCCGGGCATGGGCACCCCGTACATGAACTACAACAACCTCGCCCCCGCTGGCTATGGCGGCCAGGGTGGCCAGGGCTTCACGCCGTTCATCCCCTCGAATCCCGATCTGCACCCCCCGCCGCCGTCGATGGGGCCACAGCAGACCCCCGGATCATACTTTGCGCCGCCTAGAGGCCTGCCACCACAGACCCCGCACCACTCGGGCGGCCAATTGTCCGCCGACTACACTGGCTACCCGCAAGGGCCGCCGCCGCCTGCGAACCCCTACGCCCACGCCGGCACGCCCTGGCAGCAGTCGGTCCCCATGCCTGGTGCATACCCCCCGCACCAAACGCCCTATGCCCAGCAACCCATGATGGCCCCGCCCGGCACGGGCTACAGCATGTTTCAACAGCAACTGCCCAGCCAGTATGGCGGGCCGCCCCAGCACCCCGCGGCTTGGGGCCAAGCTCCAGGGTTTGGCCACATGCCGCCGCAGACGCCCGCGATGGGAATGGGGATGGGAATGGGGATGGGATTCGGTGGCATGGGGCAGATGCCCGGCGCGTGGGGTGCGCCGCCGCCTCAGGCAACACCTTGGCACGGGGCGGGAGGAGGCCTTCCCCCAGCGGCCCCGCCTGCTCCTCCTCCAGCGCAGGGGCGGCCTGCAGCGTATGGAGGAGCCGCTCGTGGACACAATTCGGAGGGCTGGGACTTGCTCGGTACCAATTATGATAAATTCAGTGCTGACGCCCAGAGTACGTCACTTCTTATCTCCGTTCTTCAAGTCGTTGCTAAAATTACCTGATTTAGGCGGCCCTACGCTCGAGCCTTTCCTGCTGCGACGCGTTCGCGCGAATCTGAGCATCAACCCGCTTCTACAGCCTGCAGAGGACGACTTGAAGCGCCCGTATATTGAGTGGAACATGCTCTTCCCCACCGCACGCTGCCACCGCTCCGACGACAAGCCCGGACGCTCCTGGTCCGCGGGGCGCAACGACGCCGCGACCTTTCCGCGCGTGACCACCCTGCGCATTATCTCGCGTGGTATGCCGTGGTTGATCGAGGTCAACGCGCAGAACCCCAAGGCGGGCGTGACGTGCGGCGAGCTCATCGAGAAGATATGCGAGACCCTGCACACACTCGTGAACAAGAAGGAGATGAAGATGGCGCCGAACGAGCGCGCGATTCACGAGGCGTACTGGTACAACCGTTCGACTGACGGATACGACGTGCCTGGCGGGCGCCTCGGCGACGGCGTGCGGCGGATCGACTGGTTGCTGAACAACACTGCGTTTGGGGGAATTGTGCGGAATGATGATTTGGTACGGGCGCAATGCGGGGGCGCGCTGCTGCCGTGCACGTTGGAGATGAAATGCGAGCCACGATTCACGCCGGAGCGGGAGAAAGAGGAGGAGGCCGCGCGTGAGGGTCGCGAGGGGCGTGCGAGCCACAGGAGCCATCGGTCGTCCGCTGCGCCGTCTGAGACGTCGACGAGGAACTCGAGGTCCAGGTCAAGGCAGTCGATTCGCGTTAATATCACCCATTAAGTGTAACACTGCAGTTTCTTATCTTTTTCTCGTTTGTTTTACAATGCTTTTGGCCTTTGTCGGGTTGTTTTGATTTTTCTTTGTCTCTTTATGTTGTATCAATCGTTACACTAGACATCACCCGCATCACGTATACCTAATGTAGCCACAATACCTCGAAATCCAATTTACTTCTGTTTCAGGCTCCTAAAACCAGCCGCACGAGTAGAAAGTGGAGGGCTGATTACTGAACAGCAAAATGTAAATTTCATAATGTAGCCACAAAATAACACGCCCAAACAATATCCTTTTATATCACAACCAAACCCTCCAACTTTCTACTGGGCGGCTGGCAAAAGCTGTAGTAGAAGCCCCGCGCAGAACCACCGAGCCCTAGTCTAGGGTTAGAAAACAACGTTCTTTTAT
>JACXVL010000178.1:81275-91681 GCA_014898675.1 Athelia sp. TMB
TAGTACGCATCATGATCAATAATCCGAAACTCTGCTCCTCTGCTCGTCTATCGGAGACATTGGCGGCTCTCGAAAGAGTCCTGATACTGACAGAGCTATCAGTTCGAGCTTACCACAATACACCCCTCTACAAGACCCTCAGTCATGGGATTTCTGTCGAGGTGGATGAGTGTCGCCGTCTTCTGGAAGAGCTACTGGGAAATTTATCAAACTATCGACATATACTCTCTTCTGCGGTGCTTTACTTCATTCGAAAATATGTGTGGCATAGGGTTGGCCGAGGTGGTGTGGTGGAGAATCTTGATCTCGAGCTTCGAAGGTCCCACAGATCTTTTGCTGCTTGTCTACTCGCCTTAGGCCGGTAAGTTTTTCCGAACAGTCTGGTGTACTCTTACCTGATAGAGTTGTACTAGTGCTGCTTGGCCAGAGCTGGAACGGGGTACCGAGACCTTCGCTGAGCTCGCGGATCTGTACTGTTCTCTTGAGCAAGAGTTGGCAGCCTTGCAGCATATCAAGGTTGATACAGTTACTGTAATCAATCATCTAGGGCGCGAAATGCCTGTACCTCTGATATTCTGCCAATCTTGGCCGGTGAGGAATTCTGAATTTCGGAGTGAATTATCTGAACGCTGAATCATGGGACAGAATTTTCATATAGTGATCACGGGATTCTGCAAAGGGTCTGCAGGGTTTGCCCTTATCCAGCGGGGCGACTACAGAATCTTGAAATCAAACAACGATGCAGTCGTCAGCCGTTCAGATATCTCTACCGAGCTCCAGCCCGGTATGACGGTCGAAATGAGCATTGTTCTTCACGAGCAGACCGAAAACAGACATGTTACCGAGTGGAGTCGATGCCGTCGTTGCGGATACGTGAATAATAGAGTTGTTACTGGTAGTGGATGGCTAAACTGGTGCGTATTTGAAAGATATCAGAAGGACGCTCATGAATGTTCCAAATAGTTCCAAATGCGGCGGGCAGTTTCAGATTTCGCCTGAGGACAGTAGTTTTATCTCCTTAGAAGCGTGCGTCTCCAGTTCGCACCTTCGACAGTCTTTTACTAACTCTTGGATATTGTAGGCAACCTGAAGATGAGGACGGAGACGCCGTACTTGAGGAACTCTGCTTTTTTCGCAGAATATGTGTTGTCCAAGACTGTACGCTGAACGTATCATCTCCAGACCACCTCGCGGATGCTGCACCTGCCGCTCATGCTGAGTTTCCGCGCATTTCTATAGAGCGCGACACATCATCGCTCACTTCAGCAGCGAATACTGAGGACGACAGGACAACATGGGCAGGCAGCCAACGCCACCTGCATGGCAGGTCTGTGGATGACATGAATTATCACGGTTCGCCGTCATCTCTTTCACTCAACGAGAATCATCAACGACCACGAGATGATATGGCTTGGATGTTCGGCAGCGAGTACGCTTCGGAAGATGTGGCCTATAACAGCGAAGGTCATCTCGTTGGGGGCACTCTGGATGCGCTTGTCACAAGATTGACTCCTCACGACAGCATTGTCAATGCTGCTTTCTCTGCAGTGTTCTTCCTAACTTTCCGATTGTTCGCGTCTCCATCGGACTTTGTTGACGCTCTGGTTGCTCGTTACCACACCGTGCCCCCACTAGACGCTCTTGAACATGAACAGCGTGAATGGCAGCGTAGGAAGGGTATCCCTATTCGTATGCGAGTGACTAACGTCATCAAGCAATGGGTAGAGATTTACTGGAGACCTTCCGTCGACGACGACGTCATCCCGTTTCTCACTTCTTTCGTGGGCGATACACTTACACCTCAGGCTATTTACCCTCGGCTATGCACAAAAATATTGGAAGGCCTTGCTGCTCGAGAGTCTGGGGAAGACATTGTAAATTTGAAAGGGCATCGCGTCCGAGACCCTGGCATGTCTATAAATCCTCCCTCGCCTGCACTGGTATTTGATAGCCCTCGACCAGTAGTGACCAAAACGCTCCTTGTTGCCCTTCGCAGCAAGACCTTTGGCTCCATCCATGTCACAGATTTCGATCCACTGGAGCTGGCAAGACAATTGACCATTATGGAGAACCAACTCTATATGGCCATCACTCCTCAAGAGCTTTTGGAAACTGGACCGGAAGGTGCCACGTCGCCTCCGATCATCCAGAATATATTTTCCCTTAACCAATCCATCGCTTGTTGGGTCGCGGAGAGTATTTTGAACGAACCTGATATGAAGAAGCGAACTGCGGTGGTCAAGTTCTTCATCAAAGTAGCCGACGTAAGTCGTCGCACAAAGCTTCAAGCAGAGATGGGTCAGAGGCTAATTCTTAATTCCAGCGTTGCACCTCTCTGAATAACTATAGTACCCTCCACTCTATCCTCGAAGCGCTAGCCTCGTCACCGATATTACGGCTGCATCAAACTTGGCTTGTAAATTTGGAACTCTTCTCGGTGTTACCGTCGCTGACGGGTAAAATTTCCGTCCACAGGGTCTTCCAAGAAAGAACCACACAGAGCTGGATGAGCTGCGCAGAATCGCGGATGACAATCGCAACTACCACGAGTACCGCAGTCGTCTAAGGAAAACAGCACCGCCGGGTGTACCTTTATTGGGTGGGTTCTGAAGACCTTCTCATTATTACCAGATTGCTAACTTCTCCCCAGAATTACACCTCACAGACGTCATTATTTGCCGGGAAAGGGATCCAAGCCACAGACCTTCTCCCTCCAACCCCGACAAAGAGCTTTTGAACTTCAACAAGTATGTTAAGCTAGCTAGAATAGTTCAAGGCGAGTGATTCGCCCAATTATCTCCAAGACTTGTACTCACGTCATCCAGACATGCAACGCTTCCAGGTACCTTACAAGCTTAAGAAGATCCCTGAGGTCCAGGAATACCTCAGTGCTTCGTTTGAGAACTCCAAGCACCACGGAGACTGGCAAAATCTCTTCCGTAGAAGGTGAGTCTCTCCAAATTTGCTGATGCATCTAGAGTTCATCTGTCCTATAGTATGCTTGTCGAACCTATTCAGCTTGTCGATACGGCACAAGGCCCATACGCAACGGACATGCGCCAACTGTTCAGTTGGGCCATACGGCCGCAGGGCCAATTTCTTCCGCTTAGTGCACCTGGTTGATTTGCCGTGGTTGCTGTGTTCAACCCGTGGGTGCTTTGGCACTGGGCCCCAAATGTCGTGTTACTATCGAACATCTGCCAGTGTGATTGCGGTGTGATGTAGCAAATAATAATAATAGATAGATAGATAGCTCGCATGCTTATGCTTAATGATATGTGTAATAACACTAAATCCTATCTAGAGACCACTTCTACAATACTCGTGTGGCCACTGAGCTGGACTGAGCTCCTTAACTTTCAAGAGCGTGACTATGTATATGCGTTGAAGTCACAGTCATGTGCTGTGACAGTTCACGCCTATTTAGCCACCTAATTTTGAGTGGCACAATACTTACTCGCCTCCTATCATGATGTACACTCCCTCAACTCGCAACGTCCGTGGAAATGGCGCCATGAAGAAAGGCCACAGGAATAATGGCGAGATGTGGATCAACATCCGCAGGTCGTACGCTGGGTTCTCTCGGGGGAGTTATTTTAACGAGAACATGACAATTGGGGAGCTAGTCGATGCGGCCGCTCGTAAGTTCCCTTTCCATGTCTACACGGTCACAACATTGACGATATGCATATTAGGCGAGGTTATGATGGAGGAAGGTTTCCAGAACTTCCCCGCCGACTGGTACATAGAAGTGCAGTCCCACCGCAAGGCCCTTGATCCGGACTCCACTATTACGCTCAACGAGGTGTTTGACGGGGTAGAGACGATACATGCGAAGGTGAGTATTCAGAGTAGCCCAGCGCATGCGCGAGCTGAATTTTCCGCCATTGCCCAGGTCTATAACGAAGACGGGCACTTGATGGACTTCGACGGCCAGAGGTGGTACTTCCATTAATACAATCTTCCTGCTACGAATTCCATCATACCGGATCTACTATTAGAGAGCACAAAATATCTATATTACAACTAAACATCATTATGGTTTATGTCGCGCAGTGCGTCCTCCCTTCACCGGGGTATCCTGTGCCAATACCTGGCCGATCGATCTGCTCTCATTCTTGATCTCGTCACCAACACCCAGAAGAAGAACATCAGGCGAGCTGAAGACAGACCAATCCTCCTCCTCTTCCTCGCCCATGCCACCAGGGGTGGGTGACTTGGTGACCCTCGGTACAATGGGCATACCAAAAGACAATAGCTGTTGCGTTTTGACCTTCTTCACCGGCGTGGACGCAACCAACGTAACACCGCTGTCCACCGATGCTTTCGCTGGCTTGGCGGCCGAGGGAGCCGCACTGGAGAGGGTTCTTGCTTTCTTTGCATCTGCCTCCTTTTTGGCGGGCTTCTCCTTGAATACGCGGGACATACTGACCTCCCTGTTCAGCGCAGGCTTCTTCGCCAGACCCACGCTGCCTGCGCGCCGCGAATTTGCATCCTGCGCAAGGGAAACGGATAGTGAACGCGAACGAGAACGCGCGAGCGACGCCTCCTTGCCATTCTTATGAGACGTAGAAGCGGTCGAAAGTGCAGGAGAGGGATATCGGCTGTGGTTGGAAAGGATTGACGCGGACCGCTCGCGTTTGAGAGATGGGATGACCACCGATTCCGCACTGTCTTCTATCATTGCCGGCGAGCTGGACCGGCGTTCTGTATCGGAGGAATTGTCATCCGAGAAAGGTGAATCAGGGAAGACCTTCGTGCGGAAGAGTTCACAAAGTTGCGGAAGTTCCTTCTTGAATCTATTGGCGAAGAGAGCAAGTCAGCATGTATCTTCCGTACGCGCAATGTAGGATGAAGGACTAACAAAGGCTCCACCACATCCTCGCAAAATTTCTGCGTCCAGTCGCGTTCGTCCTTGAGATTTACGTTCTGTTTCCGACCAGTGGGATCGTCCCCGAATGAATCGAGCATCTGCCATGTTGCCATCTTGTCCATCAACGATTCAAGGCGCTCTTGCACAGACAGAACCGCGATCTTCGGCTTGGGTTTCCCGCGTTTGTGCCTCCTAGCCGGGGGTGCCTCCTCCTCCACCGCATCCGGCGGCTGGGGACCGGGAAGGGCGAGTTTCAAGAAGTACAGCAGAATCTGGATGCGGACCCTGCACGGCTTAGCCGCTGCAACACGCACTCTCCGCCTGAACACTCACTCGCGTCGCTCCAGGCGGTCCAGCCACCGCTTCCGCCACGCCGCGTTCAACCACGGCCCCTCCTCCTCGCCCCCACGCGCCGCGTCCTCCCCGTCGGCCTTCTCGTGGTTCAGCGCGTACCACATCATCATCTCTTCCGCCTCGCCCTGTCCGCCGCCGTCCGCGAGGATCTGCGGCAACTCAACGTGGTACTTGTTCGCCGCCGTACGCACGGAGAGCAGGACCTGGTCGAGCAGCTCGTGCAGCGGGTGCGGGCTGGGCGGATCGGGCTGGGAGGACGACGCGACACTGACGCGTTGCATGGACGGCACGAGCAGATTCAGGGGCATGATGGACTGTTGCGCTATCATCGTCAGCTCGTACGCAGATAGCCGGTTTGCAGTGCGTGTACCTCTGGCAGCCAGAGAAATTGGAGGTATGTGCGCTGGACATACTGTTCGGCCGTCTCGTGGTGTATGTCGACAAAGGGGTAGTCAAGGCTCAGAGTTTTCTTTTGCGTGGCCGTCCAGGCTAATTGGGATTCCGATGAGAAGGAGTAAGGGTGTGGTGTTATCGACATGAGAGCTCGAGTTTGGTTCGTCAAAGCATCCGGCGAATTGCGGTCGCAATAGCAGACATTGCTCTTCACGTTCACGTTCAGCGCTCAGCCGGCCGACCTCAGCGTTACTCATCAATTGTTCAGTACGACACTTTAAAAGCCTTTGGGTTACCAGCTCTGACAATGTAGAAATGTAGGCGCATCTATCATGTCCGCTTCGTGGAATAAGCGCATCTACAATCCGCCCGCGCTACCAGTCGAGCTCTGGCTAAGGATCATCGAGAGCGCGACGAGTGTCCCAGGGATCTTAGAGCCTGAGATGTACAAGATCTCAGAACTTCCCAACGCTGAGACAATTCGCCTGCAGCAATCAGAGCTGCGGGCCTCGTTAGTGACGAAGCGAAATCTGGTTCGGGTGAGCAAGGCTTGGTACGCCATGGCCGCACCACACCTCTACGAGACGATCCTTATCGACGGCCAAAGGACCCTCATGACGCTATGCACTACCCTGACGCACTCAAAAGAGAAAGGAGAAACTTCATCTGGCAAGTCCCATCCGTTGGGATGGTACGCAAAGCGCCTGGATTTCGCCATTCGCGATTCCGAAACTCGGTTCCTCGAGGACCTTGCTAAGGTTATACGATACCTCCCCAACCTCACCATGTTCAACTTCACCCCGCGCGGATACGTAACCTTCGCCACAGCTGATGTCGCGCACGCGTTAGCAGAAACCTGCGGTCATAGCCTGCGGCAGCTGTTCCTCTCGAATCACTGCCTGGAGGAGCGCGATTGGAGGTTGTTGCTATGTTCCGCACCGAATCTGCTAGCTTTAGCGTGTAATAGCAAGCATGGGTTGGCCGGGCTTCCGTCTCTGCGGAGCGGCGCGGCCGCCCCTCTCACCAACCTGCGCAGCCTGGTTGTTCTCTGGGCATTCAGTTATGTGTTCCCCTGGAAGCATAGCGATTCTCTCCCGAATCTTGAGCACCTCGAGCTGCCTTCACGCGAAAATTTCGATGCATTGAGCGCATGCACGCCGATGCCCATACGCGTGCTCTTTCTGCACATTCGACGCATCTATGACTATCCTCGTCAATGGCCCGATATCGAAAGGGACTTTCCCAATGTGTCGCGACTTGTAGTCTCCTTGGACGAATGGGAGGGCCTTCTGCTCCGTGTTCCTCCGTCCGTCACGTATTTGGCACTGTGTTGCCGTCGACCGCAAGAGAAGGCGAACAATTTCTCGGAGGTCTTTCGGGTGCTTGCTACCCTCAAGAGCCCACGTCTCAAAGTAGTCCGATTTGCTGATCGACGGGTGGGCGTAGAACTGAGGACTCGCCACACCGCGGTTCTTGCCCAAGGGCTGGAGCAGATAAGACTCACATGCTCCTTTGTGTTAGAAGATTGCGAAGGACGTCCGTTTTAGTCAAGGTACGTTTATCGACTACTGAGTCAATCGAATATCTCACTTAATCGTCCAACAGGTGACCCGCGCAATTGTAACATGGTCAACGCTGGCTTTATATCTTGATTTCACAACGATATCATGCAGTGCTATCACCATACATCTTCGAAGCTTCATCGTGAATTCTCTACCAGGGTGAGCTGAGTTTGTGTTCTGGGAGCACGACACC
Source organism: Athelia sp. TMB (assembly GCA_014898675.1). Classification (NCBI taxonomy): domain Eukaryota; kingdom Fungi; phylum Basidiomycota; class Agaricomycetes; order Atheliales; family Atheliaceae; genus Athelia; species Athelia sp. TMB. The sequence goes on from JACXVL010000178.1 coordinate 88,651, forward strand.
GCTTGGGCCGCACCCCATCGGCACTTGCAGATGTTTCCATCCCAGCTCTTTTGAGATCCTATCGAAACCCTGTCCTAGAGACCTCGCGCATACTTCAATTACCTATGTGTCACTGATCCTCGCCATCTCTTATATAATGCAGAACAACGTTCCTTTTCCGGCCCATCTCGGCGAAAATGACACCTGCCACCGCCGCCCATTTGCCAAGGTGCAGAATCAAACAGATTCGCTCTCGCTCACCGACTCGGACTGTCAGTTCAATGTAACTGTGCAATCGTTACGACTTTGTGTCTGTGTCTTGTCTCTGTCACTTGGCTGCGGCTGTGTTTAGACTCACCCTACGGGTTTCAAGCTCGCCAAAGTCCGACAACAATTTTCTGCATATGGCAGGCGGTTTGAATCCTCCCGCGGCCAGCCTCGGCACCCTTTCTGGCCGTGGTTTAAGTTTTCCTTTCTTCCACGAACCTCGAGGTTGCAACGCAACGGCAATAAATCTTTGAACGGCGTTTGACTCGTTTCAATCCGTTCTGGCTGTTGTTCTGTCCGCTTCCCTATAATTCAGAATTGGGATCCGGACACGCACTGCAGAATGCACTTCTGTAGTAAGACGATAACAGACGATAACGTTATGCAGCATCTACGTCATTGCTCACAATGGCATTGAATGGCATTCATTCGTCGGCGTACGTAAATCAGTAAAAAGAAGATAACCACGGGCTGCCATATGTACAACGAAAGATGTTAATCCGTGATAGGCTCTGTCACTCCTGTGATACCCACACGCTCAGGTCTGCTCAAGATAAGGCACGGAGAAATCCATGGTTACAGAGGTGCAAGGCAAGATCTTTATATCACTCCGCCGCCTAGATAGGGCCGAAAGTGAGCCATAATTAGGGTGCGCGCTGTAACTATGCCATATCCGGCATGAGCGCGATGCCGATGACAACAAGGGCCAGACCGGGGGTCTCCGAGCCAAATCCTCGAATGCTCCATTTAGTTATGGCGAAGTCGTTTGCGGTATGCCAGGTGTTTGGAAGAGAAAAATCACATTATCACTCGCGAATAGCAACGGCCAGAAGAATGCAACGACTGGCCATTGAGCTGTTGTTGAACAATGAGCTAGCGGGTTTCGTATTGTTGAGGCACAACAACAATTTTCGCTAATTGATAGGCGGGTTTAATGATGCCGATGCCATGTGCGCTTGATAAATAGAAGAGGTCGTCTCCACTCCCTCCTTGTACTTCAACGCCAGCGTTAAGTTTCTTTTTTCCACCTCCCTCCGCCTTCCCTCTCCCGCCTTCCCCTCCCCCACTCTCTTTTCCCGACCCTCCCTCGCACGTCGACCGTTGCCCCTCTTTGACACCACACTTCACCTGTCTTTACCTTCCCGATTAGTCGCCATGCTCTCAATCAAGACCCTCGTCGCCCTCTTCTTCGTCTTCGCCACCCTCGTTGCGGCCGGCCCCATCCCAGCCAACCACAGGCGCATTCGCCGCACCCCCTCCTGCAAGACTGCGTCTGCAGAGACCCACACCAGCGCGAAGGCCGAGGCCTCGCCTGCTGCCAACGACGAGAAGGTGTCTTCTTCCAAGAAGAAGACCAGCACCACTAAGAAGTCTTCTTCGACTAAGACTGCATCCGAGTCCAAGTCGACGTCGACCTCCAAGTCGTCCAACACCACCGGCAGCGCGACCAGCCTCGCGGGCACCCAGCTCCTCGCCGCCCTGATGCCTGTTGCGCAGTCCACGAGCGGCAGCGAAGGCTGGACCACCCTCGCGGGTGTCTCCGGCGCGCTCCCCCTCTCGGACGCCACCTTCCGGCCCACCAGCATCCTGTCGGCGCTCAAGCACCAGTACGTTGCGGCGCCCGATGGCACCCCGTCCATGAAGGCCACCTACCCCGCCGGCTCATACACCTACGGCCACGAGCCGCAGGGTGGATTCTCCTTCTACTCCCCCGGCCCCAGTGACGTCGACCTGACCACTGCCAAGGAGGCGACCCTCGGATACTCTGTCTACTTCGCCAAGAACTTCCAGTTCAACAAGGGTGGCAAGCTCCCCGGTCTCTGTACGTTGTTATCTATCCAATTGCGATCCTAGACTCACACATTTATTACAGACGGAGGTGATAACGCCAAGACTGCCCTCAGCTGCTCCGGAGGCCGCCGCTCCAAGACCTGCTTCTCCACCCGCTTCATGTGGCGCTCGGAGGGACGTGGCGAGTTCTACACCTACCTCCCCCAGGTCGCTGCCAACAAGGTGCTCTGCGACGTGAAGCCCATGTCCGACTGCAACGACGTCTACGGTGCCTCCGTCGGCCGCGGCGCGTTCTCGTTCAAGACCGGTGTTTGGAACCACATCAGCCAGCGTGTCCGCCTCAACGATGCCGGCAAGAACAACGGCGAGATCGAGCTGTTCTTCAACGGTAAGAGCGTCATCAACGTCAGCGGCCTCTACCTCCGTGACAGCGCCGCTGGCCGTATCTGGGGTATCCAGATGCAGACTTTCTTCGGAGGTACGTTCTTCATATACCTGTACCGTAAAATCTGTTCCTGACAGGAGCATTTAGGCAACGAAGCGAGCTTCAAGACCCCGGTCACCACCGAGGCGTACTTCTCCCAGTTCTCGGTTGCCATCACCGAGAAGCTCTAATCAAGGAACGACATCGTGGTTTCTTTTCCCCCGGGCTTCCCACACCCTCGACTAACCCATCCGGCGATGGACCGCACTCATTACCGGCCGCTAATACGGCCACACACTCTCTAACCACACACGCACACCATCCCTCCATCGCCGCCACTAATCGCATTTGAAATGTATCCAACACCGCATCGCTCTGTTCTCTTGGATTTCTTGTTCGCCATTACACGCTAGACGCATTCTTATACCCTCATCATTTGGCACGACTCACGACTACCTTATTCTTTCACGATTGACTCTGGGGGACTACTTTACTCGTGGTTTTGTCCGCGCATTGCATGCGCGCTAGTTATGTGGCGGGTCTGCTACCACTTTAGATACATTTACCGCT
>JACXVL010000178.1:98797-113852 GCA_014898675.1 Athelia sp. TMB
ATGCGACCGTTAGAAGCTCTTCGGTAGTAATCCGAAAAGATTTCGCAACAAGCAGAAGGGTGGTAAACTGGATAGTCCATTGTTCGATCATGGCGGTGGCAGCTTCATCTTGCGATTGTTCATTCGAATCGGAGCTGACCCGCCAGGTACCAGCAGTGGGCTCGAGGTCAGACAAACAGAGATAAATGTAGTCGCCAGTCACGCGCGCCAGTATTGAATACCATATCTCTACGGGTAGAATGGCGTGGGAGGCAATCACAACAGCTTCTACAGGGCTCATGATAAAGTACAGAACAGTGCAAATGTCGAACCAGCAAAAGTAGAAGATGGTGAAGGAACAAGCAAGAGTCGCGCCATCTCAATTGCCATATCTGCCACCAGGTACACATGGTCCTTTTGAATTCTCATCATGTCACCGCATGGAATGCTTGAATCGTTTCTTCTTGTTAACCTGCCCTTTCACACTGTCTTCTCGATACAATGAGCCCCCCAATTGATCTCAAGGAAGTCGTCGACTCAGAAATCAAGTGCGGAATGCATCTTTGTCGAGCGATAAAAGCACCCTAAATGATTTATCCAACTCATCGCAGGGAATGGCATTTCCGTGAGCAAGGCTATTCAGCTTGTATTATCTCAATGACTAATTTTACGAATCCCAGATATCTATTTCCACCAGCGTAACGCGGATGAGCACCATGCTGCTCTTCAACTACGTGACGCGGTGCTCCGTTTGAGGCATCAGGGAGCCTTCGTAGCCGTGCCTCTCTTCAGAGTTAACACCGAGCCTATGGGCCCTCATCCTTGTGGTACGTAGGGTGGAGCGTATTTGGATAATGCTTAGACAATGTCACCAGGATCGTATGAGATATGGGTCCCGGCAGAGTCCTTCGGCGCCGTGTTCTCATACCTCTGCCTCAATCGCGGCGATCTCAGGTAAACGGTTATCAAACACCTTACATCACCTATGACTCAAAGCTTGCGCAGTGTTCTCGTGCATCCTTTGACGCGGGAGCAGGTATGAATCTCGCTTGTCATTTGGCGTTGATATGCTGATTCTGTTTCTATGTCCGCAGAGAAAGTAAGCAGGCCGCTGATCATCGATAGGGATTCGCGCTGATATCTTGGTGAAGGGACCATGAAATTCGAAATGCCTGGCTTGGACCCTCGTTCCCCCTAGATCTCTCTACACTTCCCCTGAGAAGTGATGAGGTTCCGCTCCAGTATCCAAGTCTGAGTGTGTATTTTTCCTTAGGACTTTTTAGGCCTATGTTGATATCTGACAATTTTTCTCAGAGCTCGGCTACTCTAGCACGGTTCCTGATTTTACATTGGATGAACGTCGTAAAATGGGGGCTAGGGTCGAGGAGATTCTCAAAGGTGAGAAGGAGGCCGCCAGGGCGCCAATTGACCAGTAAGGAAGCTCTTGATCATGAATGGGTCGGGCTTGGGCGATACATGGTCAATATTTGGTTACCCCAGCATCTTCCCTGCCTATGTGTACTGTATAACTACGTTGTGGAATCCGGTGTGTCCATACTAAATGCCGTACGCGTAACAAATATATCGAGCCGGCACTTTTCCGACTTGTGCTTTTCCCATCACGAGTCATGTCTTTACACTTCACTTCGATCCGACAGCCATACTATGATCAACGATACACATAGAAGCGATGATGCTGGTCAGAGACGTGCCTTGCTGTGGAGCCCTGCCGGCCATTGCGTTTACGTGCATATCCAGGGCTATCCGATATCGAGGATCACAGCGCAGGAAGGCCTCGTCCTGGCATCGCAAACTGTGTGATAGTTATCAAACTCGGTGAGTAATACGTCAATACATACTTGAATGAAAACTGAAAAATGGAGGTAGGTACCTCATCGATCGTGCATGAGAAGACGCACCAGCCTCTGCTCTCTACATTAGCTGCCGTCGTTGAAACCGTCATACACCTTCGCAGCCAGGGGCACAAAGTGATCCTCGTAAGCTCTGGTGCCATCGGGGTTGGTTTAAAGCGCATGAACTTGGAAAGCAAGCCAAAGAGTTTGTCAGGGAAACAGGCAAGTATTTTTTATATCGGCAACGCCTCAGCATTGACCGCTTTGTTTAGGCCCTTGCTGCCATCGGACAAGGACGGCTGATAGCTTTGTGGGATAACCTGTTTGGCCAATTCGAGCAGCCTATTGCACAGGTTCTTCTTACTCGGGGTGACATATCAGATGTGAGTCTTTCCCATAGACTAGCTATCTTGCATCTAATTGACCACCGGCACAGCGAACACGATACCTCAATGCCGTCAACACGTTCAGGGAGCTGCTACACATGGGCGTTGTGCCCATTGTCAATGAGAATGACACCATCTCAGTCAGCGTAAGTCCATTCTACCTCCAACCAATTCGTTCGAGAAATAACAGTCATGTAGGAAATCAAATTTGGTGACAACGACACCTTGTCAGCTATTACTGCTTCCATGGTTCAAGCAGACTATCTATTCCTGCTTACCGATGTTGACGGCCTCTACACCACAAATCCTCGAAAGGACCCCACTGCTAAAGCGATTCAAACAGTGGCATCAATAGCTCAGATCCGAACCCAAGGTATTGCATGTGCTATCTGAGCCACGATGCAATATTTCTGACACCATATAGTCAGCACCAGCACTTTAGGATCCAGCCTTGGCACAGGAGGAATGGAAACAAAACTCATCGCTGCTGAAATCGCAACAGAAACGGGCGTCACGACTGTCATCACGTCCAGCAAAAAGCCGCAAAATATCCTAGGCATCATCGACTACCACAGTTCACTCACTCTCGCTTCGGCTTTTGGATCTACCAGTCCCAAAAACCGGCCTGCAGTCCGAATGAAGATAGAGAGACCACCTCACACGGTATTCGAACCGTCCCCAGCCCCACTGAGGGACATCAAGTCATGGACAAGCCACACGCTGTTTCCTTCCGGAACAGTAGTCATAGATGCTGGAGCACACCACGTACTTTCACGGCGCGAATCTGGAGGTAGACTGCTACCTGCTGGGGTCATCGATGTTATCGGTGCGTTCGCGTCTGGCCAGGCTGTGCGCATTGTCATCCGACGGCTGGTCGATGGAACCCACCAAGAAGATCCTGAGATCGCTCGGGCCGCCTACCTGAACGGGATGGCGGCAACACGAGCAGGGACGCCTACCCTGCTCCCTACTTCCATGTCTTCGTCAATCGCGTCTTTGGAGTCGGGATCCATGTCTACACCTGTGCTATCTGAGTCAGTGCTGCCGACAGATGACGATCATGCGCTGGGAGACAGGGTCAGAGATGCGAATGAGACCTGGGAGGAGGTAGAGATTGGACGAGGACTTGCGAACTACAACTCGGCTCAGATTGAAAAGCTGAAAGGCTTAAATAGGTATGCCATGCAAGTTTTCAGTTCCGTTGTGCTTCCGCTCATCAACGATTTCTTCAGTTCTTATATCGCCCAGACGATAGGCTATAGCGATTCTGACTATGTTGTAGAGAATTGTGTTCTTCGTATAAAGGCGCCTGAGCATTAGCATAGACTTTTATCGATTCTGTCGCACTCCTGACTGCTCGCCGGACTACTACTAGGAACCACTAGGGTCACGCACGTGAATTCCCTATAGTAATCTTCCCCTATCCGGGGCATAGCATCATGATGACTTTTTTTTCCTTTTAAGCTCCATACCACATCTCCATTCTTCTGGTTTTACATTTATTACTATATGATATAACTATCTTTCCTGCACTACCACCTCTATGTATCACGGAAACTCCATCAGACTTCTTACGGGTGCGTCGTCTTGCAGTGTGTAGATGGGCCAAACCTAACGATTCGATCCAGGCAACAGTCACCCAGAGCTCGCCCAAGCCGTGGCCGAGCGGTGAGCTGCAGCTTTCCATTATGCAGCCAAGAAGTCCACGAACCGTGGATATTTACCTGTCCACAGGCTCGGTGTTCCCTTGACCCCATGCACGGTCAAGAAGTTCTCCAACGGCGAGATCAACGTCAAAATATCAGAATCCGTTCGTGATGAGGACGTCTTCATCATCCAGTCGGGCTGCAGCGATGTGAACGACATGTTTATGGAGCTCCTTATCCTCATCTCCGCCTGCAAGACTGCCTCTGCTCGTCGCATCACGGCGGTCATCCCTTGTTTCCCCTACGCCAGGATGGACAAGAAAGACAAATCGCGCGCGCCGATCACTGCGAAACTGGTGGCGAACATGATCACAGTTGCTGGTTGCGATCATGTCATTACAATGGATCTGCATGCCAGTCAGATTCAAGGGTTTTTCGACATACCTGTGGACAACCTGTTCTCGGAACCCCTGATGATCGCCTACATAAAACTGCATGTACCGGGCTGGAAGCAGGGGATCATTGTCAGTCCAGATGCCGGTGGTGCTAAACGGTGAGTGCTGCGCCTACAGGATGAAGCCTCCCACCGAGACGTGTTCTAGAGTGACAGCGATTGCAGACAAACTTGGTGTCGAGTTTGCTCTCATCCACCGCAAACGCGACGGCAAGTCGGAGAATGCTCCAGAGCGCATGGAGATTCTCGTTGGTGACGTCTCCGGGAAGGTACGATAATCATTGTCTGTCGATTAGTGCCCTTCAGCGCTCACCAAGAATGCCAGGTTGCTATTTTAGTCGATGACATGATTGATTCGGGCAATACATTATCACTCGCAGCTCGTACTTTGCACGAGAAGGGGGCAAAATCGGTACATGCTCTGATATCGCATGGTATGATCGTCTGCTTTGTATCGCGAGACCTTTTTCACCATCCGCCCTCCTAGGCCTCCTTTCTGAAGCCAACCTTAGTCTGGTTGAGCAGCTTCCTCTGCAGGAACTTGTGGTACGTTTGCATTCTCGAGCTGAAGCCGCCCTTTCTAACATACAACTTAGGTCACAAACACGGTACCGCAAAAGCAACACGAAGATGGCTGTTCCAAACTGGTAACAATTGATGTCAGTCCTACCATAGCGGAGAGTATCCGAAGAACACATAATGGAGAAAGTATAAGCCTCCTCTTTGGCGACTGGGCCGAGGGACGAGGGATGTAAAGCGGTGATTAAGTCCCATGCAAGCTAAAATTGTACTATTATATCTGGTCATGTGTGCCAGAGATTTAATTTCATGTGGTGATACCTTCAGAGACATCTCGATGTGCGGTGAAATATCCATCTTCAGATCCCATTGAGGTTGGCATCTTGCCCCACCATTGACTACTGCTCGACAGACACCTAAGAAGAACAAGCACTGGGAAGCCGAAGCCCAATCATTAATAATCCTGCAGACTTTGAAGTGCATTAGAGCTGAGCATGCGGGTGCAGCAATGCGAAAGGCCTCACGAAAATTCATTTTACACTTTGCCACCCCTCCAACCTTCGTCGAGCGCATCCGCTATCAGGAAGTCATACCAAAAGGGAATGATAGGGGCAGTAGAGAGATGCCACAGTGCATGAGCGTCAATGGTCCTTCCCCATGGTGGGAAGTCAAAGAGTTCGAGGGCAGTTGCTGCCGTCGTGAGCAACACGAACACCGCGGCTTGACTCGCAAAGCTAGGTCGATACGTCTTCGATCTTGACAGGAACCTCCGCAAAACTGGTAGTGATGATGGAAGAGAGTAGAGAGTCCATAGGGCGTTGTGCGTGAGACCGAGGGTTAAGTTGAACGCCATGTTATAACTGTAGTCGAAGCGCGGCGACAAGGACAAGTATGACACATGCGATACGTATATGATCATGCAAAGTAAGACCCAGGTCCATCGAATGGTTCTTTTGGGGTCCAGCGAAGTGTTGGCTAGCATATTCCGGCGAGGGTATAGGTGGAAGAGGCGGATAACGGTGTAGTAAAGGCTATAGCCTATGGATAAAGCTGCTGAAAAGTAGTCTAGTTTTTCGGTGGTGGGCAAATCTGATGCATGGTATTCAACTCCTAGGCTCCTGGGCGCAACTGATGGGACTAACCTCGTGTATGGAAGACGGACGACCACACCCATGTATTTATACTGACGATCGCCCATAGGATGTAATATGTCTTCATTATGTGGTTATCCGGTATGCTTCGACGGATCTTTGAGAGCCCGAGCGCGTGAAACCAAAGATTAAGGAGCGAAAACGCGACTGACGCAGGCTCCTGCATCCCCAGCAATCGCCAAAACGGCCATTTCCCGTAATATTGCTCGATAGGAACGCCAAGTTCTACGGCCTTGTTGGTCACAACGTGCATACAGGTGTATTTGCAGTCATCTGCACAACTCCATCGGGTCAATTTGAGGACTAGAGGAAGCATGGATGAAGAGACGCATGTGTCAACTGAGCAGCGAATGACACAGTTTTGAAATTCGGACGAGCGATCCCCAGAAGATGCAATGGCATATGCAGCAACTGCTAGAAAGAACAGAACGCAATGTCGCAACATTGCAGATGAGTAGAAACTGTCAGGGTGGACAGATTCCAAACGTCACAGTGAAACTGGAATGCGTGACAAGTCACCTCAAACCGTGGTTGTGTCACTGTGGCGGATCCTGCGGCGGGCCGTCTTTCAAGTTGCTCTCCACCGTGACCTACTCTCTCGATCTTCACTCACTACGCCAACACTCTCCAAAGCTAATTCAAGCGGGAGGACCGCAATATAGCTGACAATCTACATTCAGTCAAGCTACCCTAAATCTGAGAATTTCAATCCAGCCTCGCGCAAATATCCGGCGATACTTGGAAATTTCAGAGAAGTCAGGCAGTTTGTTTGCTTCGATTTGCTATTAATGTTGACACCAAACCTCCCCATTGATAGCATAGTTTGAAATCAAATGGTTCGCTCAACGCAAGCCTTCACGTTCTCTTCCTCGCCGTATTTTGATGATCGCGCTGGCCATGGTATTGCACAACCTATCACGGAACGAGTGAACGTAGGGGGATTATTCTTCACAAATCTTGAATTATGGCTAATTGACTATTTGAAAAGCCTCATTCACGTCCAATTGTCTCCTACTACTTCCCCAAAGGCGTCGGCGAACATCACTATGGAGTATGTACCTTCATTGCTACTTTCACAGGCATTGCTGACTGTATTTCAAGGAACGACATCCTATGAAGCCCCATCGCCTGAGCTTGACAAATGCCCTAGTAATGGGATATGGCCTCGATAAACAAATACACCACATCTACAACCCGCGTCCCGCCACAAGGGACGAGCTTTTGATGTATCATGATAGTGATTATGTTGATTTTCTTTCAAGGTATGGTAGCTGTTAGTTGGCAAAAAAAATTGCCAAGCTCAATAATTTCTGCCAGAGTAACACCCAACAATCAAGGCGATATGAGACATTTAATTGACACTTTCAATTGCGTCGAGGACTGCCCAATTTTTGCGGACATGTACGACTTTTGTCGTATGTATGCCGGTGGATCGCTTGCTGGGGCCCGAAAACTTGCATCCGGTTCTGCCGACATTGCGATAAACTGGTCGGGCGGTCTACATCACGCCAAACGGGGAGAAGCTAGTGGCTTCTGCTATGTCAATGATATTGTTATCGCAATTTTGGAACTTCTGAGGTGATAGACGATATATATATCTAACAGAGAACGGCACTGATGACAGGATCATGTAGATATCACCCGCGCGTGCTGTACATCGACATCGATATTCATCATGGCGATGGTGTGGAATTGGCCTTCTATCACACCAACCGAGTGATGACAGTCTCTTTCCACAAGTATACCGGCGATTTCTTCCCTGGAACAGGAAAACTAGACGACAACGGATCAGGCATAGGCAAACATTTCTGTCTCAACGTCCCGTTGCAAGATGGTATTGACGATGACATGTACTTGACTATCTTCAAGACCGTCATTGAGGATACCGTCACTGCATTTAGGCCTACCTCTATTGTACTACAATGCGGCGCAGACTCTCTTGGCTGTGATAGACTAGGCGCATTCAATCTCTCCATCGCAGCTCACGGGGAATGTGTGAACTTTGTTAGAAAGTTCAATGTTCCTCTCCTGGTGCTTGGAGGTGGAGGCTACACGATAAAAAACGTTAGCCGTTGCTGGACCTACGAAACAGCTGTATTGGTCGGCGCCGCAGTGCCAGATGAACTGCCCACCACGGTCTACGATTCATTCTTTCGTGATTCGGAATGGAAGCTGCATCCTCCTCTGACCGGCAAAGTTGAGAACCAGAACTCTGCTGCCTCTCTCCAAAGGATTACAATCAGCATCCGAAATAAGCTGCGTTATCTGCAAGGGGCTCCCAGCGTTGCAATGCAGGAGATCCCGCCTGATCTTGAAGGCCTTCTGGCTGACGAAAGTCGTACTCCAGAGGAGAGAGATGAAGAGAGGGGAAATGCTATGGCGGGAGAGCGCAGAAACGATCGTACCATGGCGAGAAACGAGTTTTACGATGGGGAGAACGATGTGGACCAGGATGATATACCATCGTCATCCCGTGGTAGGGGAGCTACCAGCGCTCGCAGGCCCCGAGCTGGTCGACGTGGTAGAGGTCGCGGGCGGCCGAGAGGCGGCGCCCCTGCCTCCAGTACTCGAGACGACGCGGAAGAAGACACAGAGGACTCTTCCTCTGTAGCACCAACCACTAAAGCTCCCAAACCCAGGGGAAGGGGCCGGGGGAGAGGTAGGCCCAAGACGGCAAAAACTATTGAGAAGGAAAGGGAGAGAGAAGAGGCCGCTAATGAAGCCCGGTCAGGATCCCCTTCTGAAACGCCCGAAGGGACTTGAATAATCCGCAGCTAATTTTCAACCTGCGATATCGATACTATTACATTTGGTATAATCTCTTCTATCAAGATATTATTTCGCGCCGGCCAACCCCCTCTCGTATCCTCTTTGCTCGGCCAGAGACAGTTGCTTGGCCATTTCAAGATCACGTTCAAAGGCGGCATCGTCGTCATCCTGGCTAGCTGTGGATATTTGTGCGGCCGGTTCACTTCTCAAGGTAGAAGGAGAAGATGTCGATGCCCGCGAAGAAATGGAACTGGTGTAAGTCCTATCGGGAAGACGGGGCTTGGCGTCAGTGTACATCTCTTTCTCTGCCATGTCCTTGTATTTTTGCTTTCGATCCTTTGTCGCCGGCTTTGCGTTTTTAAATCTTTCGATGATCTCGTCATGATCAAGTTTCGAACCACTTTGAACAGCAGTGACTCCTTCGAACATTCTAGTCTTGCGGTTGTATTGTTCTTGTTCTCGGGCCCAAGACTTTTGCATAGTTTTCCATGCTCCCTGCGCTGGATGAGTTATAACACCCAGGATACCGGCTGCGGGCTTCATGGTCACATTGACGACTTTTTTACGGTCAGTAATTGAAGACATCAATGCTTAGATAGATCTCACAGCTGCGAGCAGAGCCTTTGATGGCCCCAAGTAGACCCTAGTGACAATAAGTACTAATAAAACCGGAAGAGTTACTTGAAATATATTTACTTCTTTCTTCGCGCCCTCCATAGGCTCACGCACAAGACCAGTGATACCATCGTAGTATCCATAAAAAATCCCCTTCGTATGTCGTTAGGGTTTGATAAGAGAGTCAGTATATGCATATAATCACCTTAGCACCCTCTTTCATGCCGGAAGAGAAATCAGTCACTTTGCCTGGCTGTCTGACTTCTGAGCCATAAAGCTTAGGCGCATATTGAAACCCTTCTTGAACTGATGATACGATGTCCATGACACCTCCGAACGCATGCGTAAGCTCTTTGTGGAACTTGGCTAAGTGCGAGATTAACCTCTTGGAATCGCAGTGGTAGTTTTGATGATACCTCTGACAGGATGGCTGGTGTTTATCGCCTTAGTAGGTTTATATCAAACCAGTTGAGAAGCACAAACAAAAATATCTCTCCGATACCGCTATAGTAGTGGGTGATTGTCCAAAAGATTGCACTTGCGCCCCCTGTGACTGGGTCCGTGACTGGGCTTCGAGCCTCATACTCTTTCGTGCCTAGAAGGGAAGTTTCGATCAGTATACGGTCATGATATACGTCAAGCGGAAGGAACAAATAGCGCACGATGCACGTCTAGTTTCTTGATGTCCAGTAGTTTCGCATCGTTCAGGGTTTGTGCAGAAAAAGCGCTGAGCTTCATACACTGGGAAAAAATTAGCTTAAAAGACGCCAGGCAGAATTAGGAATGCCAACATGTTCGGTAGACCACCAAACTGCCAATCTGGTGGGGTCTAAGTCGCATCTTCGATTCGACTCAGTTTGCGGTACTGAATTCTCAAATATGTCATACCTCATGTTGAGCAACGGTAAATGGCGATAAAACGAGTCAACGCCTTGTTGCACACCATTCTACAATTATAGCCGCTCAGTCTCTTTAGCAAAGTCGCACAAAATTGCACACACCTCATGCTCAATCTGCTGTCCCATCTGCTTTGCAGCAGCTTTGGCGCCCGGACTTACAGCAAACTTGATGGCCTCGCAAAGATTTTCCGCGTTGAGCTGTTTTTGTGGAATCGGCTCGGGTCCGGCACCTGCTTTATGGATCATCGAACCTAGAAGAATGGTCGGTTTAGTGACGTTTTCAAGTAGCAAGAGAGGTACATACCCCAGAACGGCTGATCGCCAAAGAACGGCACCACGACTGTCGGACATCCCTTCTTGAGGCCGATGGCGGTCGTCCCCGCTCCGCCGTGGTGCACTACGGCAGCCACCTTCTCAAATAGCCAATCATGAGGAACATTGCCGAGGATGAATATGTGGTCAGGAATGGTCACGCCGCCGAGCCCGCCCCAGCCTGCTGAAACAAGAGCTCTGACACCAGCATTAGCGGTGGCCTGGAAAATCAATTCTTAAGGCCAATCTCTTCAGCCAGGAATGTACACTAGCTTCGGATGGGACTTACCGGTCATAGCGGCAGAGTCCTCGACTACTACAGAGCCAAATCTATCGAGATTTTCAGCGCGTGAAGACGCGGAGGATAAACGGCCACCTACCCTATATAGACTGGCGGTGGTCCATCTCCTAAGAACTTGGCTAGATCTTCCGCCGGAGTGTAGTCCGTAGCGAGATCCAGAAAGTAGAAGCCAACGACATCTGATAAGAAATCAGTCACAATAGTTTGAAGTGAATACATTGCTAGGCACCAATGTGATTTTTCCAATCATTGGGCGGGGGAACCAATGCAGGGCTCATGCAATACGTCCAAGGAACTTTAAGTCTATCCACCAAGCCTGGCCCTGATCTGAGAGACAAGGGGCTGAGACCAAGGGTCTTGATGCGAAAAACGTTCACAAGGTCTCCAATTCTGATATTCCAGTACATGTTAATGGTGGCCTGCTGAGTGAGTTGGATATACATGCCCTTGCCAAGTCAGTAAATCAGCGAGTGCGTAGCTCAGGTAGTTTGTAAGCCCGTTCTCAGCGTTAGACTGCTTGACATTCACGAGGGGGTGCGGGAACGCCGTTGTTGGGCTCCAAGGCATCGCTGTATCACAATGAGTTATGAGTAGAGTGGAGAGGTGAACGAGCTGACTGAATGTGAGGAGGAGAGGTATCCCGAGTGCTTCGGCACAGTGGACGTGGGCGAAAGCTGGGGGGTTGGATATGATTGCGTCTGCGGCGAAAATCTTTCCTGAAACATCGTCGGGTTCATAGCAAGACTTCCAACATCCATTGATCATCTGCAGAGCCGTCTGAGAAGAGCTTCGTATGGCTACTCTGCGATAACGCACCTCAGTAAGCATCTTTCGTTTCCGACCGATGTCTCCGTTCATCAAGCTATCCATACCAGGCATAAGTCCCGGATCTTGGTTATCATAAGCACAAGTATGTGGGAAAGGGGGCACAGAACGTACTCTTAACCATGTAACTCATCAGCTCTTGAGGGTCACCCCCGATACAGAAGAACTCAAGTCCGGCTTCCGTGACGAACTTCCTGAATGTTTCATGTGTTGCAATACGAATGCGATGCCCGTCTTTCTTGAGAGCCTGTCCGAGAGCCACGTAGGGTTGCACATCTCCTATAGCATGGTGAGATCCGGATGACCACAGACTGTAGCAAACTGCTTACCTCTGGACCCCACAATCATGATCACAATATTCATAGCTGGCACATCTCTGGAAGCATGTTGCCCTTCATCAACGCCGAATTCCTGCACATCTTTCGCATAGTCCTTAGGAAGATCAGGCAGTTTCTGTTTGAGATCAATGGACACCACGATCCGGCCGTCTTCGCCCACGCGCGCGAAGGACGCAAGTCCTTTCCCAGTGGACTTCCATTCTGCGTAGTCTGCGCATAGCCCACTGGTCAAAGCTGTGTTCTTCTATACATGCCATATGCTGCTAACTGATTTTGGGATTCGTTTCTATACTCCCGATGTCGACATATTGTGCATCCTTGGGAACATCCTCGGGGGCGAGGCTGGTCCCTTCCGGAAGAACAGGGACATCGCTCTCGGTCTCAGTGAGATAAAACGGCTCAGAATCTTTCTTTGAGGTCATGTCTTGATGAGAAGATGGGGGCAAGGAGCAGAGTGGGGATTGGGGCTCGAGCCGCAGCGGTCATACTTGGAACTCAGGGGTGCCTTTATCGCGAACTATACACTGTGTGCACCGCTACGTCACGCGTGTCTGTGACACACAACATTGGTATGTCTAAATTCTACATATCTGTTCCTCATAAATTATGGTCTATATCGTTATACGCATGTGGGTAATGCATAGATATGGGTTATGCTCGGGAGAAATGCATGAGAAGGGAGGAGTGATGAGAGTATAAACCTCTACGTAAAGTATGCTTCGCTACTTCGGAATTTTGGGCAATTGTGCTCCTAATAATGATACAACCTCAAAGCAAAGCACTAGCAACGACTGGCCCACAAGATCCACAAACGCAGAATGGATGGGAAGAGCATACATATCTGGATCCAAGTTTCTCGCCCAGAGAAAGTTTGTCAGTAACCGTCCCACGATGAGCGATACAGATACCTACACAAACGCAATGAGTATTTCGATAATTTAGACAAGTAGGAAGAGACATACTGTGGTACAGAAGAATATGACAGCGAATAAGGCGAAGACGATGGGCACACGCAGCCAGCCAGAGAGTTGCAACACCGACAGCAGTCCAATTTCAAGGGGAAGTACGACGAGTAGGAGAGTCATCAAGACAACATTTGGCCTCGGGCCTGCGTGTGGACCTTTATGGCCGTGCTCAGAAGAGGGCAGAAGCGATTGTGCATGAAGTGCCGTCGAAAGTCGCGAGACGAATATGGAGCCGACACCACCGGGCAGGCCTAGTAAAAAATGAGAAGTAAATAAAAAGCTTAGTGCACGAGAAATGATTTAGTTACTGGTCATTCCCATGGCGAGGAGAGAGAAGCCCTTGAAACGTGTCGCATAATGGTCAAGCACCAGCCCGGCGCCAGAGCTAAGTATCATCGCGCCGAATAAGGGAGACCACCCTTGAGTGAGGAGGTCTTTCACGAAAGGATTTCGGCGTGTGGAGAGGCCACATGCAATAGCTGTCATGACGACTATGGCAATTACGATGATGGGTAACCATGTTTTAACGAACACGACGAGGAATACAGAAACTAGCGCAAACAGGGAAAGCGTGACGAAGTCACCAAGAGCACTAGCCACGGGTGGTGCGATGTTGTCTACAATTTTTATGAGCATTGTCATAAATCAAATAGCATAATAAAGTAGCATACCAGGATCCAGGCCAAAATATCTACACAGCAAGATGAAACCGCACATGAATGAACCCAGCAGTAAGCTTGATAAACATGCAGAGGACATCGCAGTAGAAGCAACTACAGTGAATCTGGGAGATAAAGTTCAGTGTGCTTAGAGAAGAGTAGAGTAGCAGAACGCACTCAGCAAATTCAGATATTCGTTTACCACCGGAGGGTATTTTTGGAGTGGGCCTTCTTGCGAAGAGCATGGCGGGCACGGGATCGTTCTCGGGATTAGCAGTTATAAGAGGAATGATTTGCCCCAGAAGTAGGGAGAAGCAAGCTGCGACAAAGGACACGACTGTTGCTTGAACTTGTAGGAGGGATAGATTCCCTAGTATGATTTTGCGCCTGGCTTGCGGATCATCCAAATCGCCAACATTGGCGGCAGTGCTCAGGCGTGCAGAGAGATTCATTTCCAAGTTTCCTTTGAGGTTCAGAATGACGGGAATTATCATGATCAGTTCATCCACACGCTTCATAGTTTTCCATCGCTGCAATAATGTGTAAGCGTGAAGATGATAAGGCAATCAATTTACGCACAGAAACAATAGTCAACATTGCTCCGGTAAGGAGAGCGCCTATGGTTGCAAATAAGAGCGTTGGGGCGCTCTGTGTATTTGGTCAGTAATGAGCAGCCAGTCGGAATGCCTGCCGAGATACTCACCTCGAACACGATGTATTTGACTTCAGACCAAGAAGAGTCATATAATTTGAGGTGATTTATGCCGTGACTATGCGGCCCCAGCAGCGTCATGTTCGCATCGTCGTCCCGCGCTTCGTCCTCATCTTCGACATCTTCGCCAACTGGCGGGTAATGAGAATTGTTGCCTAGTCGTGGGTTCGGTGTCACCAGAATATCGTCCAAATTGGAGACTTCAATTTCCTGTTCATCACTGGATGTCGACAGAACAGATGGTGATCGAGAACGCATTACCAGAAGAGTGGTGGTGGTTGCAGCAGACCCCGGCTTTGGTGGGGTCAACAGTCGCCGTGATGTTTCCGCTTTCGTGGCATGCTGTCACGCTGTCGCTCTGGCGCCTAAACTCTCTTTGTTCTTCCTTCTCCGATCTTCATTCTCATACATTCATTGGAATCCAGCTTCGGTGTTCTTGAGGCTTAACGGTCTTTCGGAAACTTGGACCTTAGCTAGGAGATACTCTCTATTTGCCGTCATGCCTTCCAAACTGGTCCGGCATTCACCTCCTCCTAAACCACCTGATTTCCTGCTAGCACCACAACCCGATGCTGTTCCATGGACTGACGAGCTTGAATCGCGAGTGGAAGCTCTGAAGAAGCTGAAACTCAAGCATCTGGAGAGAGCACAGGTGGTTATCGATAACATGCG
>JACXVL010000179.1:0-122470 GCA_014898675.1 Athelia sp. TMB
GCTGTGTGGGCGAGCGGGAGGTGTGGCCGCATTCGTCGTAGCCATTACCCGATTGGGTGCGCACTCCCGGATGGCCTCCCTCCTCCAGCCGCCCCTTACAATAAATCTTTCTTGTCGTGATAAACACACAATCCCCATCAGATTCATTTCCCACACACATACTATATATAATGAAAAATGGCAGAATTTAGAAACAAAAATTATATTGATATTGGTGCAGTGCGCTGTGTCCCACTGCTATCACAACACTAGATTTCTACTCCTGCGCTGAGGATAGGCCATTCAACACAGCAGCGTCCCCATCTACAGTCGTTGTTGTTGCGGCATAGTCCCTTAAGCGAGCGTGGGCATGACAGCTTGTATCGTAACTGATCGCGCCGGCAGTGAATTTCACTTGCTGTAACGATAGTCTTATGTGCTCTGGCATATTTTCGTACCTAAAGGCTAGTCAGATAACCATATGATCTACTCAATTTACTTACCGCTCCCCCTTTTCCAAGTTGCTGGCAGACATGTTGGTAGTTCTGGTTAAGTCTTGTAAAATGGCCGGCGCGCACATGAGAAATAATGTCAAGTCACGGCGCATGTATGATATTAGCCGGAACAGGACCATTCTGGGATTAAAAGCTAGGTAATGTATATTGAGGACTATGGGGTGCGCGGGTATGAAGTATGTATCATTGTCTACTGCGTGTACGTTTGGCAGGTGGAGAGGGAGGATCGTCAGAAGCGGGACGTTTTTTGCCAGCAGTGTTCGCCTTACTCGAACCTCTAAGAACCATGGCGCCCGTATTGCGTTCAGCGCTTTCCTTGGCGGCCGCGCGTCGTGTGACAACGCCTGCGGCGCTGACGGGCTTCGGCTTTGGCGTACGCTTGACCTTGCTTGCGTTCCCCTTCGCGACCGGGATGGCCGGAACCTGCGGGACTACGAGGATGGGTCCATTGGACGCAGGCGCTTGACCTGCAATAGACTCAGGCCGAATCACGTTGCTGATTGCTGAGGAGGTGATTGCGTGGGGAGGAATTGTGGGGGGAGCAGCTGGAGATGGTGGCGGGTATGAGAACATGTCGAATGGTTGAGCAGTGACCGGAGGTCTACGGGATATGCACTCCATTGCACGGTGAAAGTCTCGTGCAGCAACCCGCCAGCCTTCATCCGCGTCGGTGGCTTTGCCCCACCAACGTAGAGCGACTACAATAAGTAGTAGCCCATTGAGCCCCGGGTAGTCAAGTGCACTCCAATCCATTGTTTCTGCCGGCGTCGAAAGTGTCGATGTGCCGTTGACACGCTCGACCGGCTGCAGGGCCGACCACCAGACATGATATTGGGCCGCAAAGGATGCAACATCTTCTATGTTGACGTCTGCCCAGTTTCGAATAGGCGCCTTCATCCAGTTCGCGATCTGCGCGGGGGGAAGGGAAGGAAAAGTGGCTTTGCTGTTCTGAACGTTGCGAGCAAATGGTCAGTTCGTGATACTGACGTGGAAGAATGATAAACGCACCGAAAACCCAGACTTTTCCCTGTAGTCCATAAACAACCTTACGCTCGCCTGCCAATCGCCCCAGTGGTCCGCACCACTTATCAACCACTTGAATCCCTTGCATTCGTATGCCGGCCAACTGTTCCAGTTCGGAATTAGGTCGAGTGCACGTGTCGTTGCGGTCGGGAGTGGATTTGCGACGGGGAGTGGTGTTTCCTTCGGGGAGGCGGGGATGGGAGGAAGAGCGGGAGGAGCTGGAGCTGGAGCTGGAGTGGGGGCGGGAATGGATGTGAATGTCTTCAGTATGAGGGGAGGTATCTTGCCCGGTCTCTCACGCCGACCGAAATTGCCAACATTTGCCGAGACCGTCCGCGAGACGACTGGCGCTGGTGCTGGGACGTATGGGGTAGATTTGGGGCGTGTCAGCGGGGGCGGTTTAACCATATCCATCAGCTGTTGCAGCGTTGAGTCGGTGTCCATTGAAAGGTCGTCCAGCTCGTCGTGTAGCGGGGGTATATCAGCCATTATACGCATATCGTCCATTGCGGGGCTGCTCTGGACTGTGCGCTGCCATGGCCTTGGCACTGGAACCTCCTCCTCGTCGCTGTCATTCTCGACCTCTGTAGTAGACAACCGGGGAGTGGATGGGTTGGCGACAATAGGCGCTACGACGGGGACAGGCACTGCGATGGGGACAGGCACTGCGACGGAGACAGGCGCTACGACTGGAACATGTTTCTTTGCTGCTGGTGGAGCGGGTTGACGTGTGGGTAATGAGACGACTGCTCGTGTGATAGTAGTGACAGTAGGCAGTGTGCTGCCCAGATTATGCGTGAGTGCGGCGAAGATAGAACCGGATGGGAGGCTGGGGATGATATTGGTGGGTGCAGGAGCTTGTATGGGGTATTCCGTCGGCGCCGCTTGGGGGGCAGAGAGAATATGTATATCACTGGCGGGCGGCGCTACAGGCGTTGGGGATGCTACAGTCGCAGAAGGCGTGGGAGTGCGGGTAGGTGAGAGGGTGGAGTCAGCGGTCTCAATAACTGCATCAAGTTCCTTGTTGGCGGTTGCTAGGAACTCCTGCATGACAGGTGTCACGGTCAACTCCGAGTCCTCAGGGAAGTCGTGATCGACGTCGGGCCCGCCTGCCAGTGTGTCTCCTCCTGCATTCTTGTCCTCTTCACGATTCCCTTCAATGCCTGCGTCTTCATCTTTCTGCTCGATCTGTTCGAGGCCTTCCATTAGATCTTGAGCCGTTGGCACAAATCCCAAGGGCAGCGCTCGCAGCGCGCACTCTGCATTCGCTAAGGGAGTATAACTGACTGTGAGTGCAAGTCAATCATAATGTGTCGCATGCACGCACTGAAATGGCCTTTCGCATAGTCCACTAGTCGCTTTTCGACAGCGTCGACGCCATCGGGATCGTCTTTCACCCAACCTTTGCCTGTTTTGCCCCCTCCTGGCCGCACTGCGTGCAGACTTCTTGCTTCTAACTGGCCGTTCTTCAATGGAATAGGGCCGACGAGGAACATCGCAACATCACTGCCCGTCTGTGCAGCGATTGCATCCACAATTGGCTGTAGATGCTGTGAGATAGCCATCAATTGACTAGCAAGACGTCAGTAAGTTCAATAAGCTGAGATATATATCACTGGACTTACTTATGGTAATCTAAAGGCGTCTTCACTGCTCGTAAGCCTAGCTCATAGCGCTCTAGGGATTTCTGGTGGACAGCGTTGGCTTCGGCTCGGACCTGCGCTCGGAACTGCTCAGACTCTTGCTTCCATATCTCTGCTGTGGTGATCGTCATCGTTCTGACAGACCAAGGCTTCTCAATCCCCTTCTCCACGCGCTCCTCGGGAGTGTACTCGCTATACGCTTCCAATTCTGCAGCCCATCGTCGCTGATACTCCGGCGAGACTCTGGTGGCGAAATACCGATCTTGATAGTGCGTAAAGGCGCTCCTGCGGTGAGGGGGTTTGGCGATGCCACCTAACAGCTTTCCCAGCGGCCCGACCTCCATGACGGCCGCCTTCTTGGGCTTTGCTCCTTCTTTCACGCGAGGCTTGGTTTTGGCGCTTGGGACATGGTTCCGATACCAGTTGCTAATTATCTGGAGTCAAAATATAAGTCGTTGATATCACTGTGATTATTTTTAAAGGCTTACCGTTCGCAGCGCGTCGTACCTTTCCTTGTACATATCCGCCTCGGCCTGCGTTCGACATCCTAGGAGCATGCCATTCGCCTCTGACAGTTCGACAGGGTCTTCAGCAGGCTCCTCGGTGAAGTCGCCCTCAGTGGTGTATCCGAACTTCCTGAAAAATCGGCCGACCACATAATCGTAAAAGGGACCAGATCGTCCCTCTGCTCTCCATACCACATACTCTGCTGCAAGTAGTGTCAAGAAGGCGAACTTGAACCCCGTGAAAGCATTTTTGCGCCCGCGGCTTCCAGTGTCTTCTGTTTGTTTGCTTTTGCTCTTGCGAGCACGTTTCTTTGAGGGCTCGGGCATGCTAAGCAAGACTTGTGGAGTAGAGTGAGCCGGAGGGGTAGAGTCAGGAAGAGAATTCGTGAGCGCTATGAGAGCGCGTCTCGAACCAACGGCGCCACTCGGTAGGCTTGTATCACGAAACACAGTAATTATTTACTGTCACCGAACCACGAATGCGTAACCGGCCACAACAAAGCCAAAGTGCAAGTATATGTATACGACCCTGCCCTAAGTAACCTAACATGCTTCCAGCACGATGCAATCACAATCCATCTTTTATCCTGATGCCCTTCAAGACGACCCCACTCTCAACACGGTCTTGAAGGAATTCTTTGGCCTGAAGGTATACACCTTTCTGCCTTGTGATATACCTTACTGATCGCTCAGGGCAGATTCAAGACCAACCCGGAGATCAGGGTTATGGTACGTATGCTTTATTTTCCCATCGCTAGCGTATAATGATATTTTTGCCTAGCAACACCTGAGCCTTCCACCACTCAATATTCTGCAATATGTACGTACCTTATAGCTGCCCAATAGCCTATGACACACCATCTATTGAATACTTTCACAGCATCGGCCCATCCCTCAATTACCGTTGACGCACCTCCAAGCCCTCCCAATCCTCCTGCTGTGACGTCCGACCCTCATTCTGACGAGGAGGAGGTGGACCCTTACTGGGCTGGCCTGGAGGCAGATGCTGATGATTCCTATTGGGACGAACTCCGTGCAGCCGATGATGCGACGGAAGCTTCCTATTGGACCAGCGTAGAAGACAGCGGCGACGATGCTTTCTGGGCCGAGGTGGACCGCCTTTCGGCTGCAGCCCTTGATGCGGCGGATCAAACCAGCGATGGGGAACGGGATTATCTGGTAACCCAAGGCCGTGAATCAGGGCCAGTGCATTCATGGTAGGTGTCACATCCACTGAATTGTAGATGGCTGACCTAAGGTATCGCATCTCAGGCATCGCGCTGGACCTGCATCTCAGGGAGGGCACGTCCGTCGGGTGACCATACACCCTCCCCGCCCTACCACCAAATCCCGCCGGAACAACAAAGCATGGGTCGTATACGAAGGCCTGATTCCCGGGATCTACAGTAGCTGGCAAGTTACTATCAAATATAGATGCGCCATAACTCACGACGATACAGGGTTGACGCCGAACGACAAGTCATTCGCGTTTCCGGAAATGTCCATCAAGGCTTCAGGACACGCGAGGAGGCTGAACTCGCTTACTGTCTTGCCTACGCTTTGCGTTGTGTACGCGTCCTGCCCTCCGCCGACTCCCCCGTGCCACCGGCACCAGCATCTGCGCCCACGCCCCCCTCGCTACTTGATACTTTCAGAAATGCACCCCCTGATTTCTTAGGTGCTGAGTGGCACGTCGTCTTCAAAGGAAGAGCCCCAGGAATATATCCTGCCTGGTAAGACAGCATCGCTCGGTATTCCTACATGCTTTAACATATCGTCGCTCAGGAATTTTGTAGCTTCGCAAACCAAAGGTGTTGGCCATGCAATCTACAACAAGTACTCTACCAAGACAGCAGCCCAGAACGCTTTCGCCAACGCGCTCAGAAATGGAGAAGTGGGAATTTTGAATTAGAACATACATATCCATTAGTCTATGCCACATGTTATATCTGTACTCCATCTATTCTACCCCGCATCTCTCTAATATGCAGCTTGATGATCCCCATGTACGAAATCGTAGAAGCGCAGTGTGAAATAATGTTGCGCCAGCCTTGAGACTTGTGCGATTTCAGTAAAGAGCTGATTCGAATATAGCCGTGAACGGCGATGGGCCGCAACGAAACACACACGGATCTATATCCCAAGATCTGTCGTTAAATGCGATGATCTATTCTCAATAAGAGCACGATATGAATGATGTTGCACTCACCTTGAGACTTGAGCTGCGTGCGATGGTGCAGATGCCAGAGTTGATTCGATTGTCGCTGTGCACGAGAGATCACAGCAAGGCGCTCTTGGATCTGTGTTGCAAGACCCCACCCTGCGATGTTCAAGTCCTGTTCTGCTTCGAGACGCGCTGTGTAATAAATCTTGCACTCACTTGAGATCTGAGTTGTGTAGTTGCGTGTGGTGAAGTTACAGTTAAATTAAATTTCGTGACGCAAGATTGCAATCAGCGAGACAGACTTGAATTTACAGCACAAGCCCTGTCCTACGAGGTGAGCACGGTGTTCTGTCAAATCTTGTGAAATGATAATAATAGCCTACATGTGCCATTATGTATCAATTAATCCATTCAATCGCACTACAGGGGTGTCGTAGGAAGTGGGCAGATTGTGTTTGAGCCTCAGAGTCACGAACTGAGGGTTCGTGACCGCCCAAAGCAGCAATCACATCGCCGCGTCCACAGCTCTCAGCTATCCTCATCCACCACCTCGGTCATGCAAACCACTCCATAAATTTTCTTCCCCTATCCTCCCGGAAACGCAGCCACGATACAATTACCGCTTTACACATGATGTCTTCTACCAAAGAGCGCGAGTTAAAGGAACGGAAAGCAGCCAGTCAGCGAAGATACTATCAAAGGTGCGTACCATAGCATACTCGTTCTTTCCTGAATGCACGTACTCATCAACCACAAGAAACAAAACACGGGAGCAAGCCAAAGCTCGTATAAGAGCAAACAAGTGAGTTTCCTCGTTCCAGTCTCAGTGCACCGTCTGATATTATTGGCAGCAAGCGATCACAAACCAAACTTTTGGCTGGCCGACTTGAAGGCATACAATCTACTTCCCCCAGCAGCCCGCTCTGCTTGGCTAGCGAGGCGCTGGAACACTCTCCCCCGAACTTGCTTACCCTATCACCTCATCCAGCGGATGGTTCCCCTTCCCCCTCTTGCTTTCCAGACGCCCCCTCTTCACCTTCCATCTTGGACTCGCCTCGGCAATCCACGCGCGGCGTCTCGCCTTCCTCAACTGAAACTTCCAACATCTCATTAGTCTTGCCGGCCACGCGCAGCATCTCGTCAACCTCGCGCAGCGTTTCGCCTTCCTCGACACAAACTTTCTCCCGCCCTTCCTCATCGGAGGCCGTAGAGGCGTCTATACTTGGAGTTCCGGACGAAATATTGATCTGGTGGCCCACTTGGAGTGCGAGGCGTCGCCTGAGTAGCCTTCGACGATGGATTCTCGATGTAGAGTGGAAGGAAGGCGCGTTCGACACATGGAACACGCGTCTGATGTCAGAATGGGCAGGCCACCGATACAAGTCTCCGAGAGACGTGAAGGAATGGTCCGATGGCTACACGCAGAAAGTTGGTATTGGACGTCTCATCTTACAGTATCTGGGACGGGTGATGGACGGTCAATTGCAGGGGGGTTCGGGGACTTGTGAGCTGACGCTCCAGGAAGAGTGTAGGGACTTGTCACTACAAATTCACCAGCTTAGTACCCCAGTGTCGTCCGCTGTTGCAGGGCTAGAGGTTGGTTTGAAGTGGATGCAATTATAGCTGTATGTAGTAGTATATAATTTTGTATACGCTGGCGCGGCTGTACTGTATATGTGCCTTGTAATGTATGATCATGATATCAATTCTCTATTAGTATCACAGCCCCTATCTCCACAACGCAACCCGTCTTTCTCCGTGAAACGTGATGCGGTTGACTAGCTCTCGGACCAGCCGGAGACCGGTTGCTGTAAGCAGGCGTATATAAGGTCTGTTGTTTGAGCGACATTATTACCATGATTTGATTCCCCCCCACTTCACTCTACCGTGGTCGCTCTTCCTCTACTATCTATGCACCTACCTACTCCTCAATTTTCAACTTGCATGAATGTCCGGGGCATACCCAACCCGCTTTGCGGTGAGCTTGTGGTGGTCTGACATGACCTTTGTTGCTACCGACACCTCTTCAGCATATGCATTTTCGGATTTGGGTTGTTGGTGCGTGTTTCCCTCGCGCTGTTTATTGATTATGCAGCTAACGACTTTCACAGAAGGCTCGATTGCTGTGATACTGTGCAGGCCACGAATCAGCTGGTGCGACATAACGTCCATTGCTGCTACTATCGATTTATACCCGATCATGACGAGGGAGGACACTGCCATCCCCTCGTCACTTTCTACGTATTACATTTTTCTTTTGTGCTACTTTTGCGTCATGCGGCTCGTGCGGTACTCTATTTGTGCGTATACCATGCCTTCTTCTGTCCAGACGTGGCATCTTATTCCTCACACAGGCTATATCTCGTAGTGCGTGGGTAGCGTGACCTGCGTCACGTAGTGACCGACGCATGCTACACTGGCATGTGGTGGAAAGTATCGCAACTCATCGCGTTTGTAGCCGGTTGTTGGTTTTATGAGGGTATTACCTGGAAACTATCGCCAATTTTATTTTGTATCACACTACATGTACACCCATGGGATATGTTATGACCTTGCGTACTGTGACAATGTATGCTATATAGCCTAATGCCACGTTTTTGCCCCCCCCCCAAAAAAAAAAAGTAGTTATAAGCAGCTCGTTTTGCGCCCTGACCATCGCCTACTACACCCACTACCACCTACTCCCGGCATGTCGAAGCCACCACCAAAAAAAAAATCGAGAATCCATACTGCACCCGTCCCTCTTTTCGACAGTAGTACACGTGGCTTCCTTTCGACCCGTATCACCTCCACCACTGTGGACGGGGAAGCCGTTGCTCGCCCTGCTTTTTTCTCTCAAATAATCGCGTCGCTGCCCCAACCCCTCTTTGGTCGATTCGACGAAGCGATTTATGCAAGACCCCATGACTTGGATGATGACGACGATATCCAGGACACTCCTTTGGACGTCGACGGTGCTCCACCCTCCAACAGTGACACGCTTGAATCTGGGCTGCCAGGTATTTCCATCAAGAAGAAGGTCAACAGACGCTATGTGAACTCTGTACGTCGCAATTCTCCAACTTCTCTGATTTAAAACTGACTTTCGATTCTCTCACACAGGATATTCCCCTTACCACATGGGCCCTTTACCGCGACGAGTACCTTGACGAAATGATGGCTCTGGAGGGTCGTGGTCGCTTCGCTGGGCAATGTAGTGGCTGCGGGGAAAGGGATCCACTTTACCGCTGCAAGGAGTGCACTCATGGGTCCATGTGGTGTCAGAAGTGTCTAGTCGAAAGGCACGTCGACAACCCTCTCCACATTGTACAGGTATGTCCATGTTCAACGCCATTCTTTCTGAATAACACTGATATATCGTCCTTAGAAATGGAATCGATCTTTTTTTGAGCGCACCACACTGCGAGCGCTCGGGCTTCGTGTGCAGCTGGGTCATGCAGCAGGCCATTTCTGTCCCTCATTCAAAGTCGGGAACAAGGATTTCGTAGTAATCCATACAAATGGCATACATTCAATACATCTCGAGTTTTGTCGCTGTCGCTCTGTTCCTAGGCACGTCCAGCTGCTCCGCGCGGGGTGGTTCCCGGCCACTCCCCTCAAACCTCAGACATGCGCTACGATGGAAGTCCTGCGGCAGTTTCACACATTGCACCTTCAGGGTAAAGTGACTGGCTATAGCTTTTATCGGTCCCTTGAATATCTTACCGACGGCACTGGTCTCTACACCGTTCCCGTACGTTATCCATAAACAACTCCCAGTCAGACACTGTCACTAACTGCCCCCCTAAATAGGAACGCCTCGACGCCTGGATGTTAATGGTCCGCGAATGGCGGCATCTTAAAATGTTGAAACGCGCCGGTAGGGCGTATGACCCCGCTGGTGTAGCGAATACCCCACCGGGCTCTCTGGCCATTCTCTGTCGCGCTTGCCCTGTACCGGGCATGAATCTCCCCCCTTTCTGGGATACAGCCGACCCCTCTCGGGCGTGAGTATCTAACACCCTAAATACCGCATTATACTAAAAAATTGGATTCATTTAGGTGGCTTTACATGCTTACTGTTGGCATGGATGCCAATTATCGCCTTCGAAGCAAAGTACGAGGCATCAACGTTGACCCCCATCTCAGTCCAGGATGGGGGTACTTTGTCAAGCCGGGTCCCTATGGTGAATTCGTGGCAGACTATGCCGATGACGAAGATGTGAGTTATGTTATCCGTTCTGACACAAGCACTCACAGTTTACCCTGCAGATCAGCAGCTGTGTGGGCTTTCAAGCGCTCCTCAACATGCTGACTAAAAAGTCTAAGGGCCTGAGAGCCACAGGCATGGGTGCCGTGAGCTGCTCACGTCATCAAATGTTTCGTCCCCAAGGCCTGGGCGACCTTCAGAAGGGCGAGCGGTAAGTACACAATTTTTTTTCCAATTTTTTCGTGGTGGTTCTCATTTTGATCGCTCAGTCAATGCAACATGGACTATATATTCGCTTCAAGTGTTGTGGGTGTCGGAGTCAACATGCTCACGATTTCCTACGACGTTGGGTGTCAATGGTGGACTCGGTTCTCGAGCGTACGCCGCGACCGGCTCCCAGCGCATCTTCAAAATCTTCCCGCTTGGATGCGGGCCTTGGTTCCTAAATTCCACCTTCAGAGTCACCAAGAGGGCTGCCACAGTGCCTTTTCTTTTAATTACGCCCCTGGAAGTGGACGCACGGAGGGTGAGGGGGTAGAACGGAACTGGGATGAGCTGAACGGCCAAGCTCCATCTACTGCCGAGATGTTACCAGGACATCGATGGGAGACCCTAGATGATTGTTGCGGGTGGGCTAATTGGCGCAAGGCGATGGGACTGGGTACGTCTGTGCGCTATCTTAGTTGTTGCGCCGGCTTATCTGACTTTATTACAGGTTCTCTTTTGCTCAAGAGGCTTCTACTGGCAATCCCCGAGGCCATTAGGACCGCCAATGACTTTAGGAGGTTTGATACCCGATTGCGTGCAGAGAACCCGGCGGAAGTGGCGGAAATGGAGAGGGAGCTCGTCGAATGGCAAGCAGATCACTCTAAGCCCGATCCATTTCGTTTACCGAAGTCGAGTAAGTGCACCAGCAATCTCTATCGTTTGTAAAGTCTGATGTTGTGTCGCTAGGTATTACAATGGATCAAGTGCGGTATGTCATGGCCGAAGAGGACAAGGAGCGCGCTGCGTTGGGCACGACCTTCGTGCATACAGTCAGCGCGAGTACGTTTCTCTTACTAGGAATTGAGATTGAAACGCTCCAGTAAGTTTCACGTGCCTGCGACTATCATCATTTCACTGACTATGTCCTGTTACAGGCAAACCCTGCGCACAGAGGTGGGCGGACGTCGAAATCAGACTTTACTTCAATCAACTACCATCGTGGAAAGGCGAACCACGTTACTCAAACGAGTGGCTCGTTTCCGGGAGCTGCAGAGGCTCTACATGGTCGGTTTTGATCCCGTAGAGTACGCGCGCACCAAGGAGGAGGACCGAGCGAGGGCAGCAAGCCGACCATCTCTTCCGCCACCAGACCATGTCGAAAATTTCCCTCTCTTCATGCCTTCGGGACTCAATGCTGGCCGCGATGTGGATATGTTCTGTCCCAACGGCCTTGCGGAGCTGGAAGCAAGGCTTCGCTTTGCCGAAGCTTCGGATTCGCTTGAACGCCTACGTCATTTTCTCCGCACCCGCTCTTTCAACAACATCTTCAAAGTCGCCAACGTCACTGGGCAGATCAGAAATACACGCGCTAAAGAAAAACAAAGTCGGATAGACGACAATGTTCGAAGCTCTGCACTGAAGTATCGCCGCGCGCGGGCCGCTTTGAAGAGTTTGCGTGGGCCGGGAGACTGGGAGCGTAATCTACAGGTGCTCAATAATACAGACATCCGTGCGCTCAACGAGAGGGACCTTACCCGCCAAGAGCAAGACGCTGAGGCCGCTTTGCATGCGGCCAATGGTGTCATCACTCAACAGGATAGAGAACGTGCAGAGGAGACGCGACGCAACCAGACCGGTCTGTCCGTGGGTGAAGGGCATCGTGCTCCTTCATGGATATGGTTCACGAATACCGGCGCCGAGAGCATGAATGATCCACTCACTCGAAAAGGTAATTCGGTTTCTCTCTGTTGAGTTCCATAGCACTGAATTTGTATTACAGCCCTACGGGTTGAGTGGTCTAAAGCAGGCGCTCGAGCAGAACGATGGCTCGAGGAAGTTGTCGAGCTGGATGAGGAGATGCGCAGGGTAATCGAATCCAGTGTCACACAGCAGGAGCATTGGCGGGCCCAACCGGATCGTCGCCCACTGCCCGAGACCAAAGATAAGTACTTGCGGGAGGGCTTGAGCGCTTATGCCGCGGAGCACATTGACCGTGAGGGTTTGATCATCAAGCTATGGGGCGAGAAGTGGAAAGCCGTGCGTTTACTTGCAGATCCTCTCATTGCAGGTAACATCCCGGATGACCGTGACTATACAACCCACGTTGGCGAAGTTGAGGAAATGGAGATAGAGCTACCGGATGATACCGAGGAGGACGATTTCGAAATGGTCTCGGCTGAGTAGAATTACGTACCTGCACATTGTAGTGCTTCTTATAACCACTGTTTAATCATCATCGGATCGAGAACAGAAGCACATGACCGCCGTGATTACAGTATCATTATTAAACTTCATATATTATATAAATTAATCGGTAAGCAACAGGTATGCAATAGGTATACTACTGGTTATACGGGGAACAGGCATTGCAATGCGGCTGCACTCTCCCACACTGGATATCTCATGGTGCATTGCAATGCGCATTCTGTCGATCTCTAAGGCATTGCAATGTCGTTACAGGTACTGGTGCATCGCGCCCGTGCGCACCGCCAGCTGCGTCAGCGCGAACGTGCGGTCGTACAGCGCGTGCGCCTCCGCCACCGGGACGCACCGCGCCGCCCGGACCGTGCGCACGAACCCGATTTTGCGCGCCTTCTCCGATTCGAGGTGCTCTTCGACGGCGAGGTACACCAGGAACGCGAGGCCATCTGTAAATCGCAGCTGATACATTTAAACGGCGGGCAACTGCATGGGCGCGTGCACGAACCGACTACGTGGGGCCGCTCCCAGAGCCGGATGGCCTGCGTCGCGGCCTGGAAGATCTCCTGGCAGTGGTTCTCGGACCAGCGCCGGTGCGTCCGCGCGCTCGGCCATCTGCCACGGCATGAGCTTGTAGTCCGCGAGGCTGGCTGCGACGCTCGCGCAGGCCTGCTTGTGCGCGGACCAGTGCGAAACTTGGCATTTTCTAGACTAAAATTCCATGAATTCAGCAGCGGAAGAGGTGCGGGGGGGGGGGGAGATACGCACGCAGTATCTGAATACATGGCACTTGCTGCAGCGAAAGAGGGTCTGGTCGTCCTGGAGGCATTCCTCGCATCGGGTGTGGTCAGCGCCAGTGGCCGTGTGGTACGGTCGGAAGGGGTGCTTCGAGCATCCTTCGCAGCTGTCGACTATGGTCAGAGGCATGGGGGATCATCTGAAGCGACAAGCTTCTGCTTTGCATGCTGCCACTATCTAATTCAAACTCCGCCATCAGTGCTTTGGATCGGTCAACGAAAAAGTTGTGCTTCACGTTCCAATCACACACGGATGGCATTCGTTGCTCTAAGCGCCACCAACCGCGACACACCCCTTTACTAGCTTACTGGGACAAAGTCGATCCAAAGCTGATTTGAATGAATTCGAACATGTCCATATCGGCGCAGACATTTACCTTTTATGGACATGCCAGCGTCTCCTGTATAGGTTTAATTCGCTCGATCCTCGATCTGCGTTGTGCTCGTGCTGGTACGCTTTCGATTGTTATGCCATCTTAATACGAGTTTTGTCACCTACAGATCTTACTTCCACACTTCGGAATAGCTGTCGTTCCTATTTACCTGCTTGTTGGATTCATCCAGGTTGCTTCGACGGCAACGGCAGAAAACATGCAACTGCGCATGGATGCCTATGACTGACCCACGTTTATTGCCTGAATCCGACTATAGAGGAGCCCGGCGATCGCGAGTAAAAGCAGCAAACATCGGAAGACGCTTAAGTTGAGCGAAATAGTACTATTCGGCGGCGGTTCGAGAACGGCGTGAGTGAATACATCCAATCGCAGTCCAGTATCAATCGCCGGTGCACAACATCCAGGACGCCGGTTCAGCGCTTGCAGCATGTCGTTTAATTACGCGCCGCGATTGGCAGTTGTCGAACGCTGCATGCACTTCAATCGCGAGAACGCATTTGGCTGCGGTGTTGCTTCGAGCGGGACAGGCGGAGCGTGAGGGGAGGGAGCGCTGTCGCCACAGCAGAACTATTCAGTATCCAGCAGGGTGGGGCAGGTTGTTTATGGTGGATGCGGGTGAGAGGGCCGGGCGTTTCTCCTCGGGAGTGCGACGGCTTTGGGTGGCAGATGCGCTGTTTCGGATCTAGGATCGACCAGAGGGGACGAGGAAAGGTCATTTAGCACAACCGGCTCCGCTGCGGGACACAGGCTGCAATAGGGCTGCTGGTGGTAAATAGACGCGCGCGAGCACGGGAGTGGCAGAGCCAATAAAGCTTCATTGGGCTGCGAGTCTGAAATAGGCGGTGCGTGTGCCGGGTGCAAGCTGCGATCCGGGCCGATATTCGAGTGTGCGCGATGCCAACAATCGATGTCAGTAGGTGGAAGATGATGGTCATGTTGAGACGGCAGCAAACAGAGGGCAGGTGACGAGCGTTGGAGTTAGGGCGCTGTTCTTCGGTTTCCAGACGTTCCACTGGCAGGGTAGTGCAGCCTTGTTTATGGTGGGCGGGGGCAGTCCCACAGACGCGAGAGGTGCACGCGCGCGCTCTCCTCGAGGAATGTGCGAGGGCTTTGGGTGGGGTGGATGCGGCTGTTTAGATCTGAGGTCCACCGGGAGGTACAAAGACGGGGAATGATTATTTAGCACAATCGCGCATCCGGGCTGCAGTCGCGTTTCTAGCGATATATGGGCGGGCGGCGAGCAGGGGGGGGGGGGGGGGTGAGGCTGAGTGAAGTCGGCCAACATCGGCGCCGACGGGATGCGTCGTTGAGTTGCGGTCCGTGGGTATGCCGGGCTGCAATCGAATTCCGTGGCCGAGTCGAGCGTCCGCGATGTCAACAATCGGTTCGTGTCAGTAGATGTGCGATGTCGGTGATGGCGAGACGGCACAAAACGGAATCGGCGAAACCACACCCAGCATTTTGTCCACGCTGTTAGGCTGACGAGCGTAAATCGTTTACTAGGTCATACTATAAGTAGGTGCATCGACGGAAAAGGTGACGAACATGCTCTCAGATTGGTTAGCATTCCGCCCCACGTTTTGTACCGCAGCAGCATGCGCTCTATTTGTTGATACAGTCGCCTCCCTCCTAATCCATACCATTTTGTCCGACCAAAAATCTATGGATTAAGAGGAAGTATGGTTGGCGAGGCAATTATGTAATGCTTATGGTGTTATTTATAAAGACCGAACCATATGTTTTGGCTATATTTGTTCTGATTTAGGCTAGATTGGCGCGTCAGAAACCCATAACTGTACGCTTATAGGTCAAATTGATATATCACCGGCAGAATTTCTTAGAATCTGGTGATAATCCATAATCATGGACCCAAAAGTACCGCTCACCCTATGGTTCCGAGATCGCCGCCCTGCCAAAATTTCTCTCTGGACCTATGGATTACGGAAGAAGAGGGAGTTATGGATCCGAGGCCTAAATTTGGCGGTAACCAACTTGGTTTGGCCCAAAATCCATGGATTAGGAGGGAGTATGGATTGAGAGGGGTATGGATTAGGAGGGAGGCGACTGTAGATCTACAGAGGCTTCGCATGCACAGCCACTTTCCCTGCGGGGCCTCATTTGAACACCAGCGATCTGCTAATGTCAATGATTGTCGTGTTCCTATAGATGGCCGAATGAAAGGGGATGGCAGATCGATGTCAACCAACGTCAAAGGGGAAAAGAAATTTCTACTCTGAGAGAGGCAGACGGGGATTGAGCGGGAGATAGATGGCATGTCTCAGAGGACTCCGCGGAGGGAAGTTTCCCAAGGAGGTAGCCTAGCGATGCGAGGACCGGCGCAGTGCAGCAGAGGTTCGTTCGAGCACGTTCCCCAGACTATGTGTAGACGTGGCAGCATTGGTCGATAAGCGCAGTCGAGCGCAGTCGAGCGGAGCACAGCATACAAAGAGCCACCCGGGGAGGATCGAAAGTGGATAGATAGTCGGACAGCATCGGAGGGCGATATCAGCCAGTGACTCAGCTCACGTCAACCCAGTCGGCAAATCATCAAAATCGGCTCTGCGCCACACCCCTGTTCACCCCAGCCAGGTCATTTTGGGTGCGTCTCCTCGTCGTCTCGAGGTGTATATGCGTACCAGACAGTGCGAACAGAATAAAACAAGTGCAATACAAATATTAGCGGAGTCGAAGAGATTGGAAGGGCGAAGAACGGGGCCTCGGCCTGGACACGCAAGCCAAATCCGATTAGTCAGCCGTTTCGCCTTCCCCACGCGACTGCGGTGCGCCCTTCACAATTGCCCATCCTTTTACTCAATCCACAATCGACCCAATCTCCACCCACCACCCCATCAGCACCCATCGAGCTCATCGCCGCACACCGCGCGCTCGCCACCCACCCACCGCATACACAGAGCATGACCACGATGCAGGTCGAGCCCCCGACGCCGTTCGCCTTCCCGTCCTCCTTCGAGGACTTTTTCAACATGGATCTCGTCTCCACCCAGTCCGCCGCTGCCTCCTCGCCCGCGTCGTCCCCGCGCTCCCCGCTCCCCCAGACGCCCCCGCAGCCCGCCCCCAATTCTGCCTTTACCACATATGACCCGGCGATGGGCATGGGCTTCGACAGCGCGGGCTTCAGCACCGGCGAGCTCAACATGGGCATGTTCCTCGACGACGAGCTCGCCTTCGCGAAGCTCCCCGCCGCCGCCTCGCCGTACGACTTCCTCGGCGCCTTCAACGCCCTCGCGGACACCGCCTCCTCGTCGTCCGCGGGCGGGTCCGTGCACACGATGTCCCCGCAGGACTCGTTCCTGCACACCGACTCGCCGCAGTTCGCCATCGACCCGTCGCTCGTCGATTCCGCCTCGCCGGGGCACAGCCACGCCGACGACGAGCACGAGCACGACGACGACGAGCACTCCGAGCCGGAGCCCGCGCCCGAGAAGATCGCGCCGGTGAAGGTCGGCGGGAAGGGCAAGGCGCGCAAGGGCACCGTCGCCGGCGGCGGGATCCGCAAGGCCGCCATCACGGAGAAGGACAAGGAGCGGGAGAAGGACTGGGAGCGCGGCGAGAGCGTCGTGCTCACGCGCGCGCCGGGCGAGGCGAAGGTCGAGGACCGCGAGAGCGACGACTGGCGCCCGAGCCCCGAGGAGTACAAGAAGATGAGCAGCAAGGAGAAGCGCCAGCTGCGCAACAAGATCAGCGCAAGGAACTTCCGCGTGCGCCGCAAGGGTCAGTCTCAGTCCCCCTACCCCTCTCCCCCCTTTCTTCTCCTTTGTGAAGTAAAAAAATGCTGATTGCGATGGATTTGACAGAGTACATCTCGACGCTCGAAGCGGACATCTCGGAGCGCGACGCGCTCATCTCCGCGATCCGCTCCGAGCTCGGCTCGTCGCAGAGCGAGAACATGGCGCTGCGCCAGGAGATCGACGCGCTCAAGAAGAACATCCTCAGCAACCGCGCCCCCACCGCCTCTTCTCCCATCACCGCCGCTTCCCCCACCACCACTTCCCCCACTACCGCGTCCGCCCCGACGCCCCCGCGCTCCCCTCTCCCGACCCCAAATACGCAGAAAGACGTCCCCGCCGCGGGCGCGCGCCCGTTCTGGGGCGGCGTCGCGGGCGGGCTGGGCATGGGGTACACGCCCGTGCACACGACGTGGGTCCCGCCGCTCTCCCTCGCGTCCAGCGTGGGCAGCGCGGTGCTCTCGAGGAAGGGCGCTGGGGGGAGGGAGCAGGAGAACATCAACCCGCACCTGAACCGCGCGCCGAGCCCGCCGATCGTGAGCCCGTCCATGTTCGTGCAGGCCACGCCCGCGAAGCCCAAGAGCCCGGGGTTGCAGGTGGGGCAAGCGGCGGGCTTCGATGCGTTCGCGGATATGAACCCGTTCACGCTGAAGACGCTCGATGCGTACCGGATGCAGCTGTGGGGGAAGATGGCCGCGCAGGGGCATGCGTTCCAGCTCCAGCAGCAACAGGCGGCGCAGCTCCAGCAGCTCCAGGCCCAGCAGCAACAACAGCAGCAGCTGGGCGGGCTGGCGCAGGCGATGCGGCCCGCGTTCTTCCGCGACGCCAGCAAGGCCCCTTCCACCTCCGCTGCATCGTCGCAACCATCGCAGGCACAGGGACAGGCGGCGCCGCGCCAGCAGGAGGCGCTGCTCGCGGCGATGGCGTCGCAGACGCTGCTCAAGAAGCTCGGCGGCGCGTTCTGGGACGCGTTCTCCGGCGCCCCCTCCTCCTCCACATCCGCGAACACGAAGGCGTGGGACGCGGAGAAGGTGCGCAAGGTGCTCGAGGGGCGCGCGGTCGTGCGCGTCGTCGACGTCGATGCGCCCGCGCCCGCGAGGGAGGTGCCGGTGGCGAAGAAGCCGGAGGTGCCGGTGAAGAAGCCGGAGAAGGAGCGGTGCTGCGCGACGGTGGCGGAGATCCTCGAGGAGAGCATGCGGAGCCTCACGATCTCGAAGAAGTGAACTGTGAGTCATCTCCCTTTCGTGTGGTTGGGCTTGGACTGATTGGGCGCAGTGATTGAAGCAAAGCAAAGCAAAATTCCCGGCGTGTACCTATCTATATGTCTGTTCGAGTTCGTTTCGTTTCGTTTCTGTCTGTCTGTCTGGCTGCGCACTATAATAAGCGGCCCCACCCTCCTTTCCTACTTTTAGTCCTATCTGTGCCATTCTTGTCCTAATTCGCTAGCTACCATCCTCGCCACTATCCAGGCCCTATCCAGGCCCCTGCCCAACCCCGCTCATATGCATCTGCACGTACTTTACACTTCCCATATCCAGTCCCTGTGTCGCCTATTGTCATCTATATAACAAATAGCACTTGCTACTTTGAGCACTGAATTTTGCGGGCGTTGTTGGCTATAGCTTTCGGTTCGGCGAGCAAGCTGAGAAGTTCTCTGGGTTTGCTGTGAATTTTTTTCAGATCGTCGCTGGGTCTTTCTGGAGGTGGTACAGTTGCAGATGAAATACTTTTTAATAGTATTTGCGTTGATGGCCGCCTCGCGGGGTGGCGAGCAAGATCTCATGGCCTTCGAACCAACTTCTCACTCATCATTTTGTTTGCATTTTGCTCACCCTGCGTCGTGTTGTCCGATTGCCTTTGTAGCCATCTGGAGGTGGCAATTCGGTTCGGTGAACAAGCTGAGTGACAAGTGGCGGTAATTTATGAACATCTTGCGAGCCTGGTACCTCCTTGAGTCTTTGATATTCTGGATAGCTCAAGAAGGCCTTCCGATATCTTTTGTAGTAAGATCTGCGTTGATGGGGTGCTTTGCAGGGAGTGCAGCAAGCTACATCCCATGGTCTTCAAATCAACTTCATATTTGTCATTTTGTTCACCTGTCTTGTGTTCATTGTCTGTCCGATTGCCCTTGTATCCATCTGCAGGTGGAAATTACGAGTAGTTACAGTTCGTTTGCAATAAACGAGGCCCGGGAGTACGGTCCTGCATACCCTTCGCTATCCTTCCAGCAAATGGTAGATGTCACGGACCAAGATTCGGGCATCGGATCTGACTGAATGCTGTGGTCTTCGACTCTACATAATCTCTTCATATCTGACCACTTTATTCCTTCGACCGTAGGCTTTGATCTTTGCCCTTCATGCCTATAAGCAGATCAGATCATTGTGAACAATGCTTCAAACACCCCTTTCGCCGTTTCCACGGCCTGGATGCCAATCCTACCAGGTGTGATGCATGCCTCCCGGACGATCAGACCCTTCGACGCTGCAAGGAGTGCAATAACATCATGTATTGTGTTTGTGCCTCTTACTGCCACGATGCCCTCATCATCAATCTCACTCGTATCCCAGTCCAGACAATGCCAAAAGTCGCACTGGCCTGCGCACAAACGTGCCTGTGTCAGCCTGGAGATCGGCGCAGAGGTCTTGGAGTATTGTCCGTGGCAGACAGCAGAGCGAATCAGGACGCTTCGCAAGTGGACTGAAGAGCATGGCACAGAAATCATACATGCAGCGGGGCAGGCCCTGCGCCTCTGGGAAAGCCTCGATCCGATCGGTCAGTGACCCGGCCGATGCAGCTGCCGTCCAGCCCTGACGAGACCCTTCCAGCGAACATGGCTTTCCTGATATATCTAGACGTCGAAGAATACGTCAAGTCGTACGCCGAGCGCAAAATCGTCTTTGTGCGCACGGTCAGGAATGCGCGATGCGTTCCCATGACAGAGGTTCATAGGTTGTACGACAGCCTCTTCGCTGAAATGCCGGTCGCGGCGCGCAACGCGATGACGGGCTACGAAGCGCTAGAGGAGGCATTCGATCGGCGTCCTGGGATGCTGCGCATTGCGACGATCGATGACTGCCCGTTCGGCAGCCGCGGCCCCTACCTCATCACGCTGCCTGCGGTGATCGACGCACCAACAATCAGCTTAATACATGCTGAGATGCCTTCGGATGGGAACTGGCTGAAGCAGTTTAGACAGCGCCTTGCCGCGAGCGATAATGCTGCCATGTTGGTTACAAGGAAGGCGACATTTCTACGCTGGGGCGATACAGCGAAGATACAACGACACATTCAAGATGCTGGTGTGCATGCTCTAAATCTGCGAAAGCAACCGAGCCGTGCAGGTCAGTGCTATCCCCCTCACCAGCTGATGCTCTATCTCAAATAATGACCCTAGACACGGATGTGTTTGTCGTCTACCTTAATGCTGGGGAAGAATTAGTCTCAACAGCTCTGCGACTGTCAAGGTTCTTATTCACTGTGCGCAAAGCATATGCTATCCCTGCGAATCAACTGGATGAAAAGTCCGCCAGTGTTTTGGAGATGCTACCTAGTGCTCCCTCTCTGGAGGCTGGAGAGCGTCGTTTACGGGTGCTTTTGGTCGATGACTGCTTAGAAGTCTTCCCTACCTTCATCGCTCCTTTCGAGTTCGTCATTCCCGCCAAGAAACTCTTCCTCGCATATGATCCCGAATGGCTTTCTATCCTCAAAGAAAATGCCAGGTTATGATCAAGGGAAATCAGAATATCAAGCTACTGGTGGCGATGGTGTCGCAGACGCCGCGCGAGAAGCTTGATATTGTGTTCTCGGACGTGTTCTCCGGCGGTGGCAGCGGGTCCGCGGGCGTACCGAAGATGTGAGGTGCGGAGAAGGTGTGCAAGGTTCTCGATGGGAGGGCAGTCGTGCGCTTCGTGCATGTGGACAAGCGGAATTCGAAAGCCGGACGGCGAAGACCCAGGAGAAGGAGTGATAATGGACATGCTACTGAAAAGCTTGCAGAGCCTGACCACCGTAAAGAAGTGGATGGCCATAATAACGTGTGAGTCCGCCCTTCTATATGTGGTTGAGCTCGGGCTGATGGGTACATCGATGCGAGAAGCGAAATTCCCGTGTATTCATCCATCTATGTCGAGTTCGATTTCGATTTCAGCTCTGTGGAATAGGCGGGCCTGCAGGATGAGCCCACTCTCCTTCGACGCAGCGTCTATCCGTGCCTTAGCCCAATACCTCTGGAATCCGCCACTGTCTACGCCGCCACACTGCTCACTGTCCCCACTCATATTTATCTGCATAGTACTTTACTATTTACCTTATCTTGCGCCTATATTTAACTATATAACAAACAGCACTTGCCCCTTTCAGTATTGAATGTTGTCAGAAATTGCTCCATTCCATTACAGCAGGAGGGAATCGGGTTTTTTCATTGAGTGCACTGTGGCTAGAGGTAGGATTGGGCGGTCAAGGGCAGC
This sequence comes from Athelia sp. TMB, assembly GCA_014898675.1. Taxonomy (NCBI): domain Eukaryota; kingdom Fungi; phylum Basidiomycota; class Agaricomycetes; order Atheliales; family Atheliaceae; genus Athelia; species Athelia sp. TMB. The sequence goes on from JACXVL010000179.1 coordinate 21,833, forward strand.
CGCCAGACAAACGGTCGAACCTGCGTGAACCGTGGGCGCGGTTTCATGAAGAAAAAGAAGAAATTCTGATGAGTTTTGACAGTATCTGCAACTGGCGTTCAGGTTGATGAACCTCGCTTTCCAGAGGGGGTGCAAAGCGTGGGAAAATAGCAACTTTAATAGCTTCAAGTTTCGCACCAACTTTGTGCCAACTTCATATTCGTCATTTCAATGATTTCATTCACCTGGTCCTCGCTTTGCGGTCATTCTGTGACAGATCCTTGATAGCCATCTGGAGGTGGTGCAATTCATGCGTGGAGAAGAAATCCCGAGAGTACTAGTGTCCTTAGGGTTCGCAGTCCAATACTTACACTTCGCCATGCAACAAATGGCGGAAAAGGGTGGTTAATGTCACGGACTTAAGATTCGGCCACCCGGCTTGCGCACTGCACAGGGTCTTCCTAATGACTGCTGGTCCCAGCCTCTAGATCTCAACTAGATCCCTTTCTATCTGACCACTTTTACCCCTTTAACCTTAGGTTCTGATCCGCTGGGCTACCCCTCATGCCTATAAGCAGGTCAGATCATTGTGAAGCATGCTTCAAACACCCCTTTCTTCATTACCACGCTCGGGATACCGATCCCACCAGGTGTAATGGATGCCTTTCAGGCGATCAGACTCTTCGACGCTGCAAGGAATGCCAGGATACCATGTATTGTGTGTGTGCCTCTTACCCTCACAATTCCCTCACCATCAATCTCACTTATATTATCAGTCCAGACAATGCCAAAAATCGCACTGGCCTGCTCACAAACGTGTCTGTGTCAGCTTGGAGATCGGCGCAGAGGTTTTGGAGCACCGTTCATGGCAGGCGGCAGAGAGGATCAGGACTCTGCGCAAATGGACTGAAGAGCATGGCACAGAAATCATACATGCAGCGGGACAGGCCCTACGACTCTGGGAGAGCCTGGATCTAATAGGTTTGTGATCCCGTTGATCCAATTACTACCCGATTGTGACGAGAGCCTTCCAGCAAACACTGCTTTCTTGGTATATCTGAACGTCGAAGAATACGTCGAATCAGACGCCGAGCGCAAGATCGTCTTTCTGCGCACAGTCAGGGACGCGAAATGCGTCCCTATGGTGGAAGTGCATGCGAAGTACGACAGCCTCTTCGCCAAAATGCCGGTCGCGGCGCGCAATGCGATGACAGGCTATGAAGCGCTGGAGGAAGCATTTAATCGGCGTCCCGGGATGCTGCGCATTGCAACGATCGATGAATGCCCATTGGGCAGCCGCGGGCCCTACCTCACCACGCTTCCTGCGGTGGTCGATGCACAAGGACCCAGTCTAATACGTGCTCAAATGCCGCTGGATGGGGACTGGTTGAAGCAGCTCAGGCAGCGCCTTGCCGCAAGCGATAATGCGTCTAAGTTAGCTGCAAAAAAGGCGGCATTTCTGCGCTGGAGCGACACAGAGAAGATACAACGACACATTCGCGATGCCGGTGTACACGCTCTAGATCTGCGAAAGCAACCGAGTCGTGCAGGTCAGTGCTATCACTCTCATCAATCGATGCACCATCTTAATAAATGACCGTAGACGTGGATGTGTTCTTCGTCTCCCTTGATTGCCAGGAAGAAATAGTCTCGGCGATTCGGCGATTGTCAAACTTCTCATTCACTGTGCGCAAAGCATATGCTATTCCTGCGAATCAACTGGATGAGAAGTCCGCTAATGTTTTGGAGATGCTACCTGGTGCTACCTCTCCGGAAGCCGGAGAGCGGCTTCTACGGGTTCTTTTGGTCGAAGACAACTCCGAAGACTTCCCTACCATCCTTGCTCCTCTCGAGTTCGTCATTCCCGCAAAAAAAATATTCCCTTCATTTGATCCCGAATGGCTTTCAATCCTCAAAGAAAATGCCAGACTATGATTGAGTAACCTAAGAAAAACACGCTGCTGGGGGCGATGGTGTCGCAGACGCTGCGCGGGAAGCTCGACGTTATTGTTCTCGCTTGTCTGTGGCCGTACCGCGGATTTGAGGTGCGAAGAAGGTGCGTAAGGTTCTCGAGGGGAAGGCGGTCGTGCGCATCGTGAATGTGAACAATGGCGTAGTTTGTGCTCTCGTCTAAACTATCTTCACCCTAGAGAACCTAGAAATTAAAGTGGGTGTTGACATTCAATTCCGCCAACGGATTCGTCGATTGCTGATTCCAGATCCTCGGAAATCGTGCCGCTCCTCATGCCTTTAAACACAAGTGATTGTTTTGGGGGATGCTTTGAACACCTCTTTCATCCTTATCACACGCGGGTCATCTAGCCTAACGGGTTTGGTAGATGCCTTTTGGGCGATCTGATCCTCCTACGCCAGGCTTTGCGCTTTGTAGGAGCCGACCTAGATGCACGAATGTGCCGAATGTCCGTGTCTCAGTGGCTGTTCCTTTACGACGACTATATGACACGGCATCGAGGCGTTTTGGCTCGCTGTTGCTCCGCCCGTTTCACCCATGTTCCGGCTAACTATAGGCCTTTTTTGAGGGAATGCGCGGAGCCCAACTCCATTCTCCACACCCGAGTGAAGGTATCAACAAAAGGTAAAGCAAGGTGTCACGCTCTCAGAATTCATAGCAGTTCCACTGGCCAACTGACCGCCCCGCTGATGTCTCGGCATGTATGGCTGATCCTCGGAAGCTGTCTCCATTCCCCACACCATCTTGCGTACCACACATCTTAACACTAATAGGCTATACTCTATCAATCATTCATAGTCGTTCAATCAGCCCGAGCAACAACCTCGCCAAAATCCGTCACGCCCGATACCGAAATCTATCCGCCGTCACCTGCCACGCCGATCCGAGGCGACACGCGAAGTTGTTCCACGGCAAATTGTGCATCTCGTCTATATAAGCGCGCACCCCCTCATGGTCGCGATGTAACGAAGCAAAGATGATCTCTCTCGCTGCTATCAGTCTCACTGCGCTCGCGCTTGCGCAGAACGCGCTCGCCCAAGGCTCTGCATACTCCCAGGTGCGTTCCTTCTTCTCCACGGGCGGCCTCATTGGTGCTGACTAGGATGAATAGTGTGGCGGCATAGGCTGGTCTGGCACGACGACATGTGTGGGTGGATACAGTAAGTCCCCTCCTTCATATCCCTCGCCGCGTGGATGCTGACGCGCGGGCAGCGTGCACGTACAGCAACCCGTATTACTCTCAGTGCCTCCCGGGCACCGCAAAAGTTACTTCGACTGCCAGCGTGATCACCTCGACGCCGCTGTCCAGGCAGAGCACCTCGACGAGCACATCCACCACGCCCACCTCGAGTAGTGGGCCGACCGGTACGGTGCCGTGGGGTCCAGGCACCGCGACGCTCCTCCCAAACCAGCTCTGGATTCGCGCGGACGAGGATCCCGAGTTCCACTTCTACCTGCAGTCCAAGACCCTTAGTTTGTCTATTCCTTTCCCCTCCTTGGTGAACTAATCTGAACCTGAGCGCGCAGACTCCCCGGGTGAGGCAGTGATCTCGAACCCCGCGACCGCCTCTCAGAATCAGATCGTTTCCGGGCAGCTCATCCAGTACCTACCCTCGGGCGGAGAGCTCTACCTTGGCGTGTACCCGAACGCGACGGGCACGACACGCCTAAAGCTGTTCTGGGCGACGGCCCCGCAGACGAACGTGACATGGGCTTTCCAGGGCGACGGCGTGGAGGGCAATGTGCCGGGGTACACGACCGCAGCGACGGGCAACTTCCTTGCGTGCACAGACACGAGCACGACGGCACCAAACATCTACTGTGAGTGGCACGCTTGGTTTGTTTGTTTAATCGCGGCTGAACTTGGTGCAGTGGATTTGGGCGCGTTCGATTACATGACTCCAGCCGGCTGCGCGTCGGAGGTGCGCGCGATTGCAGAACACTTTGCTTCTATGATGCTGATGAGCTTTTAATTTTAGACGCTGAATTACTACAATGGTGCCACCACAGTCACATAAAGTGGCAAAGGATGGGGGAAGCGTCAGCTGGGCAGCAATTTGCGAAGATAAACGGGCGCAGATACGCCCCTGTATGTATTGGGCTTGATAGGAGATTATCAATATCTTGTAAAATGCGAAGCGTGACCGTGAAGTTCGTGGATTGAGCACAAGCGGTGGCGTGCATTCCCAAGTTTTTCAACCTTGGCTGCATGGCTAAGCAGTATCGCCCAGATATACCCTTCATATGCTTATATGTTACCCTAAAGAATATGCGTTGCGACTTGGGTATAGTCGGTCGATGATTTGGGAGAAGCCGTGGAATCTCTGGACACGGTCACTACAACTACGTTCACTGCAGTACCACTCACTGTGACGTGGTGCACGTTTGGTGCTCGTCGTATGGTTTACCGCTTCCCGAATCCAGATTAGCCACTGGCCGTCATGAATATTGAAAGATTAGGCGGCGAAGGAGACGGTCGACAAAGGAGCGAGACCTTGCGATATCAATTGGTGGAATGAGATGAGGCAACGTTCAAAACTCGAACATTCGCTTTGCTAAGTTTAAGTATGTCGGAGGCTGTTACAATTAGGCTATGTTTAACAGTGTTTACCCGATTAGGCGCGACGCTAAACCGCTACTTCAACAAGTCCACCTTTACGCTAGCTTTCATCGCCACTAGGATTCCTCCAGCAGCTTTGGCTATCAGTATGCACCCGACTACCTACATTCCTCCAACCGCCATCCTTGGCCCTAAGAATTCCAGCCCCTTCGCTTCGCAGTACTCAGTCACACCTAGTGCCGAAATCTAGCCGCATCCGAGGCGACGCGCGAAGTTGTTCCACCGGAAAATTGTGTATCTGGCGCTATATAAGAGCGCCGTCCTTACTCATGTCGGCCAACCGCGACCCGCGACGTAATTGGAGAGATGATTTCCCTCGCTGCTATCAGTCTCACCGCGCTTGCGCTTGCGCGAAACGCGCTCGCGCAAGGCTCTGCATACTCTCAGGTACATCTCCTATTCTTCGCATGTGGCCCGGCCTGTGCTGATCCGGATACATAGTGTGGCGGTATAGGCTGGGCGGGTGCGACGACGTGCGTGGGTGGATATAGTTAGTTCCCTCCTTGCTATCCCTCCGGGCGTGGATGCTGACGCGCAGCATAGCGTGCACGTACAGCAATCCGTACTACTCACAATGCCTGCCGGGCACCGCAAAAACTACCTCGACCTCGAGCAGCGTGCCGGTCACCTCGACCCCGCTGTCCTACATCTCGTGGTCGACATCCTCGACGGGCATCACCTCAAACCCGCTCACAAGCACATCCGCCACGCCCACCTCGATCAGTGGGCCGACCAGCACGGTGCCGTGGGCCGCGGGCACTGCGACGCTCCTCCCGAATCAGCTCTGGATCCGTGCGGATGAGGATCCCGAGTTCCATTTCTACCTGCAGTCTAAGACCCTCAGTATGTGCCTCTTTTACCCCATCTATGTGCCGCGCCGACCTGACCCGCCCGCCGTAGACTCTCCGGGAGACGCAGTGATCTCAAATCCCGCGACCGCATCGCAGAACAACATCGTCTCCGGGCAGCTCATCCAGTATTTGCCCTCGGGCGGCGAGCTCTACCTCGGCGTGTACCCGAACGCGACGGGCACGACGCGCCTGAAGCTGTTCTGGGCGACGGCCCCGCAGAAGAACGTGACATGGGCCTTCCAGGGCGACGGCGTGGAGGGCAACGTGCCAGGATACACGACCGCGGCGACGGGCAACTTCCTCGCGTGCACAGACACGAGCACCACGGCGCCAAATATCTACTGTGAGTGGTGTGTTTGGCTGGGTCGTTAAATCGTAGCTGAACTTAGTGCAGTGGATTTGGGCGCGTTCGATTACTTGACTCCGGCAGACTGCGCGTCTGAGGTGCGTGCGATTGCCGAGCACTTCGCTTCTATGATACTGATGAACCTTTGATTTTAGACGTTGAATTACTACAACGGTGCCACTACGGTCACATAAAGTGGCAAAGGCCGGGAGAATCGTCACCTGAGCAGCAATTTGCGATGATAAACGGGCGCGGATATGCTGTTTTATGTATTGGGATTGATAGGAGAATATCAATATCTTGTAAAATGCGAGGCATGGCCGTCAAGGTGGATTGAGCACAAGCTGTGGCGTGCATTCCCTAGTTTTTCAAAATTGGCTGGATGGCTGAGCAGTATCGCCTAGTTTTGTGCCCTCATGAGCCATTATGCTATCTTATTAGGATAAGTGTTGCATCTTGAATGTAATTGGTCAATGGTTTGGGAGAAGCCAGGGAATCTCTGGACACGGTCACTACGACTCACTGCAGCTCCAGTCTTTGGGGTACGGGTACCAGTTTAGTGCTCGTTGTATGGTCTACCGCTTCCCGAATCCATATTAGCTACTGCCCTTTCATGAATATCAGACTAAATGCTTGAAGGAGGCGGCCGACGAAGGAGTAAGACATGGAGGCATACTTGAACATTCACTTGGTAAGCTTAAGTAAGCCGGAGGTACTCTTGATTAGGCTATGTTTAACCAATTAGGCGTGTCGCTAAACCACTAGTACTTCAGCAAGCCCACCCCGGGCCCTACGCCAGCTTTCATCGCCACTCCAGCAGCTTTGGTCATAGCATGCGTCCGATTGGCCACCTTCCTTCAACCTGCATCTTTGACCCTAAGGAATCCAGACTCTCTCCGCTTGGCAGTATAAAAACTCGTCACGCCTAGTCCCGAAATCTATCCGCCGTCACCTGGCCACATCCGAGGCGACGCGCGAAGTTGTTCCACCGGCAAATTGTGTATCTCGCGCTATATAAGAGCGCTGGTCTTGCTCATGTGGGCCAACCGCGACCCGCGACGTAATTAAGCAGAGATGATTTCCCTCGCTGCTATCAGCCTCACCGCGCTTGCGCTTGCACAAAACGCGCTCGCGCAAGGCTCTGCATATTCTCAGGTACACCTCCTCTTTGAACGCGGCTTGAACAATGCTGACCGGGATGCATAGTGTGGCGGCATAGGCTGGGCGGGCGCGACGACTTGCGTGGGCGGATACAGTCAGTCACTTCCATCTCCTCTCACCCCGGACCCTGATGCTGACACGCGGCGTAGCATGCACGTACAGCAATCCGTACTACTCACAGTGCTTGCCGGGCACCGCAAAAGTTACCTCGACCTCGAGCAGCGTACCGGTTACCTCGACCCCGCTGTCCTACATCTCGTCCACGACCTCGACGTCCTCAAAGGCTTCCATTACCTCGGATCCGGACACACGCTCGACCACTTCCACTACGCGCACATCGAGCAGCGGGCCGACTAGCACAGTGCCGTGGGCTGCGGGCACGGCGACGCTCCTCCCGAACCAGCTCTGGATCCGTGCGGACGAGGATCCTGAGTTCCATTTCTATTTGCAGTCCAAGGTCCTTAGTGCGTCTTGTTCTCCCTCCCCCTCCTTGCCGATCTGATCTGACTCTGAACGTGCAGACTCCCCGGGTGACGCGGTGATCTCGAACCCCGCGACTGCCTCGCAGAACCAGATTGTCTCTGGTCAGCTCATACAGTATCTGCCCTCGGGCGGCGAGCTCTACCTCGGCGTGTACCCGAACGTGACGGGCACGACGCGCCTGAAGCTGTTCTGGGCGACGGCCCCGCAGACGAACGTTACGTGGGCCTTCCAGGGAGACGGCGTAGAGGGAAATGTGCCGGGGTTCACGACCGCGGCGACGGGCAACTTCCTCGCGTGCACGGACACGAGCACCACGGCGCCGAATATCTACTGTGAGTGGCGTGTTGAGCTGGCTATTGCATGGCGGCTCATATTGTGCAGTGGATCTGGGCGCGTTCGACTACTTGACCCCAGCTGGCTGCGCGTCGGAGGTGCGTGCGATTGCGGAACACTTTGCTTTTGTAATGCTGATGAGTCGCACTCTAGACGCTGAACTACTACAACGGTGCCACTACGGTCACATAAAGTGGCGAAAGATCGGAAAGGCGTTAACTGGGCAGAAATTTGCAAAGACAAATGGGCGCCGATACGCTATCGTATGTATTAGAGTTGATAGAATAATGATACGATCTTGTGAAACGAAGCGCGGCTGTGGACTTTGTGAATTGAGGATAAGCAGTGGCGCGCTTTCCCCAGTCTCTCAACATTTGCTACATGGATAAGTTCAGTATTGTCTATTTATGTGACCTCATGAGCCAGTTTTATAACTCAAAGGAATATGCATTCAATACGTATACGGTATCGCATACTTTGCATGGTTTAGAGATAATTAGTCGATAGAATTTGAGGAGACTGAGGCTGCGGCATGATGTCCGTTGTATGACGTCTCGCTTTCCGCTTCCCAATTAGCCATGGGCCTTTCATAATTATCAGAAAAATCTTTGAATTGGACGAAGGGGTGTTACGGAGTCTTGCCACGAGCATCACAGGGACAAATAGCCACATATTCAACCTGTAATAATCCCGCAAACATTAATGCGGATGCTTCGTCATCAATCCACGGGCATTTGCGTCTTATTCAATGCGTCTTCAAACTCGTCATGGTAGAGTTCAAGAAGGCAGCTAACAATAGAGCGAGACCTTGGCGAGAACTCGAGACAGGAGCCAACTTGGATATTTGCACCACATGCCCAAACTCCAGCCAGAGGCTCTTGTTGGACTTGTCTTAGACCTTGTTCACGGCTGGCGCCAAAACCAAAACCACTCCCACTGGCTTTCTTCGGTTCACCACCAAGGATTTTGCAGGACCACGCATTCTTTGATCACTTCAGCAACTTTGGTCATCAGCTGATCGCCCCGATTCCTCCAATCGCCATATTTGACCTCAAGGATATCAATCGCTTCGCATTATAAAAACCCGTCACGCCTGGCACCGAAATCTATCCGCCTACACCTGGCCGCATATGCCGAGGCGACGCGCGAGGTTGTTCCACCGGCACAATGCGCTATATAAGAGCGCGCCTCCTGCTCAGGAGGATTAACCGCAACCCGCGACAACAAACGACATGATTTCCCTTGCTGTTATCAGCCTCACCTCCCTCGCGCTTGCGCAGCACGCGATTGCTCAAGGTGTTCAGTACTCACAGGTGCGTATCTTCTCCCCGCTTGGGTGCGTATCAAGTTGATTGGGGAATAGTGTGGCGGACTAGGCTACACGGGCCCGACGGTGTGCGCGCCCGGATACAGTCTGTCCCCTCCTTTCTGTACTCGTCTCGATGCTGACGCCCGGAGTAGCGTGCACGCCCATTAACCCATACTACGCGCAGTGCCTCCGCACCACGACAACCCCTCCTCCGACTAGCTCGCTGGTCGGTATAACGCCGCAGTCCACTGCGACTACGGTTGCGTAAAATGCCCAAGGACTTAAGGACGGAAGAGGCGTCAGCTGGGCAGTTTGCCAAGATAAACGGGTGCGGATGCGCTACTGTATGTATGGTGGTTAGTGCCAGTTGAAGAATGTCAAGATATCGCGACATCCGAAGGTTGACTGCATTTGCTGAATTTTGTGAATTAAGGCCAAGCGGTGGCTTCCCTAGTTTCTCACAAAGTTTTTTGACTTTGGTTGTCTGTCCAAGTTCAGTATCGCCCATTTCTGCAACCTCATGGACAGTTGTGATATTTCAAAGAGATTTGTCTCGTTTATTGGGGGGGTGATGGATTAGACTCTAGAGGCGGTCGATACAGGCGCGAGACCTCATGAATGCGCCAATTGCAAAGGTTGAATATTGAACATTAAACATCCGCTTTGCCTAAATTAATTCAAGCAGCGGCCGGAGGCTCGTTGTTTACCCGCCATCTAGGATATGATCGATAAAACCCCTGCAATCCTTTCAAGATGTCTTTCTTAGACACGATTCCAATACATATCGTACGGAGGGGTTATCAAGAGGTGCTTCGAGGAATTATGATTTTTCCTCTGCGCACTTTAGAGGCAAACGTGATGCTCGATCAGGGTATGGTGGGAGGCCTGCGCCCTCAGATGCGGGTAACGCACATATCCCCCCGTGGCTTCAGCATTCGAGGTTATGACTTCGACCTCCTTCCGTTATATCAAATTTTCTTCGCTAGCAAGCTTCGGCTGTGGTGCGTATGGGCACGGCTCGGGAGGCAGCTTGATCTTTTCGGAAATTGTTGACGCCGCGGGTATCGGGCAATATGCTGAAAACGATGTCTTTCACTGCTAAATGGATATGACCTAATAAAGATGAGCGATAAGTGAACGGCATCCGTTGCATAATTGAGAATCTGCGGCACGCGCCACATAGTCCAAATGGCAGTTCTTCATTTATTGGCTTGAACTGCAGCGATGATGGCGTCCAGGTAATGGCAGTAGAAAGGCAGCCACCCTGTCCCTCCCTATCCGCAGCGCTTGTTCCGGCATTGGGTTGCCACATCGGCTTCAAGAGGACATGTGTAGGAACTGCCATCGGTGTCCTGAAAACACTTCTACAATTCTCATATCGAGCTTCCTAGCAGCAATAGCGGTTCGACAGTGCATGGTTTGCTGCAATTGCAGCAATCGTTGCGCACTCCAATATCAAGCACGACTGAGAACTGGAGGCAGCGCTGGTACTATCAGTATCCTGAGGGCCCTGGTGCATCGTAAATTGACAACCGGTCCGAATGATTTGATATTCAGGTGATAAAGATGAAGCGCTTCCGGGTATAAGTAAGTGAGTAAAGTGGATGTGACAAATTAAAAGGTAGATAGCGCAATACACCACACCGAGAATCCGAGATACAACATTCATCACCATGACTTCACCCCTAATCCCACAACCTCGAAGAGAATGGGCAACCACGTCGTCGCCAAGAACGCGATGCCGCTGTACACGATGACCTTGGTGATAACTGCAACGCAAATCACCCATCAGTGGGTTACGCATTAGATCTAGAGGAACACTGACCATCCGCATCGTAATGCTTCACAGGCTCATCTTTCACCTGTGCATCCCCGTTCTTCTCCAGCTCCCAACCACGCTTCTCATTACCAGCATTGGCACCATAGATCGTTCCATGTCCGAGTTTCCTTAATTTTTCTCCGTTTCCGTTTCCAATCTTGCTTCTGGCCCGGACCTCATCCCCACCGCCTAGAGGGCTCGCAAGCCCACTGGCCCGCCCACCGTCTACTTCCATTTCCATGCCCAGCATCCCCGGCAGATCGATAACAGAGGGAATAGGCCTGAGTCCCAAGTCGCTGGGCACGCTCTTGTAATCCGAGGCGGGGGTATAGAATCTTCTGTGCGGCAGCGTGAAGATCTTCATGAGAAGCCGGAAAGTGGGGGGCAAGACTAGATGCAGAGTGGACTTGGCAACGATACGCCATGCGAAGATGACCAGCACGCCGAAGACCATTTTGATGAGCATCACAGCCCACCAGACGCCTGTTGCAGTCAAGGTTGACGCGAACGCAGATTCAGCTACAGGGGACGCGAAGGTACCGGGCATAGAGGACGCAAAGAAGGCAGCATCGAAGCCCATGTGCACGGCCTGCCAACGCCCGACCAACATTCCCATGAGGACGGAGATGAACGCAATGGCGTCTTCGAAGCAAGGGCAGTCGTCAATGGGCACAGGGTGCTGGTTGACCATGACTACACAGAGAGACATCACCATTGCCGGAGCTGTATTCGGCTCAGCAAAAGCGATAAAACAATGTTTGCGGAAAGGACTTACCGCTCCAACCAGAGGTGACTAGCCAGGTCTCTAGGACGTCTTCAAGCGCCCAGTGTCCAGCCCAGACAAGCGCACCCATGATCACTCCCGCGGCGCAGTCCGTGAACGTGTGCATGGCCGTGTACAACCGCCCAAACACAATGCTGAACGCGTAAAATACCAACAGAGCGGTTGAGATCCAATAGGTGGCGGAGGATATGGCCCAGTCGGATGGTGGGTTAAGAGTAGTGATCATACTAGACGGGGGCACGCCTGGAGCGGCAGAGGCGAGGCGATGGATGTGAGTATAGATAAAGAGCGCGATGGATATACTGTTAGTTGAGTGGGTGGACGGAAAGCCATATTCAAGGTGGTGATTTCCGATTGCTGGAGTGAAATGAGATTAGTGGGACAGGCACTGGTACGAGTCGACATACTAAGGCGAGTGACAGGCGGAGAGTAAGGTCTGGGAACACAAGCAAGGTCCTTTGCGAAGGATGACACATATACACCGAGCGCAAGGACTAATAATAAGCTGCAAATTGTCTTTTTAGTTTGGCTAGAGGTGATTGTCGATAACCGCTGCGTACCCTCGACCAAACTGATCAAAACCAAAGAAGAAGCACATTGGCAGGAAGGTCATGAAGAATGTGTGCGTCCCAAGCGACGACGTGTAGACAAAATATCTGTCTAGCAAAGGCGTCCGGATCCGTGCCTGCATGGAAATGTCAACAGGAAACTTCAGACGCAGAACCGGGCGCCCGCGCACCTGCATATTGGCTATTGCCGTCGACTGCCATTCCATGTCAACGAGCAGACGGTTCCTCAACGCCGCTCTCCACCACGACAGGCTGTCATACGCATCGCGAGGACCAAGACCTGGAGTGCTCGGTCGCGAGTCGAAATCGTAAAGCACGCCGTCTTTCTCATTAAGTATCAAAGGGGCAGCTTTATGAGTCGCTGAGCCATCTGAGGATTCCATATCTTGATTTCCCAATGATGGGTGTGCTTCCGGATGTTGCGCTCGTAACAGATAAATGGTTCGTAGCTCACTAGCTCTACGCAGAGGTCTCTTCGAATAGTACGGTTTCTGAGCTCCGTTGAATGAGATGAGGTGGTGAAGGCCGTTGTCGAGGTGAAAATGGAACAAGTTTGACCCCTGTTAGGGGTAGGGACACAATTTGACATTATTCACGTGCCGTAAGCCCGCAATTACATAATTGTGTCGTCCAACTTTTGTAGCGGCTCAGACCAGCTCGGACCTCACATGCCTCACAGCTCGGCGCTCAATCGCTTACTTACGGCCACGATATCGTCCCCTTCATCGTATGCATCATGCTCTACAGGTCCTAGACAATGCTGGATAGCGCTTTGATTCGCTGAATTGGGTCATACGAGACTGGCCCCCTATTTGCCCCCTGATCCATGCCGGCAAGTTCCTCCAATCGTTTTAGACTCTCCTTTCTCTGAAAGGGGTCGGCTTACATCTTATTCATTACCCGCCATGTCCCAACTTCCACAAACCTCCTTTGCCTCAGATGCCAGCTATGACCACTGTCAGCATCACCTCAAATCTTCCGCAACTCTCATACCTGATCCATTCAAGCCATACGATGGTATAGATCAAAAGTGCCCAGTTTGCGATGAGGACTTCAGGGATATTTACTCGCTGGCCCGACACATTGAAAATTCACCAGACCACTGGCAATGCCCTTACTGCAACGTCTTTGGACCGCCAGGGAAGCACATGCGATGTCGCGATCCAATAGGCGGTGATAGCGCCTTGTCGTCGCCGCCGCTGAGGCGTCGCACCTATACTAATGACAACGACCCAGAAGAGTGCCTGCTCAACAACGGCCAGGTCATATTCCGGAAAGCAAAGCGTCTGGGTGCTTCAGGTCTTTGGAGACTCAGGGGCGCCGACCCTGCTAAGGCGCCCGAACACTTCGTGCACCCCCCGCACCGCCCACTCCCAGAGCCCATAGAGAAGCGCGTACCTCTTACCTTCACTTGCGTGAGGTGTCGCACCACAAATAACGTGGAGGGCCTGGTAATGCGCTGTGCGCACGGCTTATGTTGGGCATGCTTTCACGACAGGGAGGAGGACATCTGCCCACATCCCTCTTGCCGAAGAGCGTTTATGTGGAAGACGCTGCGGCTGTACGATCCGTATCCGGATGAGATCGCCGTTCGGAACTCGTTCACGACGGGCTACCACGACACCCGCCACGAGCAGACCGCAGACTTCCTCGAGGACATGCCTCTGAAGAAGAGGGGCATTTTGCGCACCGAAAAGGGCGACTTTCGCACCATCTTCTATGCATGCTTCATGTGCGGACCATAGTTTATCGTGTCCTCATTTGTTCTCCTGTATACTAGGCCAGTAATACAATCTGACATTGAATATATCATTCCCACCAGACTCAGCTACGGCACGCAATTGAACTATTGTTTGGCATGACAATCGGCGTGGCCTGGGAGCTCGACGTCAATAATCCCTATACTATCCATGCCTTCACGTCTCCAGACCCCAACGTCCCGCTCTGAAATCGTGTCTTCCAAGTGGCTGAACGCTATGGAATGCACTCGGCAGCGGCCACACGCGTCCATTTTGCAGCTATCCTCTAGCGAGGAACATTCTGAATCATGGTTGACGCTTTGCTTCCTCGGCGGGGATTGTTCTTGTCTGTAAGATGTTCGATGGCTGAGGGTTCTCGGAAGCCGCGGGGGACGGAGTGCGTGCCAGTTGATTGGTGGGCTGACGCGTTTACAGTTTGAGGCAGCTGGATCCTGGAGCTCCTGGGCAAGGATCTGTGCCGCCGCTACTAGAGGGTTTGTAGAGTACGTTTGCTGACAATAAGATACTGCAGCAAACTGTGCTGAGTTGAAGAATGCGGGTTTGCCCTGAGCATCATCATCTGCGGGTTCATCTATGACATGAGGGAGCGACGGTGTTTCATTTCTACAGCATGGTTTTGTAGGCCCGAAGGATTGCGATGCTCTAGACATAGCCGCTGCATACTTAGGCCCATTCGAGATCTTGTTCCGTTTACGAGCGACCCACTTCACAAGAAATGATATCATGTGCACGACCGCAATAATTACGCCGATGATGACCAGAGCCCCAATAGTGCCAAGCACAGCCAAAATCGGAGAGTGTCGATATGAACTATTCGTGCCCGGAACGGTGACCGCAGCCTGGATTGGGGGGAGCTCACCCGCACTCGTGAACTCCACAGTGCTAGGAGCGATATGCATCTCTGTCGACGATAGGGATTCGACCTTTGCTTCGGGTATGAATGCCAGCAGATCCATTTCTCCTTCCCTATTTTTGACAGTCATTCTTGTATCGTAGGTGGATATGTCAGCCTCAGGAGACATTTTCCGTAGGACCGATGGACGGATTAGCATGGTTGGGGGGCGTGAGGGCGTAGGTGCGAGCAGCGGATGGTCGTGATCCTGAGAAATTAAAGCAGGAAGCTACCAGAAGCAGTATTGTGCAATGGCAGAATAGATGATGAACGAGACTGATAGGAGTGAAATCGGATTGTCAGCCGTGAATATCCATGGATAGCTTAAATTTCCAGGCCGCTATGTCAGCCCCCGGCCAGGGAGAAACCGTCGAATCATGAACGGGATCATCCGAAATTCCTATGGCAGGAATTGGTTCTGTTAATCGATTTCCGATACACGTAGCAGTAACAACCGGTGGTTTGATCAGCTGTGTGTTTCGGTCAGCATGGCCGAAATCTGTATCAATGCCAAACACACGTACGATGTCTCCGTGCCCCAGCTCATTTATATCCAAGTTACTGAAAGCACTGAAAGGGCATGGGCCATTCATCGATAAACCTTTCGATCTTGACAACGTCTTGCAAGACCTCCGCGATATTGTCAACACATGAGCCCGGTAGGAGAAGGGTATGGATCGAACTGCCGGCTTGGCGAAGTCTAAGTATGATCCTGCGCAAGGACAAGACATCTGGTGGCCCTTGAAGCGCCGAGATAGCGATGGTACGCAGATTGGGCCATACAGCCTGATCAGCAGGCTTGTTAGCTTCCTTGTGTGCATCTCCATCTCCGCCATCTGCCATATGGGCTTTAAGGACTTGGAAAAAAAGTCCATCTGGGAGTGCTTGATCACATCGATAAGTGACTTGTTCGACCTTGGGGAGGGCCACTGTAAGACTTTCAAGCTCTGAAAGCGCAGCTAAAACGGAGCCCACAAGGACGACGTGTCGCAAGGATGGGAAGCGGGACTCTGCCGATGTTGATTCGATCAACGATAACTCTTCATGAAGACCTGCCAGCGAGATGCAGAACAATGCCGGTGCGTGGATCGATGTCATTACAGTACGGAGGGGTGACCGATCGTGTTTAAAGTCCACGTGCAGGTATCGCAGGGCGGGTAGCACAATGGATAAATGCGGTGATGACGAAGCGACTTCTTCGAAGGTCAGCTCGAGATGGGAGAGCAATTGCAAAGCCGCGAGCGCGTTTTGAAAATTGACATACTCCTCCGAATCTTCGATGACTATATTCGTCAATCGAAGGTTGGTTACCGATGCGAGCGCAGGGAGCCATAAAGGAGCTGTGTCATAGTCAATACCACCGAGATGCACAGTCCTGAGGAGAGGAGCTCCGTGTGGTAAGAAGGAAGTTGAGAATTGACTATACGAATCGGTGATGGGAATAGATAGCTCTAATGAAGTGAGCATCGGCGCTACTTGATATGAAGTGGCTTCAATGACGCTTGGCAGGCTCACTCCGTGCTCAGCAATCATACTCAGTGAGCGACAATGTCCAATGTGCTCGCGGATGGATTGGAGGAAATCCGGGGATATGTCCGAGTTATGAACGACGTGAATTCGTATATCCAGAGGGACGCGCCTCGACCTGGAGAGATAAACGGATCCACGTCCGACGGAGGCTTCGAAAATCTCGTGTTCGTATCCCTGGACTTGCAAGGGCCTGTACCAAATGTGAGCCCATAGACATGGAGTACTGAGAGCTACACAACGCCAGCGGTGCGAGACGTGAGACACCCGTTCTCCAAAATAAAACCGGTCGTCACTGTCGCGAACCATCCCAGCTTCGAATACCATGGCAAGTATCTCGTCGGGAAGATTTGACGTAGGTGCGTCCATGTTGTGCAGCAGGTTGTGCTCCAGCAGGATGACCTTCTCTTGTGCATCCAGGTTCTCCAGCTGAGGTATCAGCTCTCGTTCTGCGCGCGCAATTTTTTCCTCCAGCTCCTGCTTGACGAGAGCAAACTGATCCTTCAATTTTCTTCTTGTATTTGCGATCTTCTCGAGGTTTTTCGCTAATGACCGGACACGCCGCTGCCGATCCCCATTCACCTGATGCATCCCCAAAACTTAGATGCGGATTAGTAGGATGCAAATTGACGCCAAGGATACCCTACCTGTAAAGTTTACAGTGAACTCGCGGATTTGAAGGCTACTGCCACTGTTCAATGTGGAGAGCCGAGGTGGTAGTACTACTACACCACCGTTTGGCTGAGGGGTAGATCTCAGGCCTAAACGACACCCGATCCGGGGTGTGGGAACTACCCATGTCCCGGGTCAAATCCAGGCCATTTCCATATGGTTCAGCAAATGTAGATACGGCCTCGGCCAACTGACCTCAGATCCATGTCCGACTCATGCTGTTCCAAGGTCATTCTTACACATATCTGGGGTCGGACGTTAGTAGTACCAAATTTCAATAAATAGCATTTATATTTGATTTCCGGGATGCATTGCACTGGGTTTTGCCAGGCATACACATTGAGGGTTTGTGAAACAAATGATACTATTATAAAATCTGCTGTATGGCAAGGTATGATACATGGGGGTATTGGTACAGTACTGGGCTATATACCATGCAAATCTCTGTCCCCTTGCATACACGGCTAAGCCACGGACTCCCAACTATCCTAGCTTGCTAGGACCCTAGCAAGAATGAGCAGTATATGGGCTGTAAGAGATTATGTGAGCATGGAACCGGCAGTGAAAGGAATGGGTGGGCGCACCAATGAGATATCACAACCAGGCTCTAAGCAGAAAGAAAAGCTTGAGTGAATGGGTATTGTGTAAAATTCCAAGTACATACTGTGTGTGCGACATGGAAGTGGACTGTGGCAGTTGCGGTCAGTGTCCACATACATACAGGGGAATAGACCACAGCAGAGCGGGTTGAGGGTGAGAAGCAGTGAAGGCCAGAAGAGCGTGTAAAGCCGCAGAGCAACCCGTCGTTGCAGCAGAGGAGAGAGAATGGCTGAAAGTTGAAGTCCAAAGGAATTATCATAAGTGTCTTGTTGTCGAGTATTTGTCATCGGAAGGACTCGGAGGGATCGGAAGAACGGTGAGAAAATATCGAGGCTGGGATGAGCGCAGAATCAGCAAGGATTTAAGGTGAGAGGGAAGAAGGTGAAAGCCAGGTTGGCGGAGCATTGAAATGACATGACCACGACATGGGATTAGCAAATGGCATTTCATGTCAGAACCAGGTCGAATCCATACTTATTTAGCCTCCGAAGTCCCGTCGGATCTACGTTGGCTGAAAGAACCTTAGAATTACCATTTGCTCAAACGGTGGTGTAGTAGAAGACCTCAGACTCTGGCCGACGCGTCACTTTGGCGTTGAAGTTATAATTGGTGCCGCCAGTCACCCGACGTTTCCGATTCGATCCACCATTTGCCAATGTCGTTCGCCAGCACAGATCCTTCTCACTATTGTCAGTGTGAGACTGGCATGACCAAACTGCTCAATATTGGCATCGATTTCCTCACCTCATTTGTCTGTTGCACGCCATGCTGGAAGGAGCCTGCGGTTTTGACGCGGACACGAGACCAATTAGTGACGGCTCGCTCGTGATGGACCGCTTGGGCGGATATGCATGTGGGTCGATCACCCAGGACCCACGCCAACTCCGCGCCTGCCGACGAACAACGTCTCTCCAATACCGCATATTCTCCAAAAGCTCGAGAAACACGTACACCTCGCAATGTCCGGGCTGACGAAGCTCGTAGCCCCATCTCCATCTCCGACGTCGACAACCGCAGGAATGGTGCTCCCGGCGACGTGCTCACAAGCGCGTGACCAGACATCTTGGCTATATAGTGTTGCTCCTCGCCCCGATCTACATTCTGCATTCCATTCTCTCAAATTCAATCGCTCATAAAACTCCACAAAATGTCTCTCCCAACGCGCAAGATTGGCCAGACTCAGGTGTCAGCTATAGGCTATGGCGCCATGGGCATTTCGAGCTTTTATGGTGCCATCACCCAGACAGACGAAGAGCGCTTTGCGGTATGTGTATTCCGCACGATCATGCCTCAAATTCTCCGTAATTAATGGACCTCGACTGGTTAGGTGCTCGACGCCGTCTATAGCAACGGCTGCAAGTTCATCGACACAGCCGACGCGTACGGCGACTCTGAAGATCTCCTCGGCCAATGGTGCGCCCTTTCTCATCACCCTCCGGATCGCTGTTACTTACCCAAATGTTTCTGTATGCAGGTTCAAGCGCACCGGCAAACGCGACGACATCTTCCTTGCTACTAAATTCGGCTTCAGAGCCGACTCTGAGCGCCGTATTGACGGGCGCCCAGCATATGTGCGCGAGGCCGTGGCCTCGTCCCTCAGGCGCCTCGGGGTGGATCAGATTGATCTCTATTACTTGCACCGAGCCGACCCGCTCGAGCCAATCGAGGTACGTATCCCTGCAAGTACACAAGCGCATATATTAACATAAGGGAACCTTGCAGAACACAGTCCGTACAATGGCTGAGTTTGTGAAATCTGGCAAGATCAAGTATCTCGGTCTCTCCGAGTGCTCCGCCACGACTCTGCGCCGTGCACACGTCGTGCACCCCATCGCCGCGGTGCAGGTCGAGTACTCACCGTTCACGCTCGACATCGAGGATCCCAAGATTGCGCTCCTGCAGACGGCCCGTGAGCTGGGCGTTGCGATCGTCGCGTACTCGCCCTTGGGAAGGGGTCTGCTAACGGGCCAATACAAGGGCCCGGACGACTTTGAGGACGGCGATTTCAGAAAGGGCATCGCGCGGTACTCGAAGGAGAACTTCCCGAACATCCTCAAGCTCGCAGACGGGCTGAAGAAGATTGGGCAGAAGCATGGTGCCACAGCAGGACAGGTGTCTTTGGCTTGGCTGCTTGCGCAGGGAGAGGACGTCATCCCTATTCCGGGGACGCGATCCATCAAGGTACGCCATCCGTAACGCTTGCTCTCTCCATGAATGTCATTAATCTCCACCTTAGTATCTCCAAGAAAATCTCGGCGCCATCAAAGTGCAGCTTACCCCTGATGACTTGCAGGAGGTGCGCAAGGAGGCAGAGACGGCGGATGTCGCGCAGGGCGGTAGCCGCTACCCACCTGGGAGCGAGAAGTTCTTGTTTGGCGATACTCCAGCGCTTTGAGTACATGTATGTATCCATACTATATTAACAATAAGCCTGTTAACAAACCGATATTGATAGTGTAAGTGGAACATACGATACAAAGCTGTAACATGTATATGTTCTCAATATCATACTTATTGAATGATGCCCTCTGTCACACCTTAGGATGCTTGTGCGACTTCTTCCGCAAAGGTGTTCAATTAACCGCCGTGGTATCATTACACGTGCCAAAGCACCGTTTTCCAGGGCCCACGTTCCCTCGCTGGCAGGGACCTCGTTAACTCGAAGCTCAGAAGCCCAGCTCAGGTGCTCCCGACACCCTGCCATAGCAAAGTGAGCCTGTCCGCCAAGTTAGTCCTGTGATCCAAATCTTAGCAAGGTTTGTCATCCACTTCAATGCCGGTCGTCCACCGGGGTGTCATAGCATTGCAATGTCACTGATCTCATCGCCCGGCCTATTTCTGGCGCTCTGGTCGCACAGCGATAGCTCTAATAGGTACGGAAGTACCAATATTCTCGCCAGCGATGATACATTAGCGCTGGCGCGACGTGCACGAGGCGAGAGGCAGTATCATTGACTCGAATCCGTCGAGGAGAACTACTTGGGTCCGTGCACCCATCGGAGTGCTCGTTGGCTCGGATATCCGATCAGCTGTGGGAGCAGGGGCACTGGCACGGCTGCGTTTGTATAGAGGCGAGGACTTGCGGATGATAGGCCCGGTAGACGAGGTGGAGTCCGACTATGGTGAATGTATCGAAGGATGCCCTAGGGAAAGGGGATTTGATGCCTGATGCTGATCCAGAAGACTATCGATGTTGGGACACTTGGCCTCATGCACACCATAGTCGTGATATTCAAATCCAACGAGATAATAGCTGGGCTCAAAGTTGGCGCAGCAGGACGCAGCAGGTTTCGCAGCAGCGTTTCGCGGCAGACCCGGCATCTGCGGCATCTCGTGCGGACTTTCAAACTCACTGTCCGCCTTCCCCCGAGCTTTCGTTGAGCTCACTGTCGTACTCGTTGTCGGAAGCGATGAGCCGGGGTCATTTTCCAAATGCATATGTTTGTGCCAAAATAGTGCCAGTTTGAAGCGCAACTCGAAGGAACTCATCAACAATACTGGATTCGTTATTCCAAATTTACCTTATTGTCGCTGGCCGCCACGACGACGAGAGCTGTCGGGAAGTGCGCTCAACGACGAGCTCGATAACCGACACATCGGTCGGCGAGGTGTGCGGCGGATAGACCCAGCGGACTTTGAAAAAAATGGCACTTGCTGCGAAAGCTGCTGCGAAACGTTGCTGCGTCCTGCTGCGGCAACTTTGAGCCCAGCTAATGGTGCTAAGTGTGATCGCTCGGAATTGACTAGGTATAGGGCATAATGTGTACATGCGACGAATGGCTCGTTACGGAAATGTGTCACTGAAAGCGATGGAACGGTTTCGGCCAATCATCTATAAACTTCTCGACTTCGATGAAGTCTCGTATGCCCTGCGCGTCAACCTCGGTAATGCAAGAGCTAGGCAGCATAAGCGTACGGATGGCACTGCCATGTTCGCGAAGCGCTGTAACAGTCCTGCACAACGCCAGAGGTTCCAAGGGCTCCGAGACTTCCGAAACGGCGACAGTGTGTAGTTTGGGCCAATTCACTCGCACAGCAGGCTCGTGCTCTTCATCCTCCATTTCTGAGCCTTCTTCGACGTCCCAAAGAGCCTTTAGGATCTCATGACTCCCCAGATCTTCGTGCATGGCAACCCGGCAGGTCAATCGCTCTATGTTCGGGAGGCCTTTGGCCAGGGCACGGATGTCTACCAAGGCTGCTGAGGCCCAATCCGCAAGGATAATATGTCGCAAGGATGGAAATCGAGACTCTGTCAGAGTCGAGACATCTGTAGATGGTGCTTCTTCACCCCATCCTGCCAGCGATACAGAAATCAAGGATGGCGCGTAGATGTGTTTGATAGTGTGATGGAGGAACATGAGACCCAAGCCAAAATTCAAATGTAAGTACTGGAGGGTGGGTAGTAGTATGGGCAGCGGGTCCGGCAGGGAGACAACTTCTGCTATCACCAGCTCAAGATGAGATAGTGATGACAGTGCCGTAAGTACGTCCCGAAACAAGGTATATGCTTGTACATCTCCAATGCGTACGTTTGTTAATCGGAGGTCGGTAACTGCTTGGAAGACAGGCAGCCAGAAAGGCGCGGTACTAAAATCAACATCATTGACCTCCACTGTCGTCAAGCGAGGGGCTCCGTGTGGCAATAGAGGAGTTTGAAGACGAAGCGCGCCAGATGGTATCCGGAATGTAGTAAGAAGAGGTGCAGTTTGGAATGAAATGGCTTCAAACAGTTGTTGCAGGATGTTTTGCGAAGCCCATACGCACAACGAACGACAGTGAACCATATGGTTGCTGAGTGAATGTAGAAACTCAGCAGAACAATAATGGTCGTGAGTGATTTCCATGTAAATGTCGACAGGGCCAAGTTTAGACCTGGCAAGATAGACAGCTCCACGTTTGATAGAGACTTCGAAACTTCGAAATAATTTTAGGATGTTGAAGGACTGATATCGAATCTCCCTCCATAAGCCCGGAGTGGACAATGCGACACTGCGCCAATGATGGGATACATGAGACACGTCCTCTCTGAAATGAGATCGAGATTTTTGGTCGGAATGCATCCCTGCTTCAAATATGAGGGAAAGCACTTCATCGGGGATATTTGAAGTGGGTGCATCCAAGTTGAGCAATTGATTGCGCTCAACTTGTATGGCTTTCGCTTGCGCGTCGAGATCCTCCAGCTGACGAAGCAACTTATGCTTTGCACTGGCGAGCTCTTCCAAGCAGTTCGCCAGCAGCTGAATGCGGCGTTTCCTATCCCCGTTGACGTTGCGCATGAGGCTTGACTGGCCGCTACAACTGGGTGCTATGTGGGTAAGGAGCGAGTGATGATGCGTTTAGAGCACTTCAGAGGCGTACCGGATGTATCGAATGTCGCCTGTATCTTGAAAAACGTAGAGAAAAGTGGGGAGGTAGTTCAAAAGGACTCGGCGGCGGCGGCAGCGGTTTAGTGTAGACTCGGAGAACCTGAAAGTTCACTGAAGGTTGCGCCGGGTGAAACGTTGGCTCGGCATTTGTATCAGCCAGCAGCCAATTGCAAGCGTCTCCAAGTATTCCCGAAATATACTGACGCTCTGCTTGTTTCAACTTTCAAGCAACTTTCCTAATATACTTGCAAAGAGTCCTTACAGGAACACCCATTGCTCATCGACCATCTCTTGTCCGCCATGAATCACCCTGGCAGAATCCATCATCGCCCCTCACCGCATCATCATCGACCGACTACTTCCGAGGCGCGTATGCGCGTTCGACCGTCACATCCCCACACTACTCTTAACTGAAATCGGCTCTGTTTGCATGCGCAGCTTGTACTTCTGACCCGGACGTGATCGACAACAATCACGGCAAATTCACCCGCACATGGAAATGGTAAAGTCGTATGGATATTGAATGGATATCCTGCTTATTGTTTTCCAGATTCGCTACTCTTGTTCTATATCCAGAGGTGCTATCTGTGGTTGCGAGGTCACAATTTGTTGTCACCTAGAGACCCCTTCACAAAAGAGCTCTAAATCTATATATTGAGCACTATGGAGATCGCTAGGGCACACTTGCATTGCACCCATCCCCCTCATCCACATCCCGCATCACTGTAGAATCCAGCCCAGTCTTGAAAGCATGGCAAAGCGCAATGATTCGGGGATGCACGCCGCTCTGCGTATCCGGGAGATTCAATCCCTCATTTTTAACGTGCTGGTTCACGATCGAAAGGCATTGGCACGCCTTGCGCGGTGCTGCACCTCTTTCCGCGATCCCGCTTTGGACGTACTTTGGAACAGGTTGGACTCAAGCAGATGCTTATACCAATTCTTTCGCTCTTCCCACAGCTGGGTCAATACAGTGAGCACCTTGCCAGCGCAGCAGGCCATGACATACTAAGAACATTCCATGACAGTCATCGTGGCCGGATGAATATCTCTCCGAAAGCGAGTGCATTCGCCTAGACTTCTATGCGCGGCGAGTGCGCTACATAAATGACTCCAGCGATCAGTTTCACAACTCCGCAGTTATCCGGCTGGCGACGCTACGACCCTCCCGGTGTTTCTTCCCCAACTTGCGCGAGCTCAAGTTGACAGTAGGGCCTGGAGGACATGTCCCAGACAACTTGCCTGCTCTAAATCTTCCTTCGATCCGTCGAATCGAGTTCTCCAATTCGACCGACGGTGACGTGGCCTACTCCGTTTTACGGAGTCTCTCGGCTCTCGGGCCCTCGTTCAACGAGCTGAAAGTCGCTGGGAAGATGCCTCACTTGATTCAATCATTTATCGCCCGGCATCCTCAACTTGCCAGTATAGATCTCGAGGACTGTCAAATCATATCCCCTACCACAGAGAGGCCGCCTATATATCATGAATTATTGCGCGAAGTGGCAGACATGCCCAGCCTTACTACATTGATTCTTCCGAAAAATCTCCATCTCTATTCCATTCCCGACTCCTATGTTGGTTTTCGGTGCCTGACGAAGCTCGACATCTGCGGCCCACCCACAATGGTGACCAAATTCCTGCGGATGTTGTCACCCGGTGTTCTCGAGGATTTTGAAGTTTACCCCCAGGATTCGCTCCACGAGTCTCAGCAGACGTCCAAGCAGTGGATTGACTGCTTAAAGACTCTCCATCAGCGGGGCGCAACGTCGCTCAAGCGTGTGATTATTGAGTCCCGCCTCACGGACCTCGGCTCCAGCGTTCCAGTTGGAGAACTGCTACAGCCGCTCCTAGGCCTGCGGAAACTCGAGAATTTGAGCTTGCTGTATTTTCCAAAACTGCAATCGAGCCATGTACGGTCAATGTCAGCTGCATGGCCCGCACTAAAGCGCTTGGTATTGTCGGATTACAACATCACCGATGACTTTGAAGTTAATGGCACGAACTCGGAAAACTCGACCTCGAGTGTTCTACGCTCAGCCATTTACGACTGGGATTTCTTCAGCCAAGTCCCGCGGCTTTTCGAGCACCTCGACTTTCTCAGCATTACTATGCCGCTCGAGGGCGCCACGCTGGAGGAGAATGCTGGAGTCCATCATAACCTGCGTCACCTATGGATACTGACCCCACACGGTGGGACGGCAGTCATGGCCTTGGAGAAAAAGATCCTCTATGCACGGGTGCTAAATCGACTATTTCCCCGTCTGGGCGACCTATTCATAGACGGAGAAACGCCAGATCTCTTTGATATCATGCTCACTTTTCGTGAGGTCACCGCGGGATAGTTGGCCAACAAATATAGTTCGGGCTGGCTCGCAGTCATCATTTCCGTCTTGTATCGTACCTCTCGCGCTGGACGCACTGCTTAGTCTTACATGTACTACCTCTGTCCTTATGCAATTTCTTTTCGTTGCCGCATCCCTTCTCTCGCCCGCTTTCCGTATTCCCTTGTTTCGACTTGCCATTTCAGTCCCGGCGCTCGGCATCCCAGTCCTCAAACCCCTTCCCCATTCGCACAGCTAGCTGAACCATTCGCTCGTACCCCCAACTTGGACAAGATCCACAGCTTGGCACGACAGACTCGACGAGGGATCGCTTGTTCGTTTCGCCCTTGCCGCTCGGCACTTTTGTGCGCATGTCCAGGTGGCAGTGCATTAAGAGGTTACTACTACAAAGCCAAAGCCGCGACCTGGATGATGGGCGATGGACGATCTCATGGACACGGGTATGGCTGCTTTGATAAATAGCTGGGCAGTAGTTCGCGCAATCATGTGTCTAGGGTATTGCGGTTGGCTTTGCAGGATCACAGTGTGTTGACCCCCTGAGGCCCCCTATCGACTCGGCATGCGATCTCCTTCTCCGCCACCCCCGTATACCTGTGCTCGGGAAGCCAGAGAAGCTCTTCGGCCGTCTCGGGAATGGTGGAGTCGGGGAGGCATCGGCATGACGCTCATATGACATTGACCGCGTATCGTCCATGCCGCCACCCATCCCAGCCCTATAAAAGGCCACTGATTTCAATGCAACCCCTTACCCAACGTTAACCCAATAATGTCCACCCTGACTCCATACGACACAACAATCGACGCCGCCTTCCTCGCCCACCCAGATGCGATCAAGTGCCCCATGTGTTGGGAGGTGGTCGTCGGCCGAGACGAATTCAGCGTGCACCTCGACGACTGCCCCGGGTGCGAAATCTTCCTCGAGCCTTACGAAAGCGAGCACGAGCACGAGCAGCCGCACGGCACCGAGACCTACTGCGCCATCTGCGACATTCACTTCGTGAATCATGGCTACCTCGAGATGCACCTCCAACGCTGGGGGCACCCGCACTGCGAGGCGTGCAAGACACGCTTCCCTGATCACCACACAGGGCCGACTCATAAATGTGGGAAGGGGCCATTGCCGCCTTCGAGGGTGCTGCTGAGGCGATATTAATATGCATAGAGGCCGACGACGTCGAAGGGATGATGTCGATATGTATGGCTGCTGTTCTACCTTGACCCTATTGCGCTTTCAATCAAACATTGTGCACGCCTTCGAGATGTTAATTCAAGCTGGCTTGTTGTGCTCCAGCAAGCTCCCACAGAGAATACCATAGGTAAAATATTATACGAGGAGGTGTTATAAGTTATGACAATATTGTATGCCAAACATATACGAGCAAGAGCGGGTGGCGGTTACTGCGTTGCCTTAGCGGGGCAACCCCTGTCCTCACAGCGTCAGTGCACGTCAGCCGCAACTGTAGAACTCTTAGCCGCCGAACACACGGACTGTCCGCCGGACTTTCCATATGTCATTCTTCCACTACTTAGTAGGTCTGCGACGACGACTTCTGCTCACCATTATCAATCTGCTCACTCAGCAATCTTCAGCGACCCACATATCTCCCCATAGCACCATGCATCTGGTAGACGGTTCAGAGATATAGCGGGATTGAGGCGACTCATGTCGTCAACGATCCACATGTTATCCGATGCTATTCAACATATATGAAGCAAGTCGAGTAACAACTACAGCAGCGCTAGCATCGAGTCTCCTCTATCAACCTCACAAACTTCTCTCACATCTCCAGCACCCAGCATTCAAAATGAGTACTGCAGTTACACGCAAAATCGGCGACAACGTCTTCCCCGCTATTGGATACGGCGCCATGGGCATTGCCGCCTTCTATGGCAAGGCCCAGCCCGACGAGGAACGATTCAAGGTACGTGTCCAGCGCTTCATGAAGTGAGAACAGAACTCAGCGCAACATCGCAGATTCTTGACGCGGTGTACGACCGCGGCGTGCGTCACTGGGACACCGCGAATGTATACATGGATAGCGAGGAGTTAATCGGAAAATGGTGCGTCGACTCCCATTCCTCTCCAAACTTCTCACCCACGCAGCTCGCACCAGGTTCAAGCGCACGGGCAAGCGCGACGAGATCTTCCTCGCGACCAAGTTCGGCCTCGGTGCGGACTCAGCGACCGGGAACGGCATCGACGGCTCGCCCGCAAACGTTCACGTATCCATTGAAAGATCGCTCAAGAGGCTCGGCACGGACCACGTCGACCTGTTCTACCTGCACCGCGCGGATCCGCGCACGCCCATCGAGCACACCGTCGGCGCGATGGCCGAGCTGGTCAAGGCAGGCAAGGTCAAATACCTCGGGCTGTCGGAGATCTCCGCGGCGACGCTGCGCCGCGCACATGCCGTGCACCCCATCGCCGCGATCGAGGTCGAGTACTCGCCGTTCACGCTGGACATCGAGGACCCAAAAATTGCGTTGTTGCAGACCGCGCGCGAGCTCGGGGTGCAGGTCGTCGCGTACGCGCCGCTGGGCAGGGGCCTGCTGACGGGGCAGTACAAGAGCCCGGACGACTTCGAGGAGCGCGACTTTAGGAGGAAGGTGCCGCGGTATTCGAAGGAGAACTTTCCCAAAATCCTGCGGCTCGCAGATGGGCTCAAGAAGATTGGGGAGAAGCACGGCGCGACTGCGGGGCAGGTTTCTCTAGCGTGGCTACTTGCGCAAGGAGAGGACATCATCCCGATCCCGGGGACGACCAAGGTCAAGGTGCGCGCTCACTGGCTCTTTGTCGCATAGCTTGCTGTTTTCTGATGTACGCTGTTACAGTATCTGGAAGAAAATATTGCCGCGGCGAATGTCAAGCTCACGCAGGAAGACCTCCAGGAAGTAAGGAAGGCGGCGGAAGACGCGGACGCGACGGAGGGCACGCGGTACCCAGAGGGATCGGCGACACTGCTATTTGCTGATACACCTGCGCTGTGAGGAGGTTGACTCACGGACATAACCGAAGCGTGTATCAATAATATTTGTACAATATTAAGCAGCTCGAAGATTATGCAATATATGTATCTCATGCCATACCTTGTCAAGTTACTTATAGTCTGCATTATGCATGATAGGCAGTAGTAAGACTACCAGAGCTTTGGTATATTCCATATCAATGAAACAAATGCTTGAGCACAATACGATATATATGGTGCCTCCCATTGACATCTGTCTTGTTCGCACCGTCCTTGTTGGACGGCAGATCCTCCTTGCTGCCACACGCATGTCCCGTCGACGAGCAGTAATCACTGAATCGCACCATGCATATATCGCAATAGGGGTGACCCCAGCCTTGAAGGTGCACCTCGAGCTCGCCGCGGCTCTGGAAGTGGAGGTCGCAGATCGCGCAGTGGGTGGAGGCGGAGTGAGATTGGTATTGGTCGAGCATGGCGTTGAAGTTTATTTGTTTGGGAGGTCGGTACAATAGGGGTTGGGTCTTGGGTGGGTTGTTTGTTGAGGGGAAAGTATGTGCGGTATGCGGCTTTTATGTCTTTGGGGGTGAGGCGGGACGTCAGTACGCGTCAGTCTCCCACCCCACCTTCGCCGAGAT
Source organism: Athelia sp. TMB (assembly GCA_014898675.1). NCBI lineage: Eukaryota > Fungi > Basidiomycota > Agaricomycetes > Atheliales > Atheliaceae > Athelia > Athelia sp. TMB. The sequence goes on from JACXVL010000179.1 coordinate 50,819, forward strand.
GACCGATGGTTCTTACGGCTCGAGCACATGAACATGGGGGTGGCGGAGGCGGAGAATATTTGGCCGGGTTCATAGGAGGCACCGACCTGCTAGGGGCTCATTAGGGGGTAACGCGCTGCAAGTCGAACAAACATGAAATTGCTCGAACGCCAGTGATTTGTAACCATGTGCTCACAGAGCTATGGTTAAGGACTGCCTCAAGTATCGTCGTGAATTATCGCTGAGGCAGAGCATGCCAGTATGAACGATGCAATTTGTTGTCGCACCGCCACCGCGGCGCTTGTAAAGACTAGCAGAGCTGAAACGACCGATTTGAGGCAATTTCGCTCGAACGTGAAGGAGATGAAGGTCAACAGTTAGGGTGGAGTGCGAGAACACAGATCGGGGGAAATGGCCGGAAGAAGAAGGGGAGTTCAAGCAATCAGAAGAGAGAGGTCGGGAAGGGCGGTCACATATCAACAGAGGTTATGAGTTGGGAGTAGGTCAAGGGATTGTGGGGCGAGGGGGGAATTTGCAGTAAGCTCATGTTTTACTTGTCTTGTATAACCTGATAGACATCAGTTCATTTGTAGATCGATGCAGGAATTCGAGTGTTAACACGCACTTCAATCTCACACGGGCCCAAAGGGAGATGGGTAATCGTCCCGATATTCTTCAACACGAACAATATCTCGTAACACTCTCGCCTCCCCTTGTAATGATAGAATGTGGTTCGGTAAAGACAACGTATTCAGGGGACGTCTAGCTTTTTGCAATTGGAGAATGGTGTCACGCAGCGGCAGAATGGTAGATTCTGGCTCCAGTGAGCTCACAGTAATCTCCTTCAATTTGGGCCAACACATTTGCTCATCTGAAGCTTTTTTCTCGTCTCCGTGAGCATCTAGGACGGCCTTTAGAATCTCGGTAAGATCTTCTTCATCAAACGTCCCGCTGAAGGTCAGATGCTCGATATTTGGATAAATTTTTGCGAGCGAGGAAAAGTCGTCTAAGGCTGCCAGTGGATCGACCATTTTAAGGTGGCGTAAGGATAAACATTGTTCGGGCAATCTCGAACGCCGCCGGAAAATCGACTCGTATTCTATCCATCTTCCCAGCATCAGGGAATCCAATACCGGTGCATGGATTGACCTGATGACATCACCGAGGTCCTCTTCAAAATCGAGTTCTAAAGAATGAAGACTACGAAGCTCTATGGGTGGTACGAAGGACCTAGTGATCGAAAAGACTCTCGAATGCAGCTCAAGGTGAGACAATTCATGCAAAGCCATGAGGACGTTCCTGAAAGAGTTGTAAGATTCCGTTCCATTGATTTCTATATTTGAGAGCCGTAGTTGCGTTACTGTTTGCATTATGGGCAGGCAAAAGGGGACACCGTGGCGGGTGCTAGTGTGGAAACCGCTTAGGTTTACGGTTTTGAGATTGGGCGCGCCAAGCGAAAATAGGGGTTTCGAAAATGATTCTTTGATGAAAGCATTAGACGTGAGTGTCAGTGACACGAGCAGAGGTGCTGGATGCCGCGACGCAAATGCGAGCAGTTTGCGGCAACTGTCATCAAACCTGCTCGAGACGCGCAAAGATCGGCAGCGCCGCATGTGATCGGCCATTGATTGAAGCACGGGAAAGATCTCTTTCTTGTCCATAATTTCGATGTAAATAGCGACAGGTATTGTCCTGGACCTGAAGAGATAAGTAATAGCCCTTTCCACGGAAAACTTGAACGTAGAATCATTACGACTGGATTTAAAATCTAATCTTCTGGCGTAGCGAATGTCGGTCCATAGATAAGGATTCGCCAGCGCGATGCTGCGCCAACGATGGGATACGTGAGAAACAAGACGCCCGAAGTCCGACGCACAACCAGCCGTGCCTGCCTCGAAAACCATTGCAAGGACTTCTTCGGGAACGTTCGAAGTGGGAGCATTCAAGTTTTGCAGCGAGTTGTGCTCCAACTGAAGAGCCCTCGCCTGCGCATCCAAATCTTCTAGTTGTATAATCAGCTCTTGTCGTGCACTGGCAATATCTTGAAGGCTTTTGAGCAAGAATTGAATACGCTGACTTCGCCGATCGTCGTTGCTCTGAAGCCTCCCTGTCTGAGACACCAGGTCAGCGGAAACGGGTTTGGAGAGATCTTTGATAGCGTACCTGATTTTGAAAGAAAGACATATTCTTGCTCAAGAGCTGAGAGGGAATGGAACTTTATTTCTGGGGTGAAGCTTTGTCAATATGCGCTGGCACGGTTGCGCCGCGCGCGGCATTGCGGCGTGGCCTGAGTACTTACCATTTTAAGGCAGCATGTTCCCGCGCCACACCCTTACACATCAACTCAAATTGTCGTCTCGAGTCTTTCTTCTTATCAAGAACATGCTAAGGACACACTATGTAAGTACTTGAACATGTCCAAAATCAACTTACACTTCATACTAGAGCTCTGGAAGTGCCTCTCACCCGAATTTGAAACAAGGTAATACATGTATTTCCAAAACTCAAACAGAATTGGTCACTTGTTGACGTTTAGGCTAAGTACACACTGATAGGCTAAGTACGATCATAGGCTAAGTGCACCAAAACCCTATAAAAATTAAGCCTCGCCTGCCTATATATATCATCTATGATACACTTTCTGGGACGCGTGGTGACATGTCGACTCTCAACACTAAACGCAAACGCGAAGAGGATGAAGAATTTGTTGCTATCACGCGCTCAGGTCTATGGTTGCCTGACGGCAACGTGATTGTCCAAGCAGAAGGCACTCAGTACAAAGTCCATCGGAGCATGTTGTCAATACACTCCAGTGTCTTCGACGACATGTTTTCCATTCCACAGCCTTCTGGGGGGCCTTTGGTCGAGGGGTTTCCCATAGTGCATCTGTCGGACACAGCTGCAGATATCACCATCATGCTGGATGCGATTTATCGACGCAGGTATGTTTTCTCCGGAGATCCCGCACATATTCACGGTTGCCATAACTGACGCCTCGTGTAGATATGCAGCCCCCAGCGAGGCCCTGCCTATTTCTGTCGTCGCGGCATTCCTTCGCTTAGGCAGAAAATATGACATCGAAACCCTCCGTGCCGATGCCTTGAAGCGGCTATTCTACGAGATCCCGTCCGACTTTGATAGTTTCCAAGCCCGCAAAACTTCGAGTATGATCTTCGACACGGACAAACCATGCGGGGAAATTGACATGTTGAATCTCGTGAAGGAGCAGAATCTGTTCTCGGCACTTCCCCTCGCGCGATATCGATGCTGCAGGTCGTTGACTCCCGAACATCTGTTCAAGCCTTGTCGTGGTGGAGACGGCACGGACCGCACATTGGACACACAAGAAGCAATCGCATGCACTGCAGCTTACGTCCCCCTCATGCGATTACAAGCAGAAACAGCTCTGTCTTGGATCACATCCCCCCCGGCAATGTTCATCGGATGCCAGTCAACCGCAGTCTGCAGCGCAGCGCGCAAGGACCTCGCGGTGACCATCTTCGTCCCTATGGCCCAATTATGCGCACTCAACCTGCCATGGTGGAAGAAATGGGAGAAGAACATGTGCGACATTTGTATCGAAATTGCGAAGGGCGAACATAGCAAAGGCCGGCAACGGTTATGGAATGCCCTTCCGGGAGTGTTTGGCCTGCCTTCTTGGGAGGAGCTCAACAAGGAGCGGGCTTAAGAAAGCAGTAGGTCGAAACCGCTCTTCCACAAGCTTCCTATTGAAATATTGCCCTCTGTGATTGTTAGGTACATACCGCATCTTAGATGCTAGTGAAACATTTTCCGTTTATTGGTGCAGCTGACCTCGAATCAGGATTCCGTTGTTCTGTGGTAGTAGTTCATCTTTCTCGCAGATGTGGTATCATTCGTGCAGCAGAGTATTTTTCATAGTGCCCCTTGACGAGCCTTATCTGTTTTCTATTATAGCAGATATTAATATTCCACACTCATCTAATATGTATCGAGACTCGATGAAGTCTCATCTGCACAGTATGGTGCAATATCATTTGAACCCCCGAGAATACTTAATACTGAGTCCGCATGGACTGCTCACAAGAAGCGAAAGCACGGCGCTTGGCAAGGGCGGGGTACGGATATCCCTTCATAGCGGGCTGTAGAAGGGTATGTAAGAGGGAGGTTGCCGACGACGACGAGAGCGACGACAAGCAAGGCAGCCAAGAGGAACACGGCAAGGACGACGACGAGTTCTCCGACACAGGGAATCGCCGAGGATAATATGAGACAAGATACCGGTTCCAACTAGTATTTTGCGGGAGAAGGCAACATATTAGTCTGGGGTCTTGTAAAGTAATAGGAGTCATTGCGACATCTTTACCTAAAGAATCTGTGGCTGTCGTTGACGTTTCAAGTGGCGCGGAGGTAAAAAGCGACACGAGCTGGACGATGCGTAAATTATTCGCGGGTTTCACAGCTGGGCTAATCTCTTCTCCCCATACCCCAGCCGAGGTGCAAACCGTCACACCTCTCGTCGAGATACCACCGCCACCTGAACTCTGGCGTGATTACGCTATGCGATGCGCAGCCCAGCAGCACCCAGAATCCGCAGAACTCCCTGTGAAGCGAGTCTTCGATGTCGACAGTGTCCAAGGTCCGTGCGATAATCCGCGCCCCCGCGAACACGCCCTCCGCCAGGAAGCGAAGCGGAATGCGTGATCATCTCGTCCGAAGCACCGGCCCCGGCTTCCTCGTCTCTAAGCACAGAGCGCGCGTCATGCTCGGGACCGTCGTCGTCACCAGCAAGCCCTTCCTCCGCGCAGTACACATCGCCAACACCGGGTCAGGCATCGGGGAGCGGCCAGATGTGGATGCGCATTGCGGGAGGCAGATCGCCGATCAATCGCCCGACCCTGGGTCACAGAAGGCTGCCCGGATCTGCGCTGCAGTGAACGCCAATCCATCGGTGACAGCACCCATCCGCGGATCTCGGTCCCCACAGCATGCCTTCCGCTGCCCTGCGGCAGACGTCCCTTCGCGGGGACAGCCGTCAAAAGGCTGGGGTGGTATTCGCATTTGAGCGCTCCGAAATGTGAAGAAGGCTAACGTTATAACGTGGGCCCGATGTTCCGTGCATTCCTCGCCCACGCGCGGATCCGGCTCCTCCCAGTCACAGCATGCCCAGCTTCGGGATGGCAAGCAGACGGGTAGCCGGATGCGAAGTGGGCCGTTAACGGCCTGGGACAGTGCCGCTGCGCTCGAAGCTGCCAAAAGAGTTGACGCAGGTCCGCGGTTCCGCGACCCTTTCGTGACTGCGCGGCCACGCGCTCAAGTTCGGCTTCTCCCATTGGCACCCCGGATAGCACGCAGATTCTGTCGGGCAATTCCTTCGCTTGCGTGTGGCAAGAAAGCGGAAGGACCAGAAGAGGCGTGTAGTTGCCGCTAAATTCCTGTGGTGGCGATCATGGGTGCACAACAACTCTCACCGTGATGCTTGTACCAATAGCTCGTGGTTAGATGTGGGCTGGTGCGATTCGGCCTGTTGATGTGACTGCCAAGTGGCAAGCAGGTGAATAGCCGGATGAAAGGGGGTCATCGCACATCCGCCAGAAGCTTAAGCCTGCCTGTGGCCCGGGACAGCGTAGTTTCCCGAGGGAGAAAGATCAAGCCTGCGTGAACTGCGGATATCTTGTCTGGCGACCCCTTCGCGACTGCGCAGCCACGCCTCAGGTTCGGCACCCCCTCGCCACCTACTTTAATGCGCATGCAGATCTTGTTGAGCCATTGGCGGACAGCGGGGCGGAAGAATCAGAAGATACAGCGCATGAGCTCGTACCGCAGCAGCACAATCATCCCTTGGTTATGCATTTGCGAGGGCTTGGTCCGATGTGGCAGCTGTCAGCGGCAAACAGGATCGAGAGTGCGAGGTGCAGGGTTTGCAGCCAGAGCCGAATCTGTACATGTGCGCGGAGCGGGGGTGCGCAGATGGTGTGAAGAAGCATGCGCAGCAACCCAACCGTACTTGTGCTCTTGATGTGACGGCGTCCAGTGGCGAGCAGGATCAGCAGTGCGCGAGGTGCAGTATTGGCATTTGCAGTCAGCCAAATCTGTGCCCATCGCGACTCGGAGCTGGCGGTGCCTGCAGGAACCGGGGGTAGGAGCTGGGGCGCGAACCGGGTCTGCGGCCACTCGAGGCTCGTCTTGATGATCTGAGCATGGTGTGGAGAATTTCAATTGCAGCGCCCGCATCGATATCATCAGCGCGAAACATATCTAACGGCACGTTACCTCGTACTTGGAGTGAGATATGCCGCTGCGCTTGAGATGGTTTGCGATGAATGTGACGGTGCCCAGGCGAGCAGATCGAAAGTCACGGTGCGCGAGGTGAAGGATTTGCAGTCGTGGACGCGGACCGGGTCCGTGGCGCTCGAGTCGAGTCGAGTCTGGCACGATGGTGTGAAGAAGCAGCCAACGCAAAACCCAACTGCAATTCCCAAAGCGTGCAGGCCGATCTTCTCATGCCAAGTATGCGTGGCGTTTTGGATGCGAGTGGCGTTTTGGATGCGAGTGGCGTTTTGGATGCGATGACGTCGAGCTGCCATTGACGCCCTCGGGCATAGCACTTACGATGTAGCTGGAAGACGTCTCCTGCCAGTGGATGTACTTGCCACTCGCCTGCTTTGCGATGTCTCCCCTCCCTTGGACCCGTCAATAGTGCAGCAGCGTGCGACTTGTCTGCCAGAATTCTACGTCTCGCGTTCTGGTTTCATCCTGCGCACGTCTCGCATTCTGGTTTCATCCTGCTCGGACCGGTATACGCGCAGACTTGCGCGCGACCCTTTCGATTTCGTCCTGCCCGCCTGGCTTGCTGTGCGGTGCATATACCGCTACCCTGGCCGCGCGGGCACCCCGGCGGGCAGGCTGCACGCATTGGGCCGCGGACGATCTGCCATCTTCTGTCATGTCGTGCATGGCAATCACTCGCGCTCGCGCTGTTTCCCCACGCAGCCAATCACGGTCGCCCACGCATCGAGTGTCGGAGTGAGCTGAGATGGACGCCGGACTGGGCCCGCTCAGGCGGGGTGCCGCGCGCCCGAGGGGGCAGCGCTGTTCTCGTCAGAAGCGGCGCGAGTTGCGCAGAGGCTGTTCTGGCCAGAAGCGGCTCGAGCTGTGATCCTCACCCCCACTCCAACAATGCTACCCAGCCTGATCGCATAGGCTGCCAGTGCGGGAAATGGGTCTGCGCAGGGCTCCCTGCGCGGCCCTGGCTGGCAGATCGATGTCATGTTTAATGTACATCTCTGATCTGCCTGCGCTGACATACGCGCGACGCAAAACCGCGAGTTGTAAACTGCAACAGCCTCTGCTAACGCCGAAACGCGCGAAAAGCGCCGATCGAAGCGCTGAACTGGGCAGTCGAACGCGGTGGCAGGTTCTGATTGAGGCGATCGCACCCCGATCCTGCGCGCACAACCTAAAAGCCAAAGACGGAGATGGCTCCTGGTCGCACGCGAAGCCATTGCGAGGAGAACATGGCATCACATTTTTGTTTCATCGATATCGAGCTCCTGCGAAGTCGTGTTGTTTGCAAGCTGTTGGGTGAATCTTCAACATAAATAAGAATGCAATATGCGGATTGGAAGAAATGGGAGTAGATGGGAAATCTGTACTTCAAAACCCGTAATCCGCGAGGTCAGGAATCTCAACCTTGTCTCCTCGTGCGACCCACTCGCTCTGAAACTTCAGCACATCTGCAAAAGCACCAAGCACCGTCTCCCTCCAGGTTTTGTACGACCCCACTTCAACACCAGTCACTTCCTGCACCCTGCCGAAGTCCACGGGGAGCTTGTCGTAGGGAAAGTCTGGACCAGTACTCGGGTCCACGAGCCTATCCGCAAGGTCGGGATACGCCTCCCTCACAAATCGCGCCGCCTCCTTCCAGTTGTAGTCATACGGGGACGCGAGCGGCAGGCGCTTGCGCCCGATTTCAGATGCCGGCCGTGAGTTCAGGGCTTCGACGTGGATGTGGGCGACGTCGCGTACATCGGCGCCGCCGCTGGACGAGGGATACCACCGGCCCTCCTTCTGCAGGAAGTGCAGGAAATGAATGTTGGTGGAGAGCGCGGCAAAGTCTGGCGAGGGGATCTTGAAGTCTGGCGCGAAGGGGCCGAATAGATATGGGGGGTTCACTGTAGCGTCGTCAGTGCCAGGTTGAGAGTGTTCAGTCAAGGCGGGAATACTCACAAACAGTAAGGTCGACATGCTTGTGCTCCTCAGAGAACTTCCATACCGCTTTCTCGGCTTCCGTCTTGGCCTTGATGTAGGCCGGAAACGCGCCGCCAGCGACGGCCATCTCGGTGGTAACGTCGCTCCATTGCTCAGGGCCAAGGGAGCTGCTAGAGTTGAAGACAGTGACGATGGAGCTTGTGTATACAATCCGGTGCACCCGCGCGGCCTCGGCCTGACGAATGACGTTCAGCGCGCCTTCAACGGCACCCTGCAAAGGCGAATGTTTAACGCACGCTCGATGTATGAAATAGATGAGCAACGTACGTTGATGAGGTTCTCGATATCCCCCTTATAGTGGCCGGGTAGCGCAGCGGCAGCATGAATGACTGCGCTGACACCATGCAAATGCGCCGAAATGTCGTCCTTTGCGGTGTCGTTGACCGCAACGACCTCGAACTTGTCTCCGTATATGGCAAACATATCTTCTGCTAGAGCTACCTTGGTGCCGCGCGCAGTGCTGATTGATTCATGTTAAGCTTACTTTTCAAAAGGCGAACGGTTTGAGAAACTCACCCTATAACCCTGTAGCCTTTCTCCAAAAGCTGGTAAATGATGTGGCTGCCCAGAAACCCGTTGGCTCCAGTGACCTGTGGAATCGTCAGCTGCTTGATCTCCTGGCGAGGAATTGTGTCACGCACAAAGATGAGCTCAGATTCGACTGCAGCCATGGCAAGATATTGCGGATTCGGTATTGAAGAGGGATGATGAGTTAGAGTGAAGTGAGTTCCGCCTCTTTCAGTTTCGAGTCCTTATATCCCGCTGCAAGCTCAGAGTCATCGGTGCGCGTGGTCAGCAGCTTTGAAATGCTTGAACCTTTGGCATCTTGCTTTCCAAAACAATCGGCCTCGGGCGAGCTTCGGGCAGGAGTTACCATTTCAGGTTGAGTTCATGACGAACCAATGACCTGCCAATGACATCGTTGAAAGCGATGAATTGATGGCGTATACAAGAAGATCTGATAGAGCAGTAAGCACAGACAAGTTCGATCTGAAAGCAAGCTCCCTGCTTGGCATTTCAGCTTGAGAATGACATCCTCCAAATCCCGGGTGTGGAAAGGCATCTGCAGAGCGGACACGGCGATGCTCTTCAGTTTGGGCCACCGCAGCTGCTCGTCCGGCCCGTTCCGTACTTACTCGTCATTTCCTGACGGCCAAGGGCCTACGATAGCCGTCAGGATTTCGCGAAGATCTTCACGTCCGCCGCCTTCCTCCGGCTCCCACATTCGCAAGGTCAATTTTTCAATGTTCGGATATAATTTTGCCAGCCAGTTAAAATCTTTGGAGGCCGTAGTTGCGAAGTCATCGACGAGATGGCGCAAGGACGGACAATGGCAGTCTGGCAACATCAACCGCCAAGCAGGCCATACCGAGTGAGGAGATCTTGCCAGCAAGGGGCAGTTCAGATTTGGCGTACGGATTACCCTGATGATATTATCAAATTCCCTTGGGGAATCAAAACCTATTTCCAGGTATTGAGGGGTGGCTAGTTCAATAGGCTGCAGGGTTTCTGGAGAGAGAGTGGCGGCAAAGTTAGACAGCTCGAGATGAGAGAGCGAATGCAATGACATAAGCATTCGCCGGAAGGAGTCATACATCCCCGCATCATCAAGATATATAGGCGAGAGCTGCAGTTGTGTCACAGACCGGAACGCAGTATGAAAAGCGGGAGCGATGCTGTAGATAGTGAAGCTACCGAGGGCAACGTGCTTCAGACGAGGCGCGCCTAACGGAAATAGGGAGGTCGGGAATGAGGGGGATGAGAGACCAGACAGCGACAGCGACACAAGGACAGGTGCTCTATGCTGTGATGCAATTTCGAGTATTTTTGGGAGGCTGTTTTTCCTTACGCCCATGAGAGCTAAAGAACGGCAGTGCCCAATGTGATCGGCGATCGATTGATAGAGCTCGTCGACGATATCTCGCTCGTTCAAGTCAATATAGATATCGACAAGTGTCACGCCGGATCTGGAAAGACAGGTAAAACCTTTGTCTAAGGATGCCGGGGGAGGGATATGACCGTCGTTGGGTAGCATGCGGGGAGCATAATGATTAATAACGTGTGGTTCTCCGATGAATTGGATTTGTGTCCACAAGCGGGGCGTGCCCAATGCAACGCTACGCCAGCGGTGTGATACATGAGACACAATGCACCCAAAGACATCTGCATGATCTTCCCGAAGATCCAAAGTTGCGCCCGCCTCAAAGATCATGGAAAGAACCTCGTCGGGGAAATCCGAAGTGGGCGCATCCAAGTTGTGCAGAAGATTGTGCTCCAGCTGAGCGGCTTTTCCTTGCGCGTCGAGGTCTTCCAGCTAAAGAATCAGCTTGCGCCTCTCGCTCGCAATCTCATCAAGGCGTTTTGACAAGAACTGGACGCGAAGCTGCCGATCACCATTGGCCTGCCGCATACCGATCTAGGAGATAGGTGAGCGGAGGAGATACTTGGGCATATACCTCGTTGACATGCATACCAGAATAGAGAGTTGTATGCTTGACGACTTTCAGTCGTCAGCGACAAACGGAAAAAAAGAAGGGCGACTATTGAGTCCGAGGCGCGTAGACGCGTCTCCAATTTCCACCTGCCCAACACATTTGTTCGCGAACTGCTGCGACCTCCTTGCCTAAAGCTTTCGCTCTCGCATTCTTCTCAGAGTCTTATTTCTGCAACATTGCCTGGCAGAAACTCAGTGGTATCATTCTCGTGAGTTAACTGTGCTGATGAGCCACGTAGCATATACACTTGTACCTCATGATACCCCCAGCTCAAACGCAAACATAGCCACGGCTGACGCGTCATTTGTTTTTCAGACTTCTAGAGCTCCATATCCTGTTGCTCACCTGGATCGATCTATCGCGTAACACTGCAAGTCATCTGCCACCAGTGCCAGTGCCCTAACCAACGTGATACTGTCACGAGGACATGCTCGAAGCTGTATAAAGCTGATGCTAAATTCTATCAGTGAGCCTCCCCCCTGCTTACTCTTTCACATTCTCCCCATGTTGCTGAGGCGATTTGCGCTCCTAACTTGGCTCTCCTATATTTCTCCATGCGCATATCCTTATGCGGGTCGGATCTATTCCCCATCCTCGCCGAATTTCACATTGCTTGTGGCGCTCCCCTCGGATTACAGAGAGTCTACCCGCGCCGACTTACCGGCAGCGCGCAGAGGCCTCCGCCGACATGCCGACTTCTCTGGTCTTCGCGCTTTGCTTGTACATCATCTGTCCCACGTCATATGGTGACTGGGGTCCTTCACGCCGCCGATCGCATTGGCTACCGAATGTTTGCGTTCATCAAGGATCCGATAATTTCAAATTACCCCGCATCGTGCAACATTGATCTATGTCATCAAGGGATTGTTTCATTGTTAGGAAGTGGACAGGCCTCGAAGGAGTCTCAGGAGGATCTCAATTCGGTGAGCTCACATCGTAAATATCTGCCGCGACTGTGGTTCTGTGAAGGCTTACCAGTGACCTACCGGCGAGTCGAACGCTCAGCTCGATGAATCAATTTCTCGTACCATTCCACCGGCCGTCGCACGCGCATTCTTACAGATTCTTACAGGTTTCATTGGCTGTCCATTTCCCTGTTGAAATGTTCTACCCCAAATTCTGGGGTTACACGCTGCTTCTGGCTGTTTCTGGCATTTCTTTCCTCGGCTGCAGTTCCCTCGGACCTTCAACTTTTTTTCTGGAGAGATGTGATCTTCACCCTGAAATCTCGATCAAAGAGCCTCATTGTGCATTATCCGGCGAGTGCTCAGACTTCTTACCACATAAACATACGCTCATAAATAATCACGTAAAAACACAGGGTGCAGAAAGATAACAAGATCAAACTCAAAATCGCAAGGCTTTCTGTCTACCTCGCGCGGGCTTTTCGGCGATAGTAGATCCCGACGACAATGCGCATCGACGATTAACCTGTGAAGGCACACGGTTCCTAGGGCCCTATATCCGTCCTTGTGGTCAGCAGACCCCCAACCGTAAAGTTAACTTCAGCGGAACTATTTGTGTCAATGCGTATTGCCTTTCTGGGTCAGTAACCTCTATGATTACCTTAAGATTAAGCGGTTCCGACAGCTTTGCGGGGGCTGAGTTCTGCAGACTTCGCAGCAGAACCACCTTATCTCCGCTCTCCGCTCGCTTTATGGCTACGAGCTATCATGCTTGCTCTCGTCGTTGGCATTTTTAGTCGATAGGCGTATAATCAGACGCCTGCGAGCACTAACCGGCATAACATGTCCTCTCAGCTTATTCACAGGACCCCAAGGCTACACGGAGGCGCTTTTACGTGGAAATCCGTCATTATCAGCGCCACTGTGGCCGGTTTCCGGCCCAGATCATCTCTGGCGTCTTCCGGCGCGGATAACATCTTGGCTGTTCTCAGGTATTCCACCCCACCGGAAGGACCAGTTCAGAAAATCCCACAGCCCCATTTTCTGGAATGCACAGGCCATTGTGCAATTTCCTTTCGTGCGGCCATTGGATGTTCGAAATGAAACTTCTCTAATGACGCAAGAAATGAATCACCGCCGCCCCATTTTATGCTTTTCATTTGATTGTGCACATTGATGCACGGAAAGGACATGTACGAGGCAGACATATGGACTGACACGCCTGTTTGTCCCTGCGCTGTGTCCCTGCGTGTCTGCAGAACCGATATTGTTGCTTGCTTGGGATATCTGTTATCTGCACGCTCGGGGGTCTCCGGCTCGCGTATCTTTGGTTATCCCAACAAGTACCGCTGACTTGGCGCTACAAGTTGGACGCCCGCGTCTGACAACAATTTGGGGTATCTATTGCCTTCTCCGTTCCAAGTATGCACAATCCCTCTCCTCGGTTGCTGCGTGGGACAATGGGGTGAGCAGATTTGGCCATACCCCGCAATGTGGCCTGGACTGTTCGATATCAGATACCTTCCGAAGATGGCCTCTTTCGCCAACCTTGCGAGGCACCATGTGTGCGCGAAGCTCTTCGGCCGAAGGGAAGTCTTACAATTTTTCTACCGCAACTTGTACAAGAAAACAATGAGAATGCGCAATCTCCGTCGGAAGAGGATGGCTGAACAGTTTTTCTGCGCGACGACCATGTCCAGCGCTACTCGAGCGGACTGTTTCCTGCGCGCTCCATGAGGTCTTCCTGCCGTACTCGCACTCGCCAACTCTGGCTGCTCTGTCCTCCCGAGACTGTCGCGCCCGACACAATTTCCAAAAGGATCAAACAGCGCAACCTGTTTTGTGTTTTTCCGGTCGCTCACGCCCAACCTGCCTACCCTGAGCCCCGCTGGACGCATTTCCAGCACAATGGAGCCTATTCCACCACTATCCAATCGCGCAGCGCCCTCGAGCCCCTGGCTCGCGCGCCCCTGTCCTTGACCTCGCCTGTTTTCCAATCCACATCAACTTCCATTCCAGTGATTTGAAAAAACCGCACGGCGCTGATATCCCCCGCTCTGCACCAAATCACAGGCACGTTCGCCACACCGCGCCAGTCATGCCAATCCACAGCATGTCACATTCCGCGCTGGATCCCCCGCTTCGGGCCCGTGCGCATTAGCCTCGAATCAGCCGTGCACGTTCGAACCAGGACCCCGAGTCATAGCCAACTCTCTCCGCACGCGCCCCGCTTGGGCTTCACTCGCCACTCTAAATCCCCCTGAAGACGAGGCGTATCTCGCTCGCCCGCAGCCCACTTGCACATTATATTGTTGCTATTGGCAATCGGCACCTATATACTCCAGCCCGGAACCCCATAGCTGAACTTCCTACTTCCCGAAGCTCACCCGCCATCACCACCACCGCACCCGCGCTTGCTGATGTCGATGAGCTGGCACGCAGGGCTCTTTTCATGTCCGCCTGGGCGCGGCGTTTGGGTTTGGCGTTTGGCGTTTGGCAGTGCGTCTGCCTGTCTCCTTTCGCCACCCGATGTCCTGCTCGCTAACTGCTGTCTCCTCGACCGCATCGATGGGCTATATCCTCCTGGCTGATGTCCGAAAGGCACGACGATCGACGCGGATCCGCCTGATGCTATCGCCTAGCTGGGCTACTGTCTCCCCGTGCAAATAGGCGTGTTACTTCGTGCGTATGGGTGCCCTCCTGTCCCCGATACGTCCGTACATCGACGCCGTTGCAAGTGGCAACGCGCGCGTCGCTATGTTGGAATTAATTAGCGGCGCGATGCTAAGATACGACGTCATTATCAGGGCGAGTTTCGCGATTGCCGGACGCCTATTCCTCGTCTGCGAAGCAGCTGATTGTCCAAGCCGCTGCGTCGATACTACACGTTGTCAGCTCTTCGACGGCGAAACTGGTGAGCTTGGGGTCCTCCCGCGCGGCCCGCCTACTCTCTTTGTCCAGTTCAGCACACGAACATCCCCCCCTGGCGCGATCTTTGCCACTGTCTGTGCCCCACATTTCCTTGTTTGTGTCTAATGATCCGATGCAGACTTCCCTGTGAGACAATTGCGCTGACTCTATTTCGGCACAAACCTGTGCCTCAATTTTCGGTCGGGTTCGATCTGCAAAATATGACCACGAGTGTAGTCCGAAAATATCACTCTCATCCCATTTATGCGTGTATGCGCGGCTATCCAAGCTACCGCGGCGCCTACAGCGCAGCCAATCATTCAAGACACCGTGTCTATACTATGCAACTGCTCTTCTACGGCAAAACTGGCGAACCTGGGGTCTTCCCGCGCGGCCCGCCTGCATCGTGCTCTCGAGTTCCTGCAATGGTCCACCACAGCCCCCTTGCCACTGTGACCGGCCATCTGATTCTGGTCTGTGCACTATCTGTCCTCGTTCTGATCGCACCAGTGGCGGCGAGACAATTGCGCTGACCCTGCTCGGCACCAGGGCCCTCAAGTCGTTGACCCTGCTCTCAATGAATTCACGGTCTGGCCAAGGCGAATTTGACCGCGAACGCAATCTGACAATATCGCTCCACAGAAAGTCATTGTGCACGGCTCGGCTTATCTGGCGCCGCTCTGCACAATGTACGCGCGTCGCCGTCTGGGGTAGTGGGGTTGATCCGAGATCAGAGCCCGCCTCCCTATGCTGGTCTATACAGCGTGCTCGCCGTGATTGGCTTTAACCGCGCGATAGCGAGCAGTAGCCGGCGAGCATGCGTGGTCGACCGGTCGGGCTGGATGTGCCTCCGGTGGGGTGGTGGGTGTGGCGCACTGCATGCGGGCGTCTGGAATATTCCTGCTCGCACCAGACGAGCCGCGCAGGGCAGCGGTCAGAGCGCACGAAAACTTGTCGCGCAGATGGCGCCCGCCAGACTGGACCGCCTGGCTTACCGGAAGGGGCTACGGCGCGCCATCGCCCGACGCTGATGCGATTAGCGTTTAGCCGCGCCGACCCCGCGGGGGTGCCCGGTATCAGCGCATGCAGTGCCGATGTCAGCGTCGCGCTTGCGCACGCCTGTCTGCGCGCCGCCGACGAACCGAGCGCTGATTGACAATGACAGCTGCCAGCGCGTCAGCCCCCGATCCGACATGGAGACATTTCATTGTCCAGCGGAATGGGGTGGTGGATGGTTTTATTCTCCGCGGTGCTGTGACAGATCGACGTTAACGTCCTGGTTAGGGTGCCGGCGCAGATGGGGACGCGTTGGGCGTGGAGCCGGTTCGTATCCGTCTATTCATTGATATTCTCGACGCCGGTTTGCCTTTCTCATGGCTCGGCGCTGCGTGAAATACCGATCAGATTGGCAGGGTGCATCAGTAATGTATGAAATTGCGTAGTGGGCGCCTGAGCTGCGTTTGGCAGGGAAATCTTAAGAACCATATTTCTATCGCATTTCTGGCTGATCTGAATAGCCAAGGCAGACTTCAAGACTTTTTCCAAGATACCCTCTTCCAAACCAAAGCCACAATAAGCAAATTATTGATGACTGGTGAATACTGACTCGGTCGCTCGCATCCGCCGTCTGTGCCTGCTCCACCCTCCTCGATCTCCGCACAGCAGAGCGTTGTGCCGTGACAGATCTGCCATGGTGTGCCGGGTGGGGGCAGTATCACAATTATCATGTCTCGATCCTGGCATCTGTACCCTATCAATACCAACGCATCTCCGTGCCTGACTCGCCGTTCTCGACGTTCGGTTTGCCTTTCTGAGTTGGGCAGATGCGAGCAATATCAATCTAAATGAACACCGCTACATATATCAATCACCCGCGCGCCATCCCCTCGAGCTCTCGCTCATAACCGACAGGCATACGGGTACATGTTAAACTCTGAGGCTAAAATTGCGTTCCTGGGCTGGGATGGAAGCAGGGTGTGGCGTCAAGCTTAAGCGTAAATGAAAGAAGAAGGTGCTTCTGCGAAGTTCTGGACTTGATAGGCGCAGCGCAGATCCGCGTGTCTCAGGGCATCTGCGCATTGCGGGGAGGAGCAACACGAGCATTGTGGGGGTGGCGCAGGGGCTGGTTTTTTTTTGAATATGAAAATGAAGATGAAACTCAGCAGCGCAGGGTCTGAGTAACGTTCAACCGTGCGACGGTCGGATTGCCATTTTCGTCGCGCGTCCTCCGTCGGCGTACACGTGCGTCGCGCGTCGTTAATTGAGTCGGGCCGGGGGATATGGCGATCGTGCCATTCAGCGTTCGACTTGGCACAATGGGACGAGCTAATCTGGCTCGAGCTGTCTTGTCCCCTCGCAGCGCATTCATTGTTTCATTTGCGCGAGACCTCTTAATTAATATACGCCTATCACCCACCCGCCTCCAGGCCTCGCCTCGCACCCGCCGCAGCCCATCCCAGCCCCTTCTGTCAGTGCCCAATTGCCAATCGAAAGCGACACCCTGATGCGGCGCGTACGTACTGATCTGCGCTAACCTAGACGCCACGAGCCTCCCTGAGTGATTGATGGTTGTCCGTGGTGGCAAAGCGCTGGGCGTCGGGGCCGTGCGTACTGGTCCCATGGGGACGCGCTCAGGCAGAGTTAGGCTTGTACAGGGCGCGGTGCGATAATGGCAGGGTGGTGTGTACGCGCCGGCAATTACGGTGCGCGTCAAGGTTGCGGGTGCATCGACGCAGGCCGGGGGGTTTAAAATAAGGGTGTGCGATGCTGAAACCCAAAAATTTTATCGCGTCGTGTAGCGGGGACAGCGGCCGCTGGGAGGGGACGGTGCGTTCGCTGCGGGTGGGCAGCGTCCAATCGGCGGGGTGGCCGTTCGCGGCGCCCCACAGGGCATCAGTGGCCTCGCGGGCTGGATGGGGCAGGACGCAGGTAACCAGGCCGGAGCAGATACGGAAATGGAATGCGGGGAGAGTGGGGAAGGCGACGATCCAGTCTGTCGGGCCATGACGTTGTGCCTGGGACCCCGGCCACCGGCTAGCGCCATATCGGATTTAGATCAGAATAAGACCTCGCCCCCTCGCCCCATCGCCGCCATCATCTCCCCCCTTCCCCAACCCCCATGTCGTACTTCCCCGCGTCCTCTGCGAGCTACAAGCCACAGATCCGCCAGGAGGGCTTCCACACAAACATCTCCCCCCGCCCGAGTCCCCCGCCCCAGTACACCAACGGCGCAGAGCACTACTCCACACACGGCTACGCCCTCCCCGACGCATTCCGCAAGTACCCCCAGGACAACATGGACTTTGGCGACGAGCTCGCCAGCCTCATCGCCACCAGCCCCCGCCCCGCCCAGAGCCCGCCCGCAGACGAGTACGCCGACGGCTACCCGCGCACCACGCACAACATCTTCGACATCTCCGCGCACACCACCCACCAGCAGCATCAGCAGCAGCAGCCCTTCCCCGCGCACTTTTCCCTCCCCGCGCACCGCCCCGACGCGCTCAGCAGCCTCGGCAGCCAGCCGAGCAGCCTCCACCACGCGCCGCAGCACCTGCACGACTTCCAGGCGCAGCACGCGCACTTCAACAGCACGCTCCCCGCGCTCAACTCGTCGCTCCGCTTCGACCCCAACCCGCCCGGCCCGCCGCCGCCCGCGCCGGACACCGTCGCCCCCAGCAGCTTCGCCTACCCCGCCGGCACGCGCCACACGCCCTCCCCCATCGGCACCTCCCGGTCCCGCTCCCGCTCCCGTGCACCATCCAACGGGCCTGGCCCCACACGGACCGCGCGCAGGGAGCGGCGCACCCCCAGTGTATCGTCGACCTCGCCGCCGCCACTGCCTACACGCCCAAGCGCGATCGTGATCCCGGGCCGCGGGGCGGGCAGCGGCGTGCCCGTGAGCCCGCTGAGCCTGCACAGCCTGAGCAGCACGACGAGCGGGTGGTTCATGCCGCCGGGCAGCGCGGGCGGCGAGTACAGCCTGCCCACGCCCGAGAGCATCACGAACCCGTTCTTCCACGCGCACCACGCGCAGCTCGACGCCGCCAAGGTCGGCGGCAAGGAGCCGCCGAGCCCGGGCGGCGCGGGCACGAAGGAGAGCAAGCAGGCGCTGCTCGCGAACGAGAAGCGGAGGAGGCGGAGGGAGAGCCATAATGCCGTCGAGCGGCGGCGGCGGGATAATATCAACGAGAAGATCAGCGAGCTCGCGACGCTCATCCCCGAGTGCATGCTCGACCCCTCAGGTGAGCCCCCTTCCTCCCATTTTTTTGAGCCGTCGGCTAATTGCATTGGTGTGCGCGGACGCAGCCCCGATCGCGGCGGACGACCCCCTCGCGCTGTCCGCGTCGGCGGGCGTCGCGCTGCCGCCCGCGACGCCGACGGCGGAGCGCAAGGACGCGGGGGAGGACGGCGCGGACGGCGTGGTGAAGGCGAACAAGGGCATGATCCTGCGCAAGTCCGTCGAGTACATCCGCTACCTGCAGCAGCTCGTCGCCGCGCAGGCCACGCGCAACCGCGAGCTCGAGCGCGCGCTGCGCTCCTGCGGGCACGCGCACGGCGAGGGCGAGGGCGCGGCGCTCGACTTTGGCGGGCTGGTGGGGATGGGGCTGGAGGAGGAGGAGCTGGGGCTGGGGATGATGGAGGGCATGCACACGCCGACGAGCAACGAGAGCCCGCGGCCGACGCCGCCGCACCACGCGCCGCCGCAGCAGTACCACCTGCAGATGGGCTTCGGGTACGGGCTGCCGAGCATGCCCGAGAGCGAGGAGATGCGCATGGACGCGCGCCCGGGGACCGCGGGCTCGAGCGGGGGCGGCTCGGGCGAGGAGGAGGAGCGCGGGCGGCGCGGGCGCGTGGGCGGGGGCGTGCGCAAGTTCGAGTATGAGGAGGAGCGCGGGATGGAGGTGCAGGCGTAGCGCCGCCTGGTTCTTGGTCCGTTTTGTTTTTCGAGCCTAATTATCCTATAGGGGAGCCACCAAAACGACGACGCGCGTCGGTGTACTTCTATCGCACCCTCTTTATTGCACTCTGTTTTTGGGCCGCTATGTATCCAGACCTGTACAACACGCACGCCGATTATATGATTAGTCTCGTCTCTGCTGCTCTATTACAAGTCGGGGCTCTTGGCTCCCGCTTTTGCCAATTAGGCTTGCCACTGCTCTCGATGTGCCTCGGAATTTCGAAATCACACTCCACCCGCTGCCGCGCTCGCACAGCCCAGTCCTTTCAGTCTTTCGATGATATTTATCGGGCGCCGCCACCATCGCAGGCGCGGGCGTATCTAGCCTCCAAGCACCCAATCGCTGCACGAGGCGAGTGCGGGGAAATAGACGTTTTGAGTGTCGCCGTGGCGACCTGGGGAAGCCCAGCTGGTGCCACATGATCATGACGCGGGCGCAGAGGCGAGTCCTTCTGCGCTGCGTCTTTGATGCAGGATATTTCTGGATCTGTCAGGCATGGCTGGGCGGTGTGATTCTAAAACCGCAGGATCTGCGGACAGCAGGCTGAGGCAGCTTTCGGGACGTCGACGGTGCAGACTGCAGACTTCAACTTCGGATTACACAGGTGGCGGTGACAGCGGGCTCCCACCAGGGTTGCCTGGGCAGTATGCACCCGCACGTCAATCAGAGGATGTCAACCTTTCAAGTCAGACTCAGAGGTTTGCTTAGAGAGCGAGGCTCAGCTCAGGGGGCGCTCGGAGCCGAAGGACGCGGCCTCAGCAGAATTAATATCAGTAATAGTGCGATGTGCGGCGGGGTTAGGACCAATGTAAGGCCTGCGCGAGGCGTGCTTCAACTTGCTTCGACCTGCCTTTCGGCGCGGATCAAGCAGGGCCCTGCACTTGGCCATGGATTGGGCGAGTCGTGCAGTGGATTCTCATTAGACCCGCGCGCGCTACGCCCGTGGCGCAGTCGAGGCTCGACAGGGGTCGGAGCATATCGTACGTGTGCAGCGAGCCTAAGGCTATTACTCTCCGCGGTAAAGGGCCAAGGCTCAGTCAGTCTGTATGCATATGTGCTGCGAGCTGCGATCGGCAGCTGCAGGCTGCACGCGTGTGCGGGGCCCCGCATGCGTCACGGCGATGCGAAGCGAGGGGAAGCAGCGATTGCAAATCGGCGCAGCGGCTGGGCCGGCGGCAGAGGAACGAGATGCTGAGAACGCGAGGAGGAATTCGGGGGCAGAATCAGGGAGGGGCGTTTGCGATGGGCGTGGGCACGGTGCGGGGTCTCCAGGGTCCCGCGGATCGAGGATCAGGCTGCCGCGAGGGAAGGCGGGCCCAGGCGGGCGGTAGCTGCAGGCGATATTAAATAGCTTGCCGGGCCCGGTGTGCGCGAGTCTGCTAATCACAGCGCCCCCCGGCTTACTCGATATCACAGGCGTGCACAGTGGCTTCGCGTGCGACCAGGAGCCATTTCCGCCTTTGGCTTTTAGGTTGTGCGCGCAGGATCGGGGTGCGATCGCCTCAATCAGAACCTGCCACCGCGTTCGACTCCCAGTTCGGCCCTTCGATCGGCGCTTTTCGGCGTTAGCTGAGGCTGCTGCAGTTTACGGTTTTGCGTCGCGCGTATGTCAGCGCAGGCAGATCAGAGATGTACATTAAACATGACATCGATCTGCCAGCCAGGGCCGCGCAGGAGCCCTGCGCAGCGCAGGCCCATTCCGCGCATCAGGCTGGCTGACTCACTGCAATTGTCGGCGGGCGAGGATCACCAAAAGCGCAACTCGCGCCGCTTCTGACGAGAACAACCTCTGCCCACCTCGGGCGCGCGGCACACCGCCTGAGCGGGCCCAGTCCGGCGTCCATCTCAGCTCAGCTCGCTGCGTGGGCCGCCGTGATTGGCTGCGTGGGGAAACGCGCGAGCGCGAGTGATTGCCTTACACAGGCATGACAGAAGATGGCAGATCGTCCGCGGCCCAATGCGTGCACCCTGCCCGCCGGGGTGCCCGCGCGGCCAGGGTGGCGGTATATGCACCGCACAGCAAGAGCCAGGTGGGCCAGGACGAAATCGAAAGGGTCGCGCGCAGAGTTTGCGCGAACCGGTCCGAGCGGGTGAAACCAGAATGCGAGACGTGCACAGGTTGAAACTAGAACGCGAGACGTAGAATGCTGGCAGACGAGTCGCACGCTGCCGCACTATTGACGGGTCCAAGGGAGGGGAGACATCGCAAAGCAGGCGAGTGGCAAGTGCATCCACTGGCAGGAGACGCCTTCCAGCGACATCGTAAGTGCTATGCCCGAGGGCGTCAATGGCAGCTCGACGTCATCGCATCCTCCACGCCACCCGCATCCAAAACGCCACGCAACTTGGCATGAGAAGATCTGCCTGCACGCTTTGGGTTTTGCAGTTGGGTTTTGCGTTGGCTGCTTCTTCACACCATCGTGCCAGACGAGACTCGAGCAGCCTGAGCCATGGACCCGGTCTGCGCCTGGTTCCTGCAGGTACACGACGGCAAATCCTTCACCTCGCGCACTGTCGATCTACATCGTCACATTCATCGCAAGCCACTCAAGCGCATACCTAACTCTGAGTACGAGGTAACGGAACCGGAAGGCCATCGTGCGCTCTACGTGGTACAGTGCGTGCGATGGTTCTGAATTCTCTGCCCCATAAATTTCAGAATCGGCGACACGTTCGTCCTGACCGTGGCATTCGCGCAAGCAGTGCAACAGCCCTCTGGCAGTTGCGCGGCGGCGTTGCAGGTTCAGCCTTTCGGCGGATGTGCAATGAACCGCTTCTCATCCGGCTATTTATCTGCTTTGCCATTCACATCAAGACCAAGTCGCATTGCAGATATCGACTGAGGACTGGCTACGGCACGCAATCGTGCACTCTACCACAGCTCGGCAGCAGCGGCAGCTTCTCTTCTCTTCTGTCCTTCTGTTTCTTGCCACCCAGTGAGGAGAATCACCCACAGCATCTGCGTGCTCAATGTGGGCGGCCGAGAAAGCCGAACCTGAGGCCTGAGGGCGTGGCTGTCGCGTTCACGCAAGGGTCGCGGAATCGCGGGCGTGTCAGCCCTCTTGACAGCTTCGCGAACAGCGGTCCCAGGCCGTTCAACAACCCGCCTCGCGTCCGGCTATCTATTTACTTGCCACCTCGCTGTCCACCACGGACGGGCTGCGGCTGGGGGAAGTCGGAACTGCGTGCAGGCCAGGAAGGGAGCGGAACATCGGGCCCACGACAGCCCTCTTCACATTTCGGAGCGCGCCGTACCGCCCCAGCCTGCAGGTGCAGCCTTTGGACGGCTCTTCCGCGTTCCAGGGGCATGCTAGAGTAACGGAGCAGCCGTGATCCGTGAATGGCGAAGTGGCACCCTGAGCTGCTTTCACCGTAGCCGGCGTGGCAGCGCGGATCGCCCGTGGCGGGCAGCCTTCCGCGGACAGGCATGCCGGCTGCTGATCCGCGATCTGTCTTCTGTCCATTCACGCCTCCATTCTCCATTTCTTGGCCCGGGCGGCGGTGTGCAGGAATGCGGCGTCCCGGATGTGCACCGAGAGCATGACGTCCGGCTCTGAGATGTCACGGATCGCTTCCTGGCGGAGAACGTGTTCGGATGAACGACTGGGGCGGATGAGCGCGGACCTTGGACACTGTCGACATTAAGAGTCAAGACCTTCTGCGGCCTTGAGCTGATTCTCGATGGCGCTGCGCGGCCGAGGTCCAGTGGCGGTAATCATGCGCGACGGGATGTGTGACAGTTTGCGCCTTGGCTAGGTTCTGGGAGAAGAGATCAGCGCAGCCTGACATCTGTGAATCTGTACGCACCATCCGGCTCGCATCGCTTTCACCTCCACACTATTCCGAATGTCAACAAGGGCCAAAAAATCGAGTCGTCGGTTTATGGTGGGAAGTCAGCGAGAGACCCGAGAGAGAGCCCCGACCCGCTCTTGACTCTGAGCGGTGTCAGCGAGAAACGTGGACGTTCGGCCTCTCCCGCTCACGCAGTCTCAGCTCCTTACACGGTGGTGGCCAACATCCACAAGCGCTGCATCCAGCTTAGAAAGCCATCGCATAAATTTCCGGTTCGGCGAGGATGTGGAAATAGATCAGACCCGCATAAGAATACGTGCATGGAGAGATAGGGGAGAGCCAAGTTACAGTAGGAGTGCAAATCGCCTCAGCGAAATGGGGAGAATGTGAAACAGTAAGCAGGGGGAGGCTCGTTGATAGAAATTAGCATCAAGTTTTATACAGCTTCGAGCATGTTCTCGTGACAGTATCACGGTGGTTAGGGCATTGGCACTGGTGGCAGATGACTTGCAGTGTTACGCGATAGATCAATCCAGGCGAGCAACAGAATATGGAGCTCTAAAAGTCCGAAAAACAAAAGACGCGTCAGCCGTGGCCATGTTTGCGTTTGAGTTGGGGTACCATGAGGTCCAAGTGTATATGCTACGTGGCTCGTCAGCATAGTTAACTCGCGAGAATGACGTCGCTGAGTTTTGGCCAGGCAATGTTGCAGAAACAAGCCTGTGAGAGGAATACGAGAGCGAACGCCTTAAGTAAAATGGTCGCAACAGTTGGAACAAATGTAATGGACAAGCTTGTGGTGGAGACGCGTCGACGCGCCTCGGACTCAGTAGTCGCCTTTCTTTTTTTCCTTGCGTCGCCGACGACTGAAAGTAGCTGAAAGTCAAGCCTCAGGCTCTTCCAGCATACAAAACTCTATTCTGGTATGCATGCCAACGAATTGTATGCCCAAGTACCTCTTCCGCTCACCTACTTTCCTAGCCTGTTATGCGGCAGGTCAATGGTGATCGGCAACGTCGCGTCCAGTTCTGGGCAAAACGTCTCGATGAGATTGCGAGCGAGAGGCGCAAGCTGATTCTTCAGCTAGAAGCCCTCGACGCGCAAAGAAAGGCCGCCGAGCTGGAACACAACCTTCTGTACAACTTGGACGCGCCCACCTCGAATTTCCCCAACGAGGTTCTTTCCATGATCTTTGAGACAGGCGCAGCCCAGGATCTCGGGGAAAATCCTACATATGTCTTTGGATGCATTGTGTCTCATGTATCACACCGCTGGCGTAGCGTCGCATTGGCCACACCCCGCTTGTGGACACAAATTCGGCTCATCGGAAACCCACACGATGGTAGTCATTATGCTCCCAGCATGCTACCCAACGATAATGATATGCCTCCCCCAGCATCCTCAGAGAAAGTTTGCACCTATCTTTCCAGGTCCGGCGTGGCACCTGTCGATATCCATATCAAAATCAACTATGAAGATATCGCCGACGAGCTCTTGCAAACGATCGCCGATCACATTGGGCACTGCCGTTCTTTGGCTGTCACGGGCGTAAGGAGGGTTAGCCTTTCAAAATTGCTCAAAATCGCATCACAGCATAGAGCGCCTGTCCTTGTGTCGCTGTCACTATGTAGCTTCTCGTCCTCATTCTCGGACCCCCTATTTCCGTTGGGCGCGCCTCGTCTGAAGAACGTTGCCCTCGATCGCTCCAATATACTCGCCCTTGCTCCCGTTTGCCTGCCTGCGTTTGAGTCGGTGACGCAACTGCGGCTCTCGGATCTATACTTTCAGAATGCGGAAGTGTATGACTCCCTCCGGCGCATGCTCATCATTTTGCATTCGCTCTCTTATCTCGAGCTGCAATTCGCAGGCGCCATCACCGACTCTCTGCAATCCCTGCAGCTTATTGAACTGCCCACCCTCCAATACTTGGAAGTGGATTGTGAAGGGTGCCCGGAAACACTTAGTCATACCATGAGAATAATCCGCGCGCCAAATCTAAACTGTCTCTCGCTGGTAGGATTTGTTGATGAACACCGGCCTGCTTGGCCGTTGATGTTGCCAGACTGCCATTGTCCGTCCTTGCGTCATCTCATGATCACCGAATTCGCAACTGCGACCTTCAAAGATTTTGACTGGCTGGCAAAATTATATCCGAATATTGAAAAATTGACCTTCCGATTGTTGGGGCTGGAGGAGGGCGATGGAAGCGAAGATCTTGACTGGGTCTTGACGGCTATTGTGGGTCCTGGGCCGCATGAGCGGGTACGGAACGGGCCGGGTAGGGGGGTGCGGTGGCCGAAACTGAAGAGCATCGCTGTGTCCGGTCTGGAAACGACTTATCATGCTTCGGATTGGCAGGACAATATTCTCAAGCTGAAAACAGCTGGCGTGAAGAAGCTTTCTTTACCCGAGACCTTTTTGGCTTCCGCCAGATATGTAGCGAAGATGAGGGGAGTTGCCATCAATTTCGAAGAGTATCGAGAAGAATGCCTAACGCCTTTCGCGAGAGTGGTTTAGGCCCATGGAGATGCAATGTCAATTCGTTGAACCAGTTTTACGCTTTAGGATATTGATGGTTGCACAGTTTCCAGTAAAAGAACCAAGTATTAAACGGTGTCCGTATGTCGACAAGAAATCAGCATGTGTATCTCCTTCGCAGATGTATATATTAAAATGAATCGATTCATGTGGCTCACAACAGTCTGTAGTGAAAATATAGGTCCAATCTCCACTACATGAGGCGGCAACACAACACGTAGCAATAGGACCTCGCCTGCGAAATAGACACGAAACTGGTAGATAAGCAATATAGAACGCGAAGGTGATGAGCACTTGCAGAAGTACTAGTCCTCCGCCTCCCTCCTCGCTCCTAGAATGTGAGCTTAGCATTCGCGGTGGCGGTGCTCAGAGTCATGAGGAAGGACGCTTTCGAACCACTATTTTCTTAAGCTCGCTCTTTGTTAAGCTCCTCCCAAGCAGGCAGGTCAAACACACCCGGAAGGGCATTCCATAAACGCTGCCGACCTGCACCATGTTCACCCTTGGCGATATCGATACAAATCTCGCACATGTTCTTCTCCCATTTCTTCCATCAGGGCAGGTTGAGTGCACATAAGTTGGCCACAGGGACGAAGATGGTGACAGCGAGGTCCTTACGCGCTGCGCTACAGACCGCGGTCGACTGACATCCGCTGAATTTCGACGGGGGGGCCAAGATCCAAGACAGAGCTGTTTCTGCTTGTAATCGCATGAGAGGGACATAGGCTGCAGTGCATGCAATTGCTTCTTGGGCGTCGAGTATACGGTCCGTGCCGTCTCCACTGCGGCAGGGCTTAAATAGGTTTTCGGGAGTCAACGACCTGCAGCATCGATATCGCGCGAGGGGAAGTGCGGAGAGCAGATTCTGCTCCTTGACGAGGTTCAACATGTCAATTTCCCCGCACGGTTTGTCGGTGTCGAAGATCATGCTCGAAGTTTTGCGGGCTTGAAAACTGTCAAAGTCGGACGGGATCTCGTAGAATAGCCGCTTCAAGGCATCGGCACGGAGGGTTTCGATGTCATATTTTCTGCCTAAGCGGAGGAATGCCGCGACGACAGAAATAGGCAGGGCCTCGCTGGGGGCTGCATATCTACACGAGGCGTCAGTTACGGCAACCGTAAATATGGGCGGGATCTCTGGAGAAAACATACCTGCGTCGATAAATCGCATCCAGCACGATGGTGACATCTGCAGCCGTGTCCGACAGATTCACAATGGGGCACTCTTCGACCAAAGGTCCCCCGGAAGGCTGTGGAATGGAGAACATGTCGTCGAAGACACTGGAGTGTATTGACAATATGCTCTGATGGACTTTGTACTGCGTGCCTTCTGCTTGGACAATCACATTGCCGTCAGGCAACCATAGACCTGAGCGCGTGATAGCAACAAATTCTTCATCCTCTTCGCGTTTGCGTTTAGTGTTGAGGGTCGACATGTCACCATGCGTCCCAGAAAGTGTATCATAGATGATATATATAGGCAGGCGAGGCTTAATTTTTATAGGGTTTTGGTGCACTTAGCCTATGATCGTACTTAGCCTATCAGTGTGTACTTAGCCTAAACGTCAACAAGTGACCAATTCTGTTTGAGTTTTGGAAATACATGTATTACCTTGTTTCAAAGAGGCACTTTCAGAGCTCTAGTATGGAGTGTAAGTTGATTTTGGACATGTTCAAGTACTCACATAATGTGTCCTTAGCATGTTCTTGATAGGAAGAAAGACTCGAGACGACAATTTGAGTTGATGTGTGCGGGTGTGGCGCGGGAACATGCTGCCTCAAAATGGTATTTACTTTGGCCACGCCGCAATGCCGCGCGCGGCGCAACCGTGCCAGCGCATATTGACAAAGCTTCACCCCAGAAATAAAGTTACATTCCCTCTCAACTCTTGAGCAAGAATATGTCTTTCTTTCAAAATCAGGTACGCTATCAAAGATCTCTCCAAACCCGTTTCCGCTGACCTGGTGTCTCAGACAGGGAGGCATCAGAACAACGATGATCGGCGAAGTCAGCGTATTCAATTCTTGCGCAAAAGCCTTCAAGATATTGCCAGTGCACGACAAGAGCTGATTATTCAACTAGAAGATTTGGATGCGCAGGCGAGGGCTCTTCAGTTGGAGCACAACTCGCTACAAAACTTGAATGCTCCCACTTCGAACGTTCCCGAAGAAGTCCTTGCAATGGTTTTCGAGGCAGGCACGGCTGGTTGTGCGTCGGACTTCGGGCGTCTTGTTTCTCACGTATCCCATCGTTGGCGCAGCATCGCGCTGGCGAATCCTTATCTATGGACCGACATTCGCTACGCCAGAAGATTAGATTTCAGACTCAGCCTTGATGATTCTACTTTCAGGTTCTCCGTGGAAAGGGCCATTACTTATCTCTACAGATCTAGAACAGTACCTGTCGATATCTACATCGAAATTATTGACAAGAAAGAGATATATCCCGTCCTTCAATCAATGGCCGATCACATGCGACACTGCCGGTCTTTGCGCGTCTCGAGCAGATCTGATGACAGTTGTCGCAAAGTGCTCGCATTTGCGTCGCAGCATCCAGCACCTCTGCTCGTGTCACTGACAGTCACGTCTAATGCCTTAATCAAAGAACCACTTTCGAAACCCCTATTTTCGCTTGGCGCGCCCAATCTCAGAACCGTAGCCCTAAGCGGTTTCTACACGAGCACTGATCAAGATGTCTCCCTTTGCATGCCCATAATGCAATCAGTAACGCAACTACGACTTTCAAATATAGAAATTGTTGGGACCGAATCATACAGCTCTTTCAGGAACGTTCTCATGGCTTTGCATGCATTGTCTCATCTTGAGCTGCATGGAGAGGTTTTCAGAATCGCTTGGACATCCATACAACAAATAGAGCTTCCTGGCCTTCGGTCTTTGGAATTGGACTTTGACCAGCTTGATCTCGCTAATCTTATCGGGTCAATTCACGCACCGGCATTGGATTCCCTACTGCTGGGAAGATGGACGGAAGACGAGTCGGTTTTTCGGGGGTGGTCAAGATTGCCCGAAGAATGCCTATCCTTACGTCACCTTATAATTGTCAATCCACTCGCAGCCTCCCAAGATTTTTCCTCGCTCGCAAAGATATACCCAAACGTCGAGCATTTGACCTTCAACGCGAAGTATGACGATGAAGATCTTACCGAGATTCTGATGGCCATCCTGGATACTCGTGGAGATGAGACTATAGTGTCCGATGAGCAGATGCTTTGGCCCAAATTGAAGAAGATTGCTGTGGGCGCATTGGAAACTGAATTTACCATTTTGCCGCTGTGCGACACCATTCTCCAACTGCAAAAAGCTGGCCGTCCCCTGGATACGCTGTCTTTACCGGAACGCCTCCTCTCCAGATGGGACGCGAAGGAGCTACGAGATATTGTCCATGTTGAAGACTATCGACACGAATACCCGACGCCTTTTGGGATTATGTGGTAGACTGAAGTGCGTGTTGACTTTATATTCCTGCTCCGACCCACGTATAATTAACATCATTTTGGCCAGTGATATGCAAGACTAGTAGAACATAAATTCACTGTGTGATATCCCCAATGCGCTCTGTTACCCTTTCCGCCACAATCAATTACCTCTGTTAATATCTCCCCCGGCCTTTCTCTTCTTGATGCTGGCACTCTCCCTCTCCTATTGTCCCCGCTTCTCCCAAAATCTCCACCGTGCTCGCACACACACCACCCTAACCGTTGACACTCATCCCCGTTCATTGGCCGAGCGAAGTCGCCTCAAATCGACCTTTCGGCTCTGCTCGGCGCTGGACAAATGACATAGGGGCGGTGCAAATTGCATCGTTCGCCGTGGAGTATTCAACAATTCGCTTCCATATTGGAACCCGTTTCTACTGATGGGCCATGACTCTGTGCACCACATAATTGTATACAATCGCTGGCCATCCGAGCAATGTCATGTTTGTTCGACTTGCGGCGCGTTACCCCTTAGTGAGCCCCTAGCAGGTCGGTGCCCCCTATGAACCCGGCCAAATATTCTCCGCCTCTGCCACCTCCATGTTCCTTTGCTCGATCGTAAGAATTCTCGGTCATCTCGGCAAAGGTGGGGTGGGAGACTGACGCGTACTGACGTCCCGCCTCACCCCCAAAGACATAAAAGCCGCATACCGCACGTACTTTCCCCTCAACAAACAACCCACCTAACACGCAACCTCTAATCACTTCAAAACCCAAACACCTAAACTCTAACGCTATGCTCTACCAATCCCAACCTCACTTCGCCTCCACCCACTGCGCGATCTGCGACCTCCACTTCCAGAGCCGCGGCGAGCTTGAGGTGCACCTGCAAGACTGGGGACACCCCTATTGCGATATATGCGGTGTGCGATTCAGTGATTATTGCTCATCGATGGAGCATGCGTGTGGCAGGAAGCAAATTCCGCCGTCCATGAAGGCCGGTGCGAACAAGACAGTTGTTAATGGAAAGCAGCACCATATATACCGTACTGTGTTCAAACATTTGTTTCATTGATATGGAAAATACTAAAGCTCTGTTACTCTTACTACTGCCTGTCGTGTAGTCTGTAAGTAAGAAGTGTCTCGCTCAACACGGCATAGCATAAGACGTATATAATTTGCATGATTCTCGAGCAGCTTACTATATCACAAGGGTTACTGATACATGCTTCGTTCATGGCCGTGACGCAATCTCACAGTGCGGGCGTATCAGCGAACAGCAGCGTCGCCGATCCCTCGGGGTAGCGCGTGCCCCCCGTCGCGTCCGCGTCCTCCGCCGCCTTCCTAACCCCCTGGATGTCCTCCGGCGTGAGCTTGACATTTGCCGCGGCAATGTTCTCTTCCAGGTACTGCCACGACCTGTGTTAGCAAGCAGGACTCGTTATGAAACGAAGAGCGAGCACGCACCTTGACCTTGGTCGTCCCCGGGATCGGGATGATGTCTTCTCCTTGCGCGAGCAGCCACGCAAGAGAAACCTGCCCCGCTGTCGCGCCGTGCTTCTCCCCAATCTTCTTTAGCCCATCCGCGAGGCGCAGGATCTTGGGAAAGTTCTCTTTCGAGTACCGCGGCACCTTCCTCCTGAAGTCGTCCTCCTCAAAGTCGTCCGGGCTCTGGTACTTCCCCGTCAGTAGGCCCCTACCCAGCGGCGCGTACGCGACGACCTGCACGCCGAGCTCGCGCGCCGTCTGCAGCAACGCAATCTTTGGGTCCTCGATGTCGAGCGTGAACGGCGAGTACTCGACCTCGATCGCAGCGATGGGGTGCACGGCATGCGCGCGGCGCAGCGTCGCCGCGGAGATCTCCGACAGCCCGAGGTACTTGACCTTGCCCGCCTTGACGAGCTCGGCCATCGCGCCGACGGTGTGCTCGATGGGCGTGCGCGGATCCGCGCGGTGCAGGTAGTACAGGTCGACGTGGTCTGTGCCAAGCCTCTTGAGCGATCTTTCAATGGAGGTGTGGACGTTCGCGGGCGAGCCGTCGATACCGCTCCCGGTCGCAGAGTCCGCGCCGAGGCCGAACTTTGTCGCGAGGAAGATCTCGTCGCGCTTGCCTGTGCGCTTGAACCTGAAGCGCGAGAGCCATGGGTAGGAGGCTTGGAGAGGATGGGAGCCGACGCACCATTTTCCGATTAGCTCCTCGCTATCCAGATACACGTTCGCGGTGTCCCAGTGACGCACACCGTGCTCGTACACCGCGTCGAGAATCTGCGATGCTGCTCTGAGTTCTGTTCTCATTTCGTGGAGCGCTGGACACGTACCTTGAATCGCTCCTCGTCGGGCTGTGCCTTGCCATAGAAGGCGGCAATGCCCATGGCGCCGTATCCAATCGCGGGAAAGACGCTGTCGCCGATTTTGCGCGTAACTGCAGTGCTCATTTAGGACACTGGGTGCTGAATATATGAGAGCAGTTGGTGAGGTCGATAGATAAGACTCGAAGGTAGCGCTGCTGTAGCTGTTGCTCGATTTGCTTCATATATGATGTAAAGCATCTGATAACATATGGATCGTCGATGGTGTGAGTCGCCTCAATCCTGCTATATCTCTGAACCGTTTAGCAGTACAGGAAGCATGACGCTGTAGTGAGATAGGTGGGTCGCTGAAGGTTGCTGAGTGAGCAGATTGATAATGGCGAGCGGAAGTCGTAGTCGTAGTACCTAAGTAGGGAAAGAGAAGACAAGCGCTAGGCCAATGTTGGCGCGCAGTCTGGGTCTCTGCCATGGTATAGTTATAGCGGGGTTGTCAGCTGGCTGAGGAGTGAAGGCCATAGTTGGTACAAGTGGAGTTAGCTAAAGACGAGGCGCGCATGTTGAACAGCACGGCGGACGCCAGAGGCACGTGCCGGAGTTCCTATGCCCCTTTCATTTTGCATATACAAGATATCGGACTCAGTTTGACCACTTATCGCAGTCATGCCAATCTGAATGAACGTCTCGAAAGCGTGCACAATGTTTGATTAAAATCACAATAGGGTCGAAGTAGAACGGCACCCATCCATATCGGCATCATCCCTTCGTCGTCATCTGCCTCTACTCATATCAATATCGTCGCAGCAACACCCTCGAGGGCGGCAATGACCCCTTCCCACATTTATGAGTTGGCCCCGTGTGGTGATCAGGGAAGCGCGTCTTGCACGCCTCGCAGTGCGGGTGTCCCCAGCGCTGGAGGTGCATCTCGAGGTAGCCATGGTTCACGAAGTGAATATCGCAGATTGCACAGTAGGTATCGGTGCCACGCGGCTGCTCGCGCTCGTGCTCGCTTTCGTGAGGCTCGAGGAAGATTTCGCACCCGGGGCAGTCGTCGAGGTGCACGCTGAATTCGTCTCGGCCGACGACCACCTCCCAACACATGGGGCACTTGATCGCATCTGGGTGGGCGAGAAAGGCGGCGTCGATTGTTGTGTCGTATGGAGTTAGGGTGGACATTATTGGGTTAACGTTGGGTGAGGGGGTTGCATTGAAATCAGTGGCCTTTTATAGGGCTGGGATGGGTGGCGGCATGGACGATGTGCGGTCAATGTCATATGAGCGTCATGCCGATGCCTCCCCGACTCCACCATTCCCGAGGCGACCGAAGAGCTTCTCTGGCTTCCCGAGCACAGGTATACGGGGGTGGCGGAGAAGGAGATCGCCTGCCGAACCAATAGGGGCGCCAGGGGGCCAACACACTGATCCTGCAAAGCCAACCGAAATACCCTGGGCCCAACATGGCGCGAACTACTCCAGCTGCGTATCAAAGCAGCCATATCCGCGTCCATGAGTTCGTCCTTCGCCCATGATTCAGGCCTTGGCTTTTGGTTTGCAGTAGTGACCTCTTAATGCACTGCCACCTGGACCTTTTTGCTACGCCGAAACGACTTCGATTCTTTGCGCAAAGAACCGGAAAGACGAAGATCAGCTCCACGCCAGCAGTCCGACGTACGCGAGCGGGGATTTCGGCCAGTGGGGCGCATGAGAACCCCGGCGCCGAGGGCTGAGATGGCCGTTCGAAAGGGGGGGGGGGAGAAATGGACTGTATCGTTAGACAGAAGTTGCATAGCATACATGTATGGTAGGCGAAAGGCCACGTGGTGGTGCTTGGTGCGTTCCACGAGAGTGGCGATGCATGCTGAGGGCAATGCTTGCGAGCTGTACTATGTCTCGCTCTAAGAGTGCGTAGAGCGTGTCGTGTCATGTGTGTCTGCACGCGGTTGAGATTTTAGTATAGAGATATAAAGCTGTTGTTTGAATCGGATTCGTACCTTCAATCGACAACCAGTTGATACCGTCAGATCTCAGCGGTCGGTGCGGGACGAGGCGCTGTCGGCGAGGGGAGCACCACAAGCGATGAAAGATTCGGCGAGGATGCAGAAATAGATAGAAATAGATCTGACGTGCAGAAGCTGTGGAGAATTTGAAAGAGTAAGCAGGATGGGCTCACTGACACAATTCCATACCAAGCTCTACACCGGCGGCCGCTTCAAGCATGTCCTCGCGACAGGATCATGTTGGTTAGGGCATTTGCGGATGACCTGCAGTGTTACGGATAGATATATCCAGTTGAGCGGTTGGGTGGGCGGCCTCTGAAAATCGGAGGACGTGGGCTAGGTTTGCGCCTGAGTCGGGAATGTGATGTGGTTGTGGTTGTGCAGAGACGGTGTACGTAGCTCATGAGTTCGCAACAATTGTTGGGCAAGGGTCAAACGCGTCTTCCCGTCCCGGAATCAGTAGTCAATCTTGCAAACGACTCCAACACTCTCCGCTGACCAGAAACCAAGTCTTGGCCCTTCTAGTTTCTAGCATTTGGACCTTGACACTGGTACTCTGATCAAGCTAAAACCAAGTATCCCCCACTCATATAGCCTTGCAGACAACTATGTGGCAGGTCCATAGCGATCGACAACGCCGTGTGCAGGTCTTATCAGGACACCTTGAAGATATTGCCAGCTCGAAGCACAAACTAATCCTTCAGCTAGAAGAACTAGATGCTCGGAGAAAAGCTGTCCAGCTAGAACGAAATCAGCTGCACAACTTAGATGCGCCTACTTCAAATCTTCCCAACGAGGTCCTTGCCATGATCTTTGAGGCAGGTATGGATCTCGGAGGAGGTCCTCAAATTGATTTTGGGCGCATTGCGTCTCATGTGTCACACCGCTGGCGTAGCATTGCGGTGAATGCTCCTCGCTTGTGGACCCAAATACGATACATCAGAGAGCCACTCGTCGCCAAATCGAAAAGTTCTAAGTTTCGCAGCCATACTACTCTCCCACCAAATCTTAACAAGGCTATCACCTATCTGTCCAGGTCCGGCATGGCACCTATCGATATATGCATTAAAAACGTGAAGGAGCAAGACATGATGCCCGAGTTTCTCCAGTCGATCGCGGACCACATTGGACACTGTCGCTCTTTGTGTGTCTTAAACACGGAGAAAGACGCCTTTCCACAAATACTCAAATATGCTTCGCACTGTGCAGCCCCCATTCTTGAATCTTTGTCGGTACTGTCCGGACCTTTGGGCAATGGATTCCCAGATACCTTATTTCCACGCGGCGCACTATGTTTAAGGACCGTAGCCCTCGACGATCTCGATGCCCTTCCCAGTTTCCTACCTGCAATCGCATCGGTGAGACAGCTTCAATTCTCAAAGTTCCAAATCAAGGACCATGAATCGTACGGGAATATTCGGAATGCGTTCATGGCTTTACATTCGCTGTCGCACCTAAAACTTGGAACTTATGGCATACCGCCGCCAGACCTCGCCCCCATCGAGCTTCCTCGTCTTCGCTGTTTGGAATTGGACTTCAGAACATATCCGACCAGTTTCAGGAACACCATTGGGCTGATCAATGCCCCAGTATTGAATTGTATCTCGGTGGCCGGATGGGTCATAGGCCACCGCGATTTGCCGGAGTTGGCAATGCCAGAGACCATCTGTCCCTCTGTATGCCATCTAAAAATCAATGGTGCACTCGCAGCCACGCGAGGCTTCGATTTGATGGCAAAACTGTTTCCAAATGTCGAACAATTGACCCTCCGAGGGGAACATTTCGTAACAGTGGGATCGTGCCAAAAGACACTGAAAAAGGAAGATCTTAATCAGATATTGGTGGCTATTTTGAACCGGGAGGAGGGCGAGGAAGAGCATGAGCGAGATGAACAGGTGCGATGGCCCAAGTTGAGGAGTATTGCCGTGTCTGCGCTGCGACTGCCTCTGGAAGTTCAGGAGCTGCGTAGCACCATTTTCAAGCTGAAGAAATACGGCCGTCCCCTTGAGACGCTGTCATTACCGGAAATATTTTGGACAGAAGCTCCAGGAGACGCCGATGCATTGCGAGATGTCGTCGATGTTGAAGAATACCACGATGAATCCCCCGCGCCTTTCGGGCGAGTATTATAGGTTCAAGTGGACGTTGATACGTACATGACAGCATTGCAGTCCAGTGCACTGCGCGCTGGCACCGTACGTGGACCATACTCAAGCTCAAAAAATTTGGTCGTCCCATGGAGAAGCTTTCTCTACCGGAAGTCTTCTTTACCGAGGATGTTGTGGGGATATAGCGAGATGTCATCGACATTGAAGAGTATCGAGCCGAATGCCTGACGCCCTTCACGAGAGTGTTTGATCCACTAAGCTTGGTTTAAACTTCACACCGTTGTGTCTTTGCAGCTTCCTTCTGCGCTACACTCCGTTTGTTTCCACACACCTCACCATCATCGTGACCCCTTTCCCCACCCTCTATTTTTCTCATGTTTGACTTGCTTTCCTTTCTATACACTGTTCTCCCTTTCCTATCGGTTCTCTTGCTCTGCGTACCCGGTCTCGGGGCCCTCATCCCCAAAGCTAGATGTCTCCGCGACTGAAGAGAGTGCTCAAAAGATATGAGAGGCAAAGTTGCAGAATAGAGTCAACGACTAGATAGATGCGCCGGGAAGGATGCCATTTATGGCGTACATTATGATCCCAAGTTGAACATATTCCGCGAAGAAAGTAGTATATGCATGCATCCTGAGGCGTAAAAGATCTAGAAAGGCGTCGTTTGGTAAGAGTGGCAATACGATGTGTACAGGCAGTCTTTCTATTGTTCGCTCCACATACACGTGTGTCTTTGTTCATTTGTTAGCATCCGTATATGAAGAAGCATTACGATGCACATACATGTTCTCAAAGTGCGGGGGTGTCACCGAACAGGAGCTTCTCGCTCCCCGGTGGATAGCGGCTACCTCCTTGCGAGACATCCGCCGCTTCCGCCTCCTTACGCACCTCCTGCAGGTCATCTGAGGTAAGCTGCACTTTGATAGCGCCTAGGTTCTCTTGAAGATACTGAGGCGAATGAATGTCAATGTCATCCCGGGAGAGGACGACGATAGAACGAAATCATACCTTGATGGATCGCGTTCCCGGAATAGGAAGAACATCTTCTCCCTGAGCGAGCAGCCAGGCAAGAGAGACCTGCCCTGCCGTGGCCCCGTGTTTCTCCCCGATCTTCTTCAGTCCGTCCGCGAGCTTGAGAATGTTCGGGAAGTTCTCTTTCGAGTATCGCGCCACGCTCCTCCTGAAATCGCCTTCCTCGAAGTCATCCGGGCTCTTGTACTGGCCTGTTAGCAGCCCTCTGCCCAGGGGCGCGTACGCAACGATTGCGACGCCCAGCTCGCGGGCTGTCTGGAGTAGCGCGACCTTGGGATCCTCGATGTCGAGCGTGAAGGGCGAGTACTCGACCTGCAGCGCGGAGATAGGGTGTACGGCGTGTGCACGGCGCAGAGTTGCAGCGGAGCACTCGGAGAGACCAAGGTACTTGATTTTGCCAGATGTCACAAACTCGGCCATTGTACGGACTGTGTTCTATGCAAATTCCTTGTCAGTGCATGCACGTATATAAGTTGTAGGATGCGTACTTCGATTGGCTCGAGTGGGTCAGCTCGGTGCAAGTAGTAGAGGTCGATGTGGTCCACCCCGAGGCGCTTAAGTGACGATGCCACTGCCTGGCGCACATATTCCGGGCGCCCATCAACACGGCGATCCGGGTCGGCTTTGAAGCCGAATTTGGTGGCGAGGAAGATGTCGTCACGTTTGCCAGAGCGCTTGAACCTACATACAGAGACATTGAGGTGAGTATCAGTGGCATATGAGATTGTGAGAAGTAAGGCACCATTGACCAAGGAGATCTTCGGAGTCGCCGTACACGTCAGCTGTGTCGATAAACTTGCACCCATTGCTGTAGACGGCGTCGAGTACCTAGCCACTCGATGTGCATCAATGCCAGGGAGCTCAGGGCACGAACATATAGTATGGACATACCGCGAAACGCTCATCATCAGTCTGGGTGACTGCACCATAGAAGCGCGAAATGCCCATGGCACCATAGCCTATAGCCGACACGTATGTCTGGCCGATCTTGCGTGTTGGAAGAGACATTGCAGATTTTCCTTTGGTGTTTTGATGAGGAGGTTGCAATTGAGATGAAGAGATACAGATCAAGGCAAAAGACGAGATTATATGACGGCCAGTGACGTCCAGTCACGCGGCTCTCCATGTGCCGCCGAGAACACCATTTTTGTGGTCGTCAAAGTTGGAGGTGGAAATGGGCTGATGGAATGGGTTCCACTGCGAGTTTCCTGCGGACCATGAGTTGTTGTCGAAGACATTACTGGGCGGCGCAGATGCGAGTGGCAGCCATGTACATGTACATGCATATATCCCCATCGGTTTCCATGCAAGCGACCCAGTCACAAGCGAGCGGTTAGCTGGCTCAGGGTTTCGAGGATATAACGCAAATGGCTATGGAGCGAGAGAAATGGGAAGGAACGACGTCGACTGTCTGTTTTCATTTTGGTGTGATCACGCGTATACGGAAGACTGAGGCAAAACGATGGGAACTTTGAGAAAAGCTTTGGGAAGCTCGCAGCGATGCATCGCCACTGCATTGGCCAGCCGGTACCAATACGAGACGCTCCCACCGCCGCTGCGGTGCACTCATAAAGACAGACCAGCGCTGCAAACATTGCTTTTCCGAATCTGCTTCTGGTCGCCTGAAGCCAGCTTCTCTCAATTGAAGCTCATCGTTTACGGCTGAGTGGAAATTCAATTCGGGCCGTAGATATTGCGCTTGGGGTTGAAGTTTGGTAGCGCGAGTACGGGTATTCGCATCTCTCTGGGTATTATTGTATACCACCTTACATTCACCTAGCTACACTACTCGATTTAAGAATAGCATTTGGCGGCGTCGCTTGAGCTCTTTCTACTGGCTTAGGCCACGCCTTTTGATGTTTGACCTGCGGCCTTGGTGTCCAGGGCAATATTGTTATTGAGCTTGGTCTGAAGGCAAGTCAGCTTTGATCAGACTGAGGAAGCATATTCTCGCACCGTCTCTGTCGCG
Source organism: Athelia sp. TMB (assembly GCA_014898675.1). Taxonomy (NCBI): domain Eukaryota; kingdom Fungi; phylum Basidiomycota; class Agaricomycetes; order Atheliales; family Atheliaceae; genus Athelia; species Athelia sp. TMB. The sequence continues at coordinate 89,495 of JACXVL010000179.1, forward strand.
ATGTCGCTGGTCTCATCTGAGCCCTGCGCAGCTTCGATCTTGAGGCCTTGAATCTCGCCAACTAGCTTGAGCACCCTGTAAAACTATATAAGCGACGCGAACTTGAAGACGAAGCAATAAGCTCACTTGTTCTTGATTTTGCCATTCTGTAAAGCGGTGGCAGCTGCGCCTGATGCAGCGGCGATTTGAGGGTTGAAATCGGCGTTCTCAGCAGTTTCGGCGGCCTGCACAAGGGTGAGCTCTGCTTCATAAAGGGAGGGGTGTCACGACCTACCACACGCATAGCCTGCAGATTTTTCAAGCTAGTGGCATCGACAGTAGACAGATCGCAGCCGTTGAAAGGGTCGACGAAGACGGCGTTCGCTTGAGCGAGAGCGCCGCCCGCTGTGCCGTCTGAGATCTGGAAGTTGCTGATCAAAATGTTAGAGATCAGATATACGAGCAATAAAGGCTTGAGCCTACGCGTAGTCCTGAAGAGCGAATGAAGGGCAAGCAGCCGTAGCCTGCTTGAGAGGTGTAGGTAGGGCAGCAGCTAGCGCGAAGAGACTGAAAAGCGCAGAAAGTTGGACGAAGAGCATATTGTTGATTCGAGTAAAAGGAATGAAAGTGAGGCTTTGGTGAATGTCCGAACCTGCCAGCGGCTGAGGAAAGTACAAGTGGTATGGGCTGAGGAGAAAAATGCGAAGAGGAGACCGGCTGAAGAACATCATCCCGCCAGTCATCGGCCTTTTGTACTGGCAGCCTGGCTGGGATGCCAAGCCGCGACGGCGGCCCGGGCGGATTGCTCACCAGGCCAACCTGAACACCCGCCATAAGGTAGCCTAGCTACGTCCCAAATGGCGTCAACAGAATAATAGTGAGTGCGTCGGTAGCGGCAGCATAGGGCAGCATCAGAGGGGAATGGCAAAACCGCCCCTTGATACCACGGTAGTCGCCCATGGTTACACGAGCGATGAGCGCGCACGAAGGCACGCCCGACGTCGGACGTGGAGGACTAAGTGACTTAGACGTGTGCAAGAAAAATAGTCGCAGCTGTGCCTAGTCGTGCGCAGGGGAATGTAGGAGAGGCAACCGCTGGCGCGCGGCGCTGCTTTGTCCATGGGGCCAAGACCCGAAGGGACAGGAACCCGAGTGTAACTGGAAAGTTGACAGGACCAAACAGGAACGGCGGAGCCGACTGGAAGTTCATTATGTAGACCGCCATATATCCGATACGTTGGAAATATTCACTCCAAGGGACCGAAGAGGATTGAGTCTAAGTGCTTGAAGCAAGTACGCAGTGGACGTGGGTAAAGAAAAGATCACAACATTAACAACTTCAATTGCAATTAGGCAATTATGCGTTGTGCCTTCAGATTCCATGTGTCTAGAATTCAGAACTGCTCCTCGAGTATGTTTATATCCTTTGGATTGGAGTCCATTGATCCGGGCCATGTACACAACGTCGACGTCATTGTCCAGTATGCACACGACAAGACACGATAGGTTCAGAACTAAAACATACCCCAGGTGAGACAGGACATGCATGAAACCTTGAAGGGCATTCAGAGCAATCTCTTTCGTCTCTGAGCTCGAGGGGGATCCGAGAAATAGAAGGGCGCAGCGGATCAAGAGTGAGGAGCTTGAAAGCCAAAAACTTTGGTAGGGACTTCGTGGCGCGGGAACCAGATGAGACACGCTTGATCGTTCCTGGATAAAAGGCGAGCTGAGTCAGCCCTTCTTAGTCAACTAGATACCAGAGATGACCTCACATCTTTCGAAGAAACTGCAGAGAAACGGGGTTTTCAACAGCAGGAGAAACATAACAAGAGGGGATCCGGACTAGTTAATGTTAGCTATAGCCTGAGGTGAGCATCACGATGAGACTGACCCCCAAATCACGTGCACGCGCATGTGGGATTTGTAACCAGCTGCTGAGGATGATGATGATTTGCCTTACATACAAAGCTAACAATGTTACATATAGTACGGCACTCCCCAGGTTGTGGATGAAACGCTGATCGCATTCAACTTTAAAGGCCAGTCAGTAACGTTAACACGAGATATGAAACACCCACCCTGGGATTCCAGTACTTGAGCGGCGGAGTGTCTCGCGGCTCGCTCGCCATACCCATTTTTCTCTCTGACTGTGACGACTTTCCATGATTCTAAATGCCCTTGATGCACGGATAACGGTGGACCACACACCTCAGCCATCAGTTCCGGCTGCCCGAGGTATGCATTTGGACGTTGTAGAGGCTGATCGAATTGAAAGTGACGCTGCACAGTTGTGGTAACCGTCTTCCAGAGCTTAGCCATTGTGATCACTTTTGCACGGCTTTGCATCATTTATCGACGCCATCGCCTTTGGTGGGAGGATCTGTGGGCTGCTATTGCGATGGTGTGCGCGGCAGTCGCTGTTGTATCATTTTGGTTTCATACCGGTTCTGGAAGTGAGTGTGCCACCCAAACGCTCTGCGGGAAACCGACCGACTTTCTCTAGCTATCGAACCCCACGCCTTTACTTCAACTAAAGTGGTCACATGGTGGATATGCAGCTTGAGCTTCACCTTTGTTCTCTGGTGGGTAGCCTACATGCTAGCAACGGCTGCCTTACCGAGCTGCTAGACTGAACATCATTCTAGGGCTGCGCGTATGAGCCTGCTGTTTTCTATCATCAGAATAATACCACCAGTTGGCCGCCTCCGGATTGCAGCTAATATGACTGCTGGGTTGTTCGCCTGCTCTTGGATAGCTCTAGTCATTCAGAAGGTCTACATCTGCAGAGACGATGCGTCATGGCAGAGCAGCCCCACGCAAGGATGTGAAAAATTAGGCAGGACAGTTGCCATTACTGAAATATGCCGTGTGTCTCTATATACAATTTCCAGAAAAGCGTCTAATTTTCGTTTCTCATCAGTGGACGTAGTAGCGGACGCTCTCTTGGTGTTACTGCCATTACGACTGCTATGCGGATCCCGTATGCAAAAAGGACAGCGCAAATTAATTCGGGCCCTTTTCTGCGCGAGCATCCTTACCACCCCGGCAAGCATCGTGCATGTAGTCTTCCTGGCTGGGCCTCAATTCCTTCTCGGAGGCGTAACAGGCTATGTTGAGGTATGTCACTCTGCATTTAGTAAGTGAACTGGTACTTACTTCCCTGAAAAATAGTCCACGGTATGCCTGATAGTCTGCAATCTCCTTGTAATTGTTATGTTTTTCTACCGCATGTTTCGAAGAGGAAAGGCGGAGACTGCAGATGAGGTTTACGATTATACGGCGGACACCACTTCGGGAGCATCGATGGAGAATACGCAGGAGCCAAGCGGAGTAACAGTAACAGGGCCTCTCCACTCCTCAGATTTTGCCAGAAGGACCACAGGCATGGACACCGACCCCAGTGTTTTCCACGGCCAGCTTTATTCAACGCTCAGGGAACCGGCTCACAAACCACCGGAGACTGTGATACCTTCAGCCTTGCTTAGTGCCCGAAGACCCTCACAGCCCCAGATTACATAGGACTCACACCGAGCGGTGGGGGTGCACCCTCTTGTTGTCGGTTTACCAAGATTTGTTCTGATTTTTTATGATTCTGATAACGACATCACGCATTGTATTTGTTTTTCCAGTCTGTTGCTACCCAGTTTTCTCATACCACTGCTTTCTTACAATTCATGACCACCCTGCATGTTATCCGGACTGTTTTGATTCTCTAGCATACAAACTGTGTTACCTCGCTCTGTATACATATTAAATATTTTACTAGATATCGCTTTGCCAATTTGACTTAATCTTCTGGCATGCCATGGGGTGCACGGTGACGTCTATAACAAGGCGGCTAGGTCAGAAGATCGCGGCGCGATTTGACACCGGAATGGCCGAGGGTGGCTGGATTCGATTAGCGAAGTCAGTGTGAGCATAAACATACAACGTACCAGATAAACCCATCATACTCGACTGCCGGTGTGATATCTTCTCCACTGGCATTTTTGGCTTTGGAGATATTGAAGACATAGAGTAAAGTGGCTATGGCCAAGAATACCGAGTTTTCTGCCAAAGACATTCCAGGGCATACTCTGAAACCACATTTAGAAGCAGAATTGCCTATTTTGATTGCAGGCTTACCTCCTCCCAAACCCAAACGCAATTTGCGCAGGATCTTCCGCTCTCTGAAGTGCGCGAAGCTGCCCGTCCTCCGCGAGATATCGCTCGGGCCGGAATTCAGATGGCTCGGGATAGATCTCCTCATCATGTAACATAGACCTGGTGGCCGATAAGTACATCGCTCATCCAAGTTTTGAGTTGTTCGAGTGGACTTGCCATATATTGGCCCATACAGTGGTGCCTTCAGCTATCTCGTATCCCTCATATGTGTCCTCTTCCGTAACTCTATGGGGCAAGCCTTCAAAGATGTCAGAGACTGTAGCATTCACCGCCTGGGAGAAATTATACCTAGCGGCACTGACGGGTTCCATCTCAAGACTTCCTTAACGATGGCATTCACATATGGGAGGTAGTCTCGGTCACTGAAGGTCGGTAAGCGGAGATCCTTCCCGATAAGAGCATCAAGTTCTGCCTGAGCTTTAACCTGGACATCTGGATACAGAGTCATTGCAAGGATGAATGAGGTGACCGAAGAAGGCGTCTTGCAGTTATGTAAGATAATTGGGTCAGAAGAATGAAAGGCAACTTGCCGTCTCAGCACCACCTGCCAACGTTGTTTGAGTAAAGGAGGTCAAGGAAAACAGCGGAGATATTACCGGAGTATAGTGACGCGCACGCAGCTTTGATGAATTCTTCGTCATACGCATCTGTCTCCTCCATCTTCTCCTGCAAAAACTTAGATGTAAAAGAAGGAAAGGCAGTCCCCTTGCGCTGCGGAAATATGTAAGATAGAGTACGAGGATCCAAATCTAAGCACGTACCATCTCAGACTTCACGAAGTCAAACGGGACATTATACAAACGTTCCAAATCCATGCGCATTGTGTGGGCGACTTTCTTGAAGCCAGCACCAGGGATCCAAGATGGCACGTATTTGACTGCGTGCATGGATCAATTAGCATGAGTTTCCAACGACAAACAATTGCGAACCACGAACGTGATGGAAAGTTGTCAACCTGTGCGAACAATCGTGAGTCCCCGTCCGCGATGTGAGAAGGAATCATATTACCCAAAATGCGCCTGGCTCGGAAGCCTTGGAGAAGCCTAGCATCGCATCCTCCGCTATCTTCACAAACGAATCGTTCTCGGATTCCACCGTATAGCCATAAGCGACCTTGAGTAGCAACGAGGCCGTGCTTCTGTGGCTGCTACATCAGAACAGGAGGGTGGCCAAACAGTATAGAAGAGTGTTTACTGTCGAGCATGTTCGAAGAACCTCTCTGGGCCTTTGAGTATATTACGAAGGAACTTCTTGTTCTCTTGTTCTTCTACTGCCATAAAGTCGGGCCGTTGACACGCTCTAGGGCCAATGGATTGATTGAAGATGCGTCGAAAGTCTCGAAAGCGCGTGTTGTATGGTGAGTAGCCCATGCCTCGAGCCCACCCGACGCTGTGCATGACGATATGAGAAGTCTTTCATGAATTCGCAAACATGACCTTACAGTTCTCCTGCCATAACAGAAGGTGGTCTATCAGAATATATTGTGCCTTCATTGTGCAAGTTCAGTACAATCGACTGGCTACTATGCAGCAATTTGAAGTACCTCTGGTATCCAGCAGGTCGTTTGCAGCTTTGCAGGAACCGAGTATGACAGTTGGCTGGCCCATAACAGTGATACGGACGATGTCTCCTGGATCGTCGATCATGTTCGAGGTAGGACATTTACTCCTGAGATCCAAGCTCACCATATTTTCTTCTCCATTCATCAAACTTTAGCCATTGCCTATCCTTTGGGATATCGTTTCCAAATGGCCAGACCCAGTTGGTTCCAGGCCCAGGTGGGTAGTTAAACACCCAGTGGGGGAATGTCTGTATCATGATGACAAGACTAACGAGAGCAGCTAGAGCTTTCATCGAGTAGAATGGTTCAGATAGTGCTATCGCACTGTGCCATAGTGATTCCATAGTGGGCCAAGGGAAGGTTGTTGGCATTGGACAGTGAAGGTCACTCGACGGACGGACGGAGCCGATCACCGGCGCCATTGACAGGCGGAAATAAAGCATCACCGCCACCATATGTACGATATATAGAGGTTCAACTTCGACGTTCAACGCAACTGGAAAGCCGCGCTAGATGCAGTTTGATGGACAGTAATAAGTACCAAATATCTATTTTACATGTTTTTTCTGTTCTCTAAAGGGTCTTGGCGGTCTCCAGACGTAGCTCTCACAGATACCAATACAGCACTCGGGGTTCCCGTCATCAGTGCACCCTCCTGCATATCCCATCCTAAGTTTCGCACGTGTTCGATAAACCGCCTAAATCCATCGTTTAAGCCTCGGTAGGAAGCGGCGATGAGCGCAGCGGGGTCGTCCGTGTTTCGTGTGGTGCATGTTCGTGCTAGTTCCAACGCATGCACCCAGCCTTTGAGTTGATCCAGTGGTGTGTGATCCTGTTTCAAACAAATATGAAGCTGAGGAGGCCCATTCCGAGAAGCGATATAGCTGGGGTCAAAGCACAATACATATTTTTCATTTTGAAAGCATTTGAGTGTTTCGTTGAAATGTGTGTGGAAGGAAGGCCCAGAATTGGAGAGAAGGGAGCTCAACGCAGTGCCGATGGTGCAATGTCCCATGATTTTGTCAGTGAAGACGTCGCGGAGAGTACTGGCATGCTGGAAGATACGCTCGCGAGTTGCAACATATTGTGGTGTCAGATTGGGAATAGCTTGGCCATTGCGAAGCCCAAGTGCTTCTGACCGGTATGATGTCCACAAAATTCCTGTACGCTGTCTGTTCAGTGAGCGCATGGCAACCCCTCGCACGCCTTGATAGTTAAAAGCAAAATGCCCAGCAATCATCAGGAATAGGACGGAGTATGTCGACCATGCGCTATTAAGGTAAGGCACGACAAGGCTTCCAAGCTCAAATGAAAGTCAGCATGTCATTTAAGAAAAGATGGATGGACATGGACTCACCAACATCCCCAAGAGGCTCAGTACAGTCTCCTTTGAACCATCTTTCGCGCTGATTTCGCCGACGTCACCCTTTCCACCAATAGGACTCGCAAAGTGCAGCGTGAGGGCAGATTTCGATCCACCCGCTGACACTCCGCATAGCGCACCCATAGCAGCGCTCAGGCAAAGAGCAGCAATCCTCAGCTGAGGGAAAGGGCCGGAGCCAAACAGCGGGATGAAGAACGGGAGATGAATGGTAGCTAAAAGTGGAGACAAAGTGTTGAGAAGAGTGGATCCTTCGAAGAGGACATCTGCGAGAAGACGGTAAGTCTTGGCTTCTGGGTATAATGATGTCCCAAGATAGTATCCTCCCACGATAGCTGTTCGCATCGCATGTTAGTAGTGATTGGCCTCATGAACGAGAGCTCGTACTGCTGAGACGACTGAAGACGTCCTGAAGCACGGTCAAGAGGAGGGCATCCGTGGCTGATGCGGACGCTTTACCGACACCAAAACCTACCCGTGTCTCAGCATTCCACAACTCATGAGGCATGATTATAGCGGCGGACGAACCTTCAAGAGTGGCACGAGAAGCAATCAGCCCTGCGAGGGAACTACAGAATGCTTGTAGAGAGTTGAATATCTGATATCTGTACGCGCGTCAGACACGCTGTAACTGGGAGGCAACTTGGGCACCTGGTGGGTTGACTCACCGAAGGTAGTCTGCGAGCAGGCTAAGATGTCAACTTTAAGGACAAGAAGAGGCTCGAGAAAAATCACCAGAAGAGACACTTGAAGGATATCCAGCAGGCAAGAACACATCTGCGAGGATGATTTTCACGACATGCAGGTTCCAGGCGCCTTTTGTTTCTTGCAATGTTACGACCTGCAGAGAACGATCGATTGGTATCAGCAGCTAGTACGCAATTATTTGGCACAATTTCATCTTACACGTTTCCCGCCCACTAGAGAGGTTTCCTTATCATTTCGGTCTTCATCGCGTTCAATGACTGAAATTTCGAGGACCATAAGATGAAGGAGGAAGTCAGCCCCGACTACTTCGTCCGCGCCATCACAGAGCAGTCAAGACGTACGTACTGGCACTGCTTATATTGCGGTATTGTCCTATGCGAGACAGTGATACTTTTGAAGGGATGCTAAGGTTCTACCGAGAACACATGTACAGTTTGTGATAGAGACTACAGGACCAGATCTGAGATGTGCCAGCCCAATGCCCATGAATAATGTACAACCAGAACAAGTCAATCGCCTGGCTTCGGTTTGATTCGTCATTGAGCATTAAGCTCTCTTCGCGCCTTTCCAGCCTCCACCTCCGGCTCCAAATGCACCAAATGCGCTTCCTACTGTTGGTCCTGCACTCATAGGCGCGCCTTCGACGGGACCAGCTCCAGGACCAGCACCTCCTTGGCTGACTGATCTCGACATAGCATGGGTGCCAGCAAACGAAGATCTGAAAGAAGACTGGGGCATGGATTGTATGGAAAGGAACTTGTTGGGTGGGGGCCGGTCATCAGAGTTATACTATGATTGAAGATTGAGCACATGATTTTCAAATGGCATTAACATAGCAGCATACCTGAAATTCTAGACCAATTCCGTCGGCTTCTGAAATATCCAAAAGCTTCACGAGCTTCTTGCCGATACCATTCAATCGCTCAATATCGTCCTTGTTCCTCGTCCAAACCTGGATCCTGTCGACCTTGCTTCTCAGACTGACAACGGCACCGCATATATCATCTCCATCCTCTAGCTCTTCTCCTACAAGGGCCATCGCCAGCCAGCTCCAGCACCGATCAAGCAGACCTGGATTGTTTTTCATCGTCAAAACCCATTTGCCTCCATTGGCATTAGCCTCATCTTCCCACATAGGCTTAATCCCAGACTTGAAAAGATGGTAGTTCGAATTTCGCTCAAGCTTCGAAGGCAGTTTGAGCCAATTGAAGTACCGACAGAAGGTTTCGACCGTTTCGAACTCGCCGATCACGGTCAGACCAGCCTCGTATTCTCCTGTGTCTACTGCTGAGAATGGAGCAGTTTCGGAGGTAGCTGTAACGGGAGCTGGGGTGAATGGCACTTTGTTCTTGCAGTCGTGATAGATAGTCCTGCAAGGAAGTATTGAGCTACGAGACCGAGCATGTAAATTTCGGACAGGTTGTCGAGATGTACTCACCAGGGAAACTGAAGAGGATGTTCAGGTGCCTTCATACTCACGCCGGGGGTCTGAGGATCCTCGATCATCTGGGCCTCAGGCGGCTTGGACGATCCATCGATACTAAGTGATCTCGCTTTGGCCAGACGCTGGGTGATGGCGTCGAGAGATGGTATGTTCTTGTATCCAACCTTCGTCTTCCTTTCTGGAGCTGCCATGGTCTCTTGATTAAGACGCTCGAGCCTCTCAGAAGTCAGAGCATCAGTGGCGACCGAGTCCTCAGGTATCGTGGGGGTCTGTGATTGCGGGGGAGGGGATGCAGTACCAACAGTAGCTGGGGACCCTGAGCGCGTAGATGGGGCATTTACAACCAGCGAGTCTGTCGTTGATGCTACAGTGGACACCGAAGTGGTTGATCCTGCTCCTGTGCGTAGAAGTGACGCCGCGAGTCTTGGACGATTGGCGGTAGACGAAGTTGCTCCGTTGGCGGCAGGATTGGCATTATTGATATTGATACGGGCAGCCAGCTGGTTCAGCGATGGCATGCGACCGGCTGACGAAGCCCTTTGAGGTTGGGGAATGTCGACCGAGGCTGGAGGAGTTGACATTGTGACGGCTCGGGGCAAGATCCTGAGCGCTTGATAGAGGACAATATGGCCCATGTGCATGTTCTATCAATTGGTACGCTCATACAAGGCACTACAGCCTGTTCAGCATATAGTTGTGTCTATGCGCAGTACTCTTATACAAAGTAGGTTTACAGTTGACAAATATTGTAATCATAATCGAGCACAGACTCTACGGGGAACACTAAGGCTGTGATTTGAATCTTGAAAAGACCGCTTTATTAGAAGTTCCTCAGGTTGATCCTATGCAACAATCAGTCGTCCAGTTACCGTGCGAGCACTGGATCGCAGCAGCTTACTGACCCATTTTGCGCAAGCATCATTCATCAGACCCTATCACAGTTTTTCGAAGATCCACCAAGCGATGACTGGCCTCACAGTTTCCTCTTTCCACTAGCTTCTTTGGCCTCACAATGTCGCAAATGCGAGCACCAATCAACCCAGCAATCATCAACGTGTCAAACAATTCCCCATCGTCATTTTTTTTTTTTTTTTTTTTTTTTTTTTTTGAATCCGTGTTTATTGTCCTCTGGAGCTGAGCTCTATGATAGACAATGTGCTACGCGTAACTCTGCTATGGACCCCCTTGCGCTCCGTACGAAACATCCATCCTTCCACCCGCGGGGGCTTGGGATGCTACGGTGCCGGTTTCCGGCAAGCCATTAACTGACGGGCGCGCCCAAAATTATCTGAGAGTATGGGTAGTTGTATGGGGTGTTTGTGGACGTCGACCCGGGAGTGTATTGTAGTAAAATGGAAAAGTGTGGTTGGTTGGTTGTGCGTGATGTGCGTTTGCGGAATGCGGTCGCGCGGTGGTGGGTTCAGCGCGCTGGCGCGTCTCGTGTGATCTCCTCGCGACTCTCCTCAGCTGTCTCGCCTCTACCGGCGGCCTGTTCCCATCCTCCTCGACTCGCGGCTCCCGTCGTCGGGGTGTTCAGCCTTGTTCGTCGTAGGCAGCTCGAGGTTGCCGAGGGCTTCGTGGAATCGGCCAGTACGGTGGATGAATCTGAAAAGGGGCTTTAGCGCGTCGGGTCTGTTCAAGAGCACGTCGAGAGACTTAGCGTCGCGCTTAAGTTCATACTGCAGTGGTCGCCGAAAACGCTCCAGCGCCGGGCATAGAATCAAGAAGTGGGCCACTGATTCATCTTCCATCTCGCATTTCGGACAGAGTGGCGAGTCTGCGCATTTAATGCGGTGGAGGTGTTTATTGAGAGGAGCGTGGCCGGTCCTCAGTTGAGTCAGGATGCTGGCGTGTTTGCGTGGTAGCGCGGAGGAGAGTTTGCGGTAGTTGCCCGACGGTATGGATTTGTCGATGCGGCTAATGGAAGCGTAGCGTGGTGATTTGGCAAACGAGCTGATGTTGCGTACCTTGAGCTCTGCCTGAAAGGCTTGCTTCGCTGCTGACTTGCTGACGGGGAGAGTGCGCCGACTTCGGAATCTTGCAGGGAGAGTAGTGTCCTCGCTAGACTCTCCCTTCGCAGCGCGTTTCGCCTCCGCGTCCACTGCCTCGTTGCCGACGTTATCCATGTGTCCCGGGATCCACCGGAACTTGAGGTGGATGTTGGGGTGTTTTTTGATTGCGCGGTTCAGTTGGGTGTGCAAGTGGTCGATCAGGTAGTGCCCTGGACGTGAGTGAGAGGTCTGAGTGCCCTGCAGGCTAGCCTGATTGTCGACGTAAAACGATGCCGATTTGGCTTTGCGTTGGGTGCGCAGGAGTTCTGAGCCGAGGCTCATTCCTACCACTTCGCCCTCATAGACCGTGTGCTTTGTGATTGGGCCGAGCTGATATCGTAGGTCTGTCTTGCGTGCGTTGTTCCTGAAGAGCACTGCCGCAGCTCCCACATTGTCATCAATCCCCGATCCATCTGTGAAGATCTTGATCTCTGCGTTGTCTTCCCGTTCTTCTCTGATGGCATCCTCTTTAGAGGCTGCGATGCGGATGTCGAACTTTGGTTGCCAGCGCGGATGGTGACGAAACACCTCCAACTTCTCCATGCTGCCTGGGTGAAGCCCGTAGGCGTGGAGCACGATGTGAAGCGGGGAGGGCATGCTTTTCGGAAGGCGCTTAGAGGCCGAGAGTGCAGGGCGGTGCAAGGGATGAGAGGTGGGGAGAGTTGAGATCCGCAGGGCCTCTCGATAGCACCATTTGTCGATGAGTAGATCCATCGGGACCCATCGTCATCCCATTTGACGTCCGCCTCATCAGCGTCTCCAGGTACGTCTCCACTGTTCATGTCGTATAGGCGATGCTGTCAGGGCCTAGGATCTTTGGCCACGGAGAGTGGTTCTTTTGTGGGTCTTTTGTGGTTCTCTTGATAACCCGAGAGGGCTTCTGCGGGTACTCCCAACCCATCCCTACTGTCGGAGCTTTTCACTTTCGCATTCTTCTTCCAGCTAGTTCCAAACACGTTCTCCGTTGTCCCAGTGCCGCCGGAAAGATCAGGTCGAGTACTTCCATTATAAGGTGAGGTACTTATGGAAGTATCTTTCGAAATTTCGTAGACGCACCAGCAAGCTTTGGTAGCCCAATAGATCTCATTGATGCGGTGGTACCGTATAGCTTGCCAGGTGGAGGTCCAATCCGTGATCCTTCGTGGTCAGACACAAAATACGTCGATCCAGCCGGACAGCCGCACCGGGCCCCTGCGTCCCTTCTGACAATGTGCCAGCCTCTGCCAAAAGTATCCTGAGCGTCGGGTTCTTCGAACGCCTTCACGAAATGGGAAATGCCGGGTATGCGGAGATGATGTCGCGCAGTCGTTTCTTCAACAAACTGCTTCAATTTCTCTAGTCGAGCAGAATGGATTCCCAGCCCGCTTTGGTGCCTTCAAGGGTAACGCGACAGCGTACTTCGAATTCGTAGCTGAAGTATTCCTTGACATAGGAATCAGTCTGCATTCGAAGCGATGAGAAGTCCACGTACCTTGATCGAAGTTATCATCGCTACTGCAGAAACAGCCGTATCTAGCGAAGTAGTTGTGGTATACGCGTGCATCATCCACTCACTCAAGCCAGGATCGACGACGTTCTGCTCATCAATTCCATCATCTGCTTCGCTAAATCCCCAAAGTCAACAGCATAGCGGGTCCCCGAGGGTACCATCCTTAGCTCCTCTTAACTCTCATGCGCGACAAGCTGATTCCGCAGCTTCTCTGCGTTTCCAATCACAAAGAGGCTAACATGCGCGGGAACGACAACATTAGCAAGGCAGACGTCATCAGGCCTGACGACCAGGGCACGGTGTTGATTATAGGTCTCTATGATGGTGTGCATGAACCCGTTTTTTCAAAATATAATATCACTGTCGGCGCAAGACAAAGGCTTTGTATGCAAAATCGATTGGAAAACTCGGATTCCCCACCCTCTTGAATGAGCCTGGTCTTGGCAGGAAGCGTGCAGTATCCTTGTAATCGGGGCATCTTGACTCGATGATTCTGGGCGAGCGGGGAAAGCTTTTGCGGCGTGCTTTGCTGGATAGAATGCTACAGGCATGATCGGAGACTAGAATAAGAGTGTGGTGGTATGGAAGTGGAGAGTCACCGGCTCGCCACGAGCACAACACGGACAAACAGCTATCGATATAGTAATAGCCAAATTAATCCTATGTAAGTCGATGCACAGTCTGCGTCTTTACTACCACTGGGCCCCAGCGCGCCGCACTCATGACTAGTGCTGTATACAATTCCGCATCACGTTTCTCTGGTGTAATTTGGACTCCGCAGACCAACGGTTGACTCCGGAATTCGGTTATCGGGCACCGGCATGAAGTTACTTGCTGAACTTACCTGTTCTTTGAGCGCTCTGCCATTTGCTCTACATGCCACGGTATCTCCCATCCCACTTGCACCGAATCACATGCCTGCAGAGATGATTGCCAAGCATGATGACTGGTGAACTGCTGTGCTGATCAAGCTTATATATCAAAGCTTCAACCCGTGTTTTGATCACGTGCATGCTCTATTCCATGTTTGAACTCGAAACTATAAAGAAACTTATCGGTTGGAATCTCGGTTCTCACATCGGCACGTTCCCTCCATCAGCCCAATCATCACTAAAGCTTCAATCTAATAGACATGTCTGCGAATATCGATGAGCTCGTGATTCGGGAGGCGCGTATCCACCGTTGACATTGCTATCGACCGAATTTCACAGTGCTGAATTCGCTTATCAGGTTACCCCTAACATTTGGACATTCTCAAAGTACGGTTGAAATTCTCTGCCTGAGCTTTACAGTTGACATTGTCAACAAAGGCCATTTGCTCGATTTGGCTTCGTTCCAATCGGTGGGCGGTCAACTGCAATCCGTCTTGCGACTGGAGAAGTATGGATCCTAGCCTCCACACCGCTCACACTTGATACCAAGGAGGCTCTCGATAGGCTTGGGCCTGTTATGTAAGCCACTTCTACCGAATGATGTCTATGGAACCTACTGATGTGATTGGAAAGGTGGATTATGGCTGGTGACGCTGTGCATTATATGTTCCTTGGTACGTTGTATCTATCAGATGTAGAGGCTCTTATTGAATTTAGCAAACAGCCGAGTACAAGGCAGCGTATCCAGAAGCGAAAGTCATTGGCGTCAAAGACCTGGTCCCCAAGATGAAAGAACAGGGTCTCGAGTTTGACGGGGGTGAGGGCCTTTGACCCATGTTAATTTTGTCACACCTTATATTCATCCCTGCACAGCATATGGTTTCGATCCAGAAGGCACCAAATACGGCTTCGAGGACGAGGTGTGTCTACCCCACCCCCGCGCACGCGCCTTCAAGACTAACATCGCATAGATCGACGCGTGTTACTTTCATGGCATCGTTACAAAAGACGTCGCATGGCTGCACAAGCCGTCCAAAACAGTATGTATCCTTTACCATTCTGACCTTCAATCTTGAAATGAATGACCTTTTTGAACGTAGCTTGTGGAAGCGGACCTCCTCGTCAACCTCCCCGCGAAGGAACAATACTCAAAGACCAAAACCTCCCCGAAGGTCCCTCTCATTGGCTCGCTAGATCCGTTCGGAAAATTGCAAAAGCACTATGTCTCCAACCAAGTCAAGGATACGAAGTGCGTCCCTATTATTTTTCCCTCTCCTTTCTTTCGCTTGTATATTGCAGTCTCTTACTCGGTGCAGGGCAATGGCGCGGCATGCAAAGATCGTAGCGAGCTGGGACTTCGAGCGCATTATTCCGTGCCACGGCGATGTGATAGAAGAACGAGGACATGATGCATGGGTGGCAGCATACAGCAAATATCTCTCCGAGCCATGAGCCTTGAGCCATGACTGGCCTATTTTGTGGTCCCACCAAGCTCACGAAAATCTATATGTATGTCCTATTCATTACTCGATGTATTGGGTGACACAGTTGCAATGGCATGAGACGATGATCCATATGAGGTAGTTTTCATACCACACTTCACCGCACCATGATTAAATTATATGAAATCAGCTACATGGTTCACTCGCCAATCCGCCTCCGAGTCCGGTTCCTTGCAATGGTTTACTAGTAAAGAACAACTCTAATGCAATTAGAGAATGTCGCGCCCATACAATATCAATCGGGCTGTATGAAGAATCACGAAAAGTTCATCAGTGTTCATACTTAGGCGGACAATAGAAGGCACATGCAACGCCGTTGTTCAAATTTTATGAGACAGACGACTGGAACAACTGGCTGTAAGTTCATAGTCCAGTCTTGGGCCAGTCGCGTGTGAGTTGGAGAGGGACGCTCCGCGTGTCTGCGACGTACATCCGCCGCCATTTGTGATATTAAATCCCATGTTGTGGGCGATCGTACATCTGATGATGGCCTCTTTCTGTCATGCGCGCTCCTGCAAAATTCGCGCTGCTACTTATATCCGCGCTGGGGACGAGCCTGGACGTGCTCGAAAGAGTTTGATCTGCCACTGGGGTCACATCGAGAATCGAGATCCATCATCACTCGGGATCAATACAACCCAAAAAAGTCGATCACATCTTTACGCCTCAGGCTTTACGATCGAACGCCCAGTCTGCTCTGAGTCTCTCATGGTTCAATTACTGGTTTTGCTTCAAAAATTCTCGTCCCTTCTCAATGAATGACTCGCGGACACTCCTATAACCTTTGCTTTGAGGTGCTCTGCTTGCTCCTCTCGCTCGCTACCTCGCTGGGAACCATGACGAACCTGCACGAACCTGTACTGAATACTGAATATGCTGTCCACATGGCGGATTCTTCTCGGAACCCACGTTTCTCGAGATTGAGCATTGAGTCAGTCACGGGTGACGAAGATAGGCTATGTGAATCGGATGCGGGAAGCGAACATGAAGCGAACAGGGCTACCTGAAGTCACGGAATGAATACCGCAGGGCTTCGCGATTTTACGATTGAGTATGCTTTGGACGTTCAATGTTGTCTAAGGTGGCGATACTTCGACACGGTTAGCTTGGTTAGCCGGCAATCTAGATACGTCGGTACATCCAGGTGACTCCCGCTTCCTTTCACTGTACCGAGGAGGTCACTGGCGAGGCGGGCTTTGGTAGGCTTTCCGACTAATCAGAGAACTCATTCACCCTCAACACTGCACCTCCCCAGTTTCCGCCCCAGACACTATGGAATCAGATAGAAATTCGCCATTGTCCTCCTCACCAAACCCCATAATTTTGGAATTTCGAGTCGCCGCTGATAAGCAAGTGCCGTGTATCTCCGCCGATGCGCGATACATTCCATCTTGCCATCAGTCAGGGGTCTTCCAACTTCGAGCTTCCAGGACGAACCCTCGCCCGGTACCTATCTTCTCTTTCAACGTGAAGTGGGGCAATATCATTCCAACCCCGTATACTTGTCCCTCCGGAGGGGTTCGTTTTTACGTATCACATTCAAGACCTCGGTTTTATCGGTGAGGGGATTCGCGCTATAAACTTCAGATTCTTACATGCCGCGAAGCTCAAACTTCTCCACCTGCCCAACATGACCGAAATCATTGGCACTCTGAAAGCCGATCATAGCGTAGATCCCAACGGCTCTTTCTCTATCAATGTTCCCATCGATGTCCCCCCTTCGAAGCTGACTCCGCAAATCACCTTGAGCTACAACAGCGCTGCCAACAGCCCGTCTGTCGTTGGCAAGGGTGCGTTCTGTACTATCATGTTCCGGACACTGGTTCGAATCAAATCTCTACAGGTTGGACTTGCAAAGCCGCCTCTCTCATCGAGCGTGTACCAGCTACCGAGATTCAGGATGGCTATCGAGGTTTGTATCTTCATCGACTGTAGGCTGCCAACTAAAATATCGATGCTGGCTGCAGGAGTAATCAACTACGATGCCAAGGACCAGTTCTCTCTGGATGGTCAGCGTCTCATCAATACCGCCGGCAACGAGTACCGTTTTGAGACGGAACAGTGGTCCAAGATCATCGCCGAAGGAAGTCGTGACAATCCCACCTCCTGGACACAGTACATGCCAGATGGTAGTATCAGGAAATTTGGTGCTACTGCTGTGCGTTCGTTTCCATGTCCCTTCCTTATCAGCTAACCCCCCTTCTTGTAGGACTCAAATGTTAAGGTGGCCGGCCTGGACAAAACGCGCTTATGGGCCATCTCTGAACAATACGACGCTTTCTCCAACTACATCACATACACCTATCTCACCGACAACGCAAAATGCACCTACTGCCTCTCGAAGATCGAGTACGGAGGGAACCGCGATCTCGAAATGGAGCACCAGCGCGAGGTCCGCTTTGATTATGGATCTCGCGGTGATATCAAATCACAATACATTGGAGGATACAAGGTGCTCGTGGATCAGCGCCTTTCAGCCATCACCTCTAGTGTGCTAGGGAAAGAGGCCTATCAGCACATTCTTACTTACACCGAGGACGTATTGACCCGACAGAGTCACCTCATTGGCTTAGCCCTCAAGGATAGCCTGACTAGTGCTTCTGTGAGGCCTCTCGTATTCACTTGGGTCGATGGGCAGAAAACCACGTTCGATGAGCCGCATCAGGCTCAAACTCTCGAAGTCGGTGACGATCAGGCCCAGATCATCCCGATGGACGTCAACGGCACCGGTCGCAGTGACATTTTAATCGCTTCGAAAAAGCTGAGGGACAACAAACCGATGTTGAAACTGGCAGTCCACAAAGCGGACACGAATGGCGACGTCAGTCCAATTGTCGATAAGGAGATAACTACCAAGCTAGAATATTCACCCCAAACACAACTCTTTCCTATGGATATCAACGGGAATGGGCGTACAGATTTGGTTGGTAGTTCCGGGTCGCTGCTGCTGCTGTTTCTCATTTTGAATATGCATAGCTGCACATATTGCCCAACGAGGCCTCCGGAAAACACACATTGACTGCAATCCTTTCGTTTGAGGATGGCTTTGCTGTGCAGCAGTCCTTTGACTTCAAACCGCAAGAAGTGGACGCGAAG
Organism: Athelia sp. TMB; assembly: GCA_014898675.1. NCBI lineage: Eukaryota > Fungi > Basidiomycota > Agaricomycetes > Atheliales > Atheliaceae > Athelia > Athelia sp. TMB. The sequence goes on from JACXVL010000179.1 coordinate 107,742, forward strand.
ATGGGAGGTTACTTCCGTTCGGGGGATTTCAATGTACGCGCGCTTCTCTGTTGGCCTGAACCTATTTACGAATGTATTGCGCAGGGAAATGGACGCATTGACCTGGTCTATGTCTTTCAGCGCATCGAGAATGGCCAGCAGAGGCTTTGCCTCGTGCAATTTGGTTTCGATCTCGATGAAAAGAGGTTTACCGTCGACACCAGTGGTGGGGGGCCCGTCATTGTTGGCCCGATGGTCGCTATTGACAAGGCTCAACTGGTTGTTGGGGACCTCGACGGAGACGGGTGAGCATCCAGTCTCATTCATGCGCAGCAGATTCTGACAGCTTGAACGCCCAGCGCGGATGACATCTTCGTTATCTCCTCAAAGATGCGGAGTGGTCGCTCTTACTGCCACATCGACCTCTTTGAATCAAAAAACCGCAAGCTAGCATTCCGTAACGACGAACCCTTGGCACAAGCTGCCAGGGACATACCTTGGGAGCCAACCACTACTTTCCTACCCTTCTCCGCTGACGAAGATGGCAAATCAAGTCTGCTGGCAGTCTCGAAAACGATCAAAGGGAGGCTCTCGGTTGACCTTCTTCGATCCACCGGGCCATCCCTACTTCCTCCACTTGCCGGGAAGGCTACCGTTACGGATATTAACTACGAGGGCCATGTTACCCTTGCTCGCACTACATCCACTAGTTCAGTCGATCTCGTCAATACGTTCGTAATGCCGAAAGGGGGAGGAACACGCACAGACATTCATGTCTTGCAGTTCATCAGCGACAGAAACGGACATGGTTCATTTGCGTCCATTCAAGGCATTCGACAGCCCGATCTCACCTCCCATTTTGTCACTTGGGCGGATATTAGGGGCACCGGACGAGCTGATTGTCTCCTGGGTACCCGAGGGACGACGGGCAACATCTCCATGTCTTCCATGCCGTGCTCGTCAACCCAACCTCTAGGCTATATTACAGGTTACACGAATGGACTGGGAGCGAGCATCTCGGTGACATATGCCGCCCTCAGTGATCCTGACACTTACAAATCCAGATCGGAGACCTCTCCCTTAGCACAATGCAACACTATGTCCCGCAATATATCAGCCACTGCCAGTCTTGCATCCGATCCCAAGGTCCGACATGCCACGTCCGGCAGGTCGCAGATCGTGCACTTGCCTTCTTGGGTTGTCAAGAAGTTCGAAAATAGGCCATACGCAGCCAAACCTGACCTGCGAGACTCAATCGAATACAATTATATGAACGCGCGGCTGGACTTCAAAGGCCGTGGCTGGCTCGGCTTCGAGAAGATCACCAAGAAGTACGAAGTCGTCGATACACTCGAAACAACGGAGTACTTCCAAGAGTTTCCGCTCGTGAATCAAGTCAAGAGCATCGAGACTCGAGCGGCGGGAGCGGATAATAGAATTCTGCAGTTGAATGAGTACAAATGGGCTTCGGCGCCGGTGAACGACACAGTCAATCAACGAACGTATCATGTGTATATTCAAAGCCTCCTGGTAAGATCAACTTCCTGTGCCATTGATCGTCCAGATGCTGAGTTACATGCGTAGGAGAAATATCACGAAAATGGTACCATGTCGTACACAGTCGATGCAGACTACCAATATGACGGCTATGGAAATGTCACGAGACTCGAAATCAAATCTACCAATGCCCCTCCTCTCACGATATCTTCGACATTTGCGAACCAAACAGCTACTCCATGGGTCATTGGACAGAAGACGGAGGAGATCATCACGCAGGTGACGACTGATTTGGAGAAGACCAAATACGACCGCTTCCCAGGCACTTTGTCCATCGCGAAGGTCCAGCGTTGGGTCAGCGGAAACAAGTGGACGACCCAGACGTTCGAATTCGACAAAGCGGGGAATGAGGTGGTGGTCAGCGGACCTGGTCCTGCAAAGCGCACCTTCACGTACGATGCTACTTATACGAACGTGGCCACATCCACCACACATTCCTCCGCCACTGCCAGTCTCACGGAGTACGCCACTTTTGATTTGGTTCACGGGAAACCTGTCTCAACCACGGACCCCAATGGCAAAGTTACCGCGTTGCAGTATGATGTTCTAGGACGAGTCGTGGAGATATCGAAAGGAACCGAGGGCAAAATGGAAGTGACCGAACAGACATCTTTCACCTTCGATGCAGACACCGGGGTGCCACGGTATTCGCAGGTCTCTCTGGTACGCGCTCAGACAGGACTTGAAACCGGTGGTTGGAGCCAAACCACACGCCGAATTGACGGTCTTAACCGATCTTGGCGGGTGGAAAGACCGAAGCCTGATGATCCTGCAGTTCTGATATACTCCGACGTTGACCTCGACGGTGCAGGCCGAACTCTCCGGCGATCTCACGATTACATTGCGTCTGCGAAGCCTGAACCCCAGTACAACACATATGAATACGACCATCGATCCCGCGTCACCAAAGAGATTCAACCACCAGTCTGTGCCTCAACCTCACCGAGAGCAGCCGGACTACCTGGCACCAAACCGACGCTCCCCATCGTCATCGCCTACACCTATGAGTCTGCAGATGGAATAGCTCTCTGCACGCAAAAGCGCTCGGCAGGCGAAGACAACCAAATTGTCAAGCGCCATTCACTTCATATGCCACACTCATCGCCGTCCGCGGGCAAGATGGTCACGCCCTTCGTCATTCGCTCGACCAACGAAATCGGAGAGTCCATCACAACCGATTTTGATGGCTTGGGAAGGCCCATCGCAATCACGGATCCCGCCCAAGTGAAGCTCACTCTGTCCTGGGATGGCTTGTCTCGCTACGTGGAACGGCGTCTTTCCAATCCAGCAGGAAGCGCGGTCGCAGACATCAGTCATACCACCATTGATCGCGACGATGACAGCTGTGTTGTGACCTTCAATAACGTCTTGGCCCAATCTACCACAGTGACCAAGTTAGACTTCCTCCAGCGTCCACTTTCCAAAGAGACGCACACCCGTGACAAGCCCACGGTGGCTTGGGCCTACACATATGATACTGGAGGCGATTACTCGAAAGAGCGACTTGTATCGGTCACGTCCCAGGATATTCAACATCACTTCGATTACAACATCGATGGCAAGCTCGCGCGTCACGATCTCTCCATAGATAACCAACAGCTCCGTACCAGCCACGAATGGTCGGACTTGTCAGGAGCTCTGCTTTGCACCACCAACCCTGATGGCACTCAGATACGCCGCACATACTACCCAGACGGCAAATCGGTGCGCGATATTGAGCTTGTGGACGCAAATGGAGCCATCCAGGCTTCCGCAGCTTTCAGCAAGTTCGACGATGCCATCGCTCGACCTCTTCTCTGCGACTTCGGGAATAACATTCAGGCCTCATCTACCGCAGAGGTCAGTGGAGCCCTGAGGAGCACTGTCCTGTCTAAAGGCGGCGTCGAAATTTATCGGCAAGACTGGGACTACGATGCTTTCAGTCGACTCTGCAGCCATGACGTCAAAGCTGGAGAAGCCTCCACCAAGAATGTCTTCGCGTATACGGCTGCTGGTAAAGTTTCTTTCTCATCCTTCCGGACGGTTCACTTATCGTCTCATTCAGGTCAACTCACCAAGGAGCGTGTCAACGGACAATCATTAGACTCACCCGACGACTTCGCCTATGACCAGTGTGGCAATATAGCGACTAAGCAGGGCCAGACATTCAACAATGATGGCTGGCAGCTGAAGAACGTCATGAACGCGCAAGGCGCCATGGAATGCTCTTTCACGTACTCTGCGGACGGTAATATGACCTCGAAGTCCTCGGACGGAAACATTAGCAAGATGGAATACAACGCCGAGGGCCGCCTAGCCGAGCTTGACAATATCTTGTTCGTTTACGACTTCGGAGGCCAGCTCCTAAAAGCAGTGCGTGCTGATGGGTCCTCGACCATTTATGTCAGCGATACCTATGATTTGGACAAGTCGGCCAACGGTGATGAAAAACACACATCATACATTATTCAGGGTCATCGTCGCGCAGCTGTCGAGAAAACGGAGTCATCGTCATCGGCAAAAGTACACTACTTCCACGCAGACCAACTCGGCAGCACCATGGCTGTATCGGATTCAGCCGGAGCCATAGTCACTCGGTATGTCTATGATGCGTTCGGCCAAGTAACGGTGGCGGGCGACGACACTGCTCGATACAAATTCTCTGGCAAAGAGCTTTTCGGTGATCGCTACAAAGTCTATTACTTCGGGGCCCGCTTCTATGATCCTGCAGTACGCTTCTTCCCTTTAATGATATGATTGACTCGATTTTGAACGTCGTTAGCATGGCCGCTTCTTGACCCTCGATGACTACCCGATCCAACTCGAGGGCATCTCTCCTTCAACTTTCAACTTGTACTCATTCGCGCGCAACGACCCGATCAACTTCGTAGAGATGAACGGCAATGTTCCCTGGTGGCATTGGTGCGTTTGTTGTTCCTTTTCTATGCACTGCGACGAGCCTTACGTTCTGGTAGGGTTGTTTCCGCCGTACTGGTTGCCTCTGCAGTTGGCCTCATGTTTGTACCAGGAGGTCAAATTGCAGGTTCAGCTATTCTCTATGGTGTCGTTAGTGGCGCTGTCATGGGTATGGCAACCACCGCCGTACTCTCGGACCTGAAAGACGCAGCATTCAAAACCGAAACGAAAGCTGGGGACTAGTGAGTACAGCGTTGTCAACTATATTGAACCACAATTAACGTATCGACCAGTCTCACCAATATAGCCTTGGGGGGTGTATTTGGTGCAGTAACGGGTGGTGCCACGGCGGGTATCGGTTCCTTGTCAGCAGCTACATCAACAGCTTGGAGCGGTGCTGCGCGTGAGTTTTGCTACCCGATCATGGAAACTTCCAGAACAATTTCTGACCGTGAGTCATCAGGCGAGGGCGTCAAAGCCATTGCATCACTTGCACTCAAGACAGTGGTCCCCCGAGTTGCGTTGAATGCGGCGCTTGGCGCCAGCACGGGGGCCCTCAGGCAGGTCACCGACAACGCGATCGCACACAGGCCCCTTGGTGAGGGCGTCGGCAAGGCAGCCTGGGTGGGAGGAGTGGCTAGCGGTGCAGGCTCAGGTGCGTGCATGTCCAAGCATGAATCTCCGCAGTGGGCTAACTGGTGTTTGCAGTTGCAACAGAAGTGTTTACGGGAGTAAGGCCCGATGTGCTGCGAGGATTTGATATGCAGTTCAAGAACGGAGAAGCGTCTTTCATTAAACCGGCTAGCGAGAGGATCATCTCTACTCCAGGCACCTGGTTCAAAATTGCTGCTGGAGTCATACCTCCGATCGTGGGCGGTGGATTAAAGGGTGGCCTGAATAAACTGACTTGATTCAGCAAAGTATCAATACGATTGACACGCATGTTGTCATCCTCCGTTATTATACTTACATTGTGATTCTATGTTCTTTGTACTCTATGTACTATGCTATCTTGAATAAATGGCCCCATGGTGGGACGCGGGCGTGGGTGGGAGACAATTGATTATCGGCATAGATATGGACCGGCTGCTACTGGGGAGGTCGCTGCCTCATGCGGATTATATACAATATTTTACGAGCCAAACAGACTTGTTCTCCTCAATAAACTCCATCAACCGCTTCGGTTCTCTTCCTGTAATTGTTCTAATGAAGTCGTTCGTCCTATCATCCGCACCTTGAGAGATCTGGGTGTCCAGATCCGCAAACATCTCTGAAATCTCCAATGGAAATCCCATTTTCATAAGATGCTTTACTAACTTGGCGCGAGGGTACGAGACGTGTGTTATCTTGCGCGCCAAAGTGGCACTGAGTCTTTCGGCAACCTACGGCACAGCGCGTTTGTAAGAGTTTGTAAGGAAGATAGTTTACAAATCGAGTGGCCCTCGCACCTGGTCATACGTCAAAAGCTCTGGTCCTAAAATGAGAACGTCGGTATTGTAGCTCTTAACGCCCATGAGTGCGCTGACTGCGACAGCTGCGATGTCATCAGCTGACACCCATGCCAACCGGCCATTTTCAGCGCTGGAATATATTGTGTTTTCCTGGCGAATACTTGGCAGGTGCTCGGCTGCAGATAGATTCTCTGCGAAGAGGGTTAGTATTTCATGACAGCAAAATCATTTAGGGTGCACTTACCCATAAATGATGTTGGCCGGAGGACGCAATAGTCCACTCCGAGCGAGGCGATATATTTATGAACCTCCCCATATACACCAGTCGTCATGTCGAATAACGATCCACTGAGGAATACAAACCGAGCGACGGCTTGCTTGAGGCAGAAATCAATAAATGGCTAGGTATCAGTCAGCAGATTGACGAATGAAGAGTGATAGGGTCATACTTTCATGGCTTTCATGACTTCCTGCCGAAAGTTAAGACAAAAATCTGTCGAGACATTAGAGCAAACTACAACCTACAACTGTTGGCGGAGCCACCAGATACACCCGGTCCACTCCTCCGTAGGCATTCCCAAATACCCCTTCATATGTTTCTTGTTTGAACCAGTCAAACGTGACGCATTCGTGCTTGAATCGCGCAGGCACTCGACCACTTCGCGATGTGAGAATCAGAGACACATTTCCTTCCGCATGGAGAAGGGCTGCTAAGCGCCGAGCAGTCGTGCCCCATCCACCAGTAACCAAAATGCGGACAGGCTGAGGTTTTCTCCGTATTCTTCGAACAATGTGCATCAAAGGCGGACGCTGTTCAGACCCCATAGTAGGCGAGATTTGAAGAGAGGCAGGATGGTTGATCGCACCATCTAATATTAGAGGAAAGACGGCTTCAAGGTTCTTCCGGGTCTTGAAGTGCAGTTCCAAACGAGGAATTGGCACTAGCAGGGCGTGTCATGAGTCAGCGTCATGGATGATGAGTCGGTATCACGAGTTGGCATGAATGGAAGCAGTCTCTGAGTTCGGCATCCCCATCTCCCAGCCCAACCTACCACCAAAGAAAACATCTTTCCCGATCTATCTCCTGGTGCTAGGCGCGTGCAAATTCTTCCATTGATCCCACAATGTGTCAACGAAGCCCTGATGGATTTGGCCCTGATTTACCATCCGGACGTGGGGACAGACGAGGCCGAACTCTGTTTAAGCGCGTGGTAGCCTCGTTATTGAAGTATTGACGCTTGCTGACTTCATGTTTCAGGCTGGGCAGCAAAGGGTTTAGTAGCGCGCTTCGCTGGGTGGATTTGCAGGCATAGTAGTCGGAGTGCTTCAGTATTATCAAGGGTAGTGATGGCGGTGGTACAAGTTTTCCGCGAGAGCATCCAGGGAGCGTCAAACAAGAAGCCGCAAGTGACCGATCCCGGCTATGATAATGCAGTTGATCAAGCATGGAGCCTGAATTGAATTGAAGGACCGAGTAGAACGCTGAGCTCAGCTGTCACATCTGACGAGAACGCAGCACAAAAAATTGCACAACACAGACATGCCACTGAGTCGGACTTACAATCCGAGTCAGATTTGTTGACTGATCATTGGGTATGGATTAACAAAGAAATTCCGGAAATCGACAAGAAGACACAGATGCGCGACAAGATATTCAGAACCGTTAACAGATTCAATGTGAATGGAAGAAAGAATGGTGATTATCAAGCTTCGTGGTGTTGGCCTCCATTACTTGCTGCGCAGTGTGCACAGTGTCTTGGCGATGCAACTCGGGGCGATGGGGGTCGTTCTGCTCGTCAGGGTGATTGTCAACGAAGAGATCTTTGATGGACCCGTGACCTGTAGCCGCCTGGTACACAGCAAAGCTGGTGGCAAACTCCTTGTGCGCGCCTATCTGAATAGCGTCGAGCATTAGCTCAGCGTAATTTTGACAATTGTTGCTGATGATATTGTAGGCCGGCCGTTTTTGTCTCATGTTATGGATCACCATCTCGCCTGTAAAAGTGGAAGTAAGCACTGTCGGTGTGGGACGATTTGTGTAACGTCTCCAGGGGAATTAAACTGACCGGCTTGCCTAAGTGCCTCATCGGTGAATCTTGTCTTCCCCACGACAAATGTGTGCCATTCCTCCCTCTTTATCCTTTCGTTTATATAGATGACATCCAGGTGTTCGTCCATCCACAACTCATGGCAGTACTCGCCAACTAGCACAGCCCAATGCTGCGTCGGATCAGGGTATTTGCCAATCTTCTCGGTGATCAGCTTTCCTAGACCCGTCTTTTCAGCAAACCATTTGCCACCAAAACCGCCAACGGGATGCCAGCCTATCTCAACTGTGCGCGGTTCGCCATCGACTCGAGCATCGCCAGCAGGTATCACATTCGGCTTCTGGCCGAGCCCGACTGAATGCTCGAGTACAAGCTTTCCCTTCAGCAAATCGTCCGTCCCTTTTCTGAGTTCATCCTTTCTAATGGAATATAGGCCAATTAGTGCTCGCGCGTTGCGATCAATGAAGGAAGCCTGGTTACAAAAACAAGCCCATCCTGGAGTGTACATGCGCCGATTGAGGTCCAGACTCTGGGATGACTGTCTCGGACATTATGGTGCTACTCGTGATGTCAATGGGAATGGATGCGCTCCAAGATCGCCCGGACGAAGGTAGTGATTCAGAAAATCGTAGGTCGAGGTCAAGATGGGTTACGAGCTTAATACCTCCGGTTCACTGGGGATGGTCATCTCTCCGGTGATTCGTGAACCACCGTGACCACTGAGTCGACTCCGTTGACCAAGTTTTTTTGCTTTGGCATCCTGTATCTACAGTCCTCAGTCATCAAGTTTAGTAGCACGCTGCTCAGGTGTAACCGAAAACACAAACCGTATATTACTGGACTCGGACCTCCGCGGACCAGCTCGGAATCCGGTCATCGGCCTCGGTGACTGGGCGGCTCAAGCTCACTTGCCGTTCTCTGATGCATATGTGTCATTTCCTCTGCAGGCCGCGGTGTTCACGTCCCTCTTGCACCGAGTCACACGGCTAGAGATACTATAGCCAATCACGGTGAACATTTGTGCTTATCAAGGTTCCAGCGTGTGTGTGTTGGTCCCGTGCACGCAACATTCACGTCATGTTTGAGCTTGACAATATAAAGACACTCACTGGCTAAAATCTGGGTTCTCACACCGGCACACACCCTCTCCCAGCCAATCTATACCAAAGCTTGTGTCTATTCACCATGTCTGCAAACATCGATGAGCTCGTGATTCGGGAGGCGCGTATTCATGATTGGCAATGTTGTCGGTTGAAGTCCACACTGAACTCGCTGTTTAGGTCACTCCCGACATTTGGACATTCTCAAAGTACGTTTGAAATTCTCCGTCTGAGCTTTATTGTTGACATCCTGAATCTCGCAGGCCATTTGTTCGATTTGGCTTCCTTCCATGGGGCGGGCGGTCGACCGCAATTCGTCTCGCGACTGGTGAAGTGTGGATTCTGGCCTCCACGCCTCTAACACTCAATACCAAGGAGGCTATTGATAAGCTTGGACCTGTCAAGTAAGCCCCTTCAACCAGATGATGATATGTATGCAACACAGGCTGACGCGATTGGAAAGGTGGATAATGGCTGGCGACGTGGTGCATTATATGTTCCTTTGTACGTCGTATTTATTTATTTATTTACTGCAGAGACTCTTATTGACTCTGATAAATAGCCGAGTACAAGGCGGCGTACCCAGAAGCCAAAGTCATTGGCGTCAAAGACCTGGTCCCCAAGATGAAGGAAAAGGGTCTCGAGCTCGACGGAGGTGAGAAGCATGCCAATGCTGTGATACCTCATATTCATTCCCAAGCAGCGTATGGCTCCGATCCAGAAGGCACCAAGTACGGTTTTGAGAACGAGGTTTGCATACCCCACCTCATCACATGTGTATTTCAGACTAAAGCGACATAGATCGACGCGTGCTATTTCTCTGGTTTTGCCAACAAGGACGTGGCATGGCTACATAAGCCATCCAAAACAGTACGTATCTTTTCCCTCTTGAAATTCATTGTTGACTTTCCGGCCTTTTCGATCGCAGCTCGTAGAAGCAGACCTTCTCTTCAACCTCCCCGGAAAGGAGCAATACTCGAAGACTAAAGCTTCCCCGAAGGTCCCTCTCATCGGCTCGCTTGATCCTTTCGGAAAGTTGCACAAGCACTTTGTCTACGGCCAAGGCAAAGACATCAAGTGCGTCCTTATCCCTTTACCTCTCCTTCCTTTCGCGTATCCATTGCAGTTTCTGACTTCACCCAGGGCGATGGTGCGAGATGCAAAGACTGTAGCCAGCTGGGACTTCGAGCGCATCATTCCATGTCACGGCGATGTGATTGAGGAACGAGGGCATGATGCTTGGGTCGCAGCGTACAGCAAATACCTTTCCAAGCCATGAGGGCACCAGCAATGAACGGCCTAATATGTGATCCAGATGAGCCCACATATACCCACAATGTCTCATTCATTACTCGATGCGTGAATAATACAATTACAATATGATTTCATGAAACGATGGTCTGTATGTCGGTGTTCGCGCTACACTTCACCGCGCACGATGTTTTGGATGAAATCGGCTACATGGTTGACTCCCCAATCCGGCTCTTGGTCTGGCCCCTTGCTTTTGTTGAAGCGTAGCCAGGGAATAGTAGGCTCATACAATATCCAATCGTGCTTGAGTCAGGCAAGATCGTCAATGTCCATACTGAAGCGGAAAAAGGAAGACACATACAACGCCATAGTCCTTCTTGAGACGAATAACTGGAACTTCCGACTGCATTACGTGGATCAATCATAGATAAGCGGATAAAGAGAGATCACGACTGACATCCTCAAGCAGACGAATGTACTCCGCAATATCATCCGTGAATATCTCTCTCCCGCCATAAATCACCATGTTATGCGCAGGCATTGCCTCTTTCCACCACGCGCGATCCTTCACGCCGCCAACATTCGCGTAGGGATTCGCCAGACGGGCTTTCACAGTGGACAGCTCCTGCTGCTTCTCCGACTTGGGCAACGCGGGCACGAGTTCTTCTTTAATGAAAGATGCGGGGTCGGGGTGCGGGCTACCGAATAGATGCACGGGGTTGAAGGAGAGGCTCCAGGTGCTGGGGATCTTGACGCAGCCGAGATACTGCATTGCGAACAAGGCCGCACAGCGGATCTGCGCGGGGTTAGTGAATGCCGGGATACTGTACTCAGAAGCGCTTACCTCAATCAGATCAAAAGACGCGTTGCGCTGGTACGAATGAGAGTCTCCAAGAAATTTGATGAAGGGAGAGATGAGAAGAGTTGACTACCGATAGAATCAGCAAGTAGCAAGCGTCTACATGAGCTAGGAGTACCTACTCCGGGCGTAGGAGGGAGAGGTCCGAAACTCTTCGGGATCGATATCTCTGGTGAAGGTCTAGATAGATGCAGCAGCTCAGCGGTAATCAGCTGCCCACCGGCACTGTCACCAGACATGCATATCTTCTTTGGATCTATGCCAAGTTTATTGACCATCCATGCATAGGCCGCGGAAATCTCAATCAGTTGCGACGGATACTGATAGTCGGGTGCCATTTCATAGTCCAGTTGGAAGATCGAGAATTTAATTCCGCGTTTCAAGGTGAGCTCTTTCATCAGGTGTAACCAGAAAAGCTGGCATGTGCCGCCGGTATCCACGACGAACCCGCCTCCATGCACGAAGAAGAGCACAAAATCGTCGTCTTTGCGCTGGGTCGAGTGGTCTGCGATCCAGCGTCCGGTAACTCCAGGTTCGGCGACATAAGAGCGCCATGCTTTATGTTTCCTCCAGGATGGCAGGGCGTAGAGCATGTTGTATGCGGTCTTCCTTCCGAAAAATGTAGCCCTTCCCTCTGCAGGCGATCCTCTACAAACGCATCAGACCAGGAAAACACTAATATAACACCATTTGAACTTACCTAGTCAGGTAGTCTCGCACAAACCGAACGACAATGTCGGGAATCGCGCGACGGCCAACGTCACGATATGTGTGGCTCTGGTAGGCGTAGAAAGTCATGAATGGCAATATGTGCTCGAAGAAGACTGCAAACGGGATGCGAACGACTGCAAGTTATGCTCACATTAAACTTGGCATTCGTAATAATGAGGAGAAATGAATCAACTCACAGACCAAGGGGATCGTAATAAATAACATATGCAGCAATGCTATCACATTGAAGCTCTGGCGACGACCTTTCTTGAGGTTGAGGTTTTCCTTGTACGATTCGGGGGATTTCGCCATGGTGGACGTCGTTCACTGGCAAGGGATGCATCTGACCCAGGTACAAGTTTTGGAGCAACCATGTCGATCGACATCGCGGGTACAATCCTTATCACATGGAGAATATTGTGGGGGGCATTCTGTATCCGGGGAGCGTTGCGGGGATGTGGGGTCTGGGCATCATTGCGGGGTAGTTGCAGATTACTATCAAGTAGATTCTCAAAAGCTTGAGCATAAGATGCAATAGAACTCGTCAGGATGGGAGAGTCTTGTGAATTTCGGTGCAGGGTTGCACACGGACATGTCCGAGCGTCCCCGGCTTCCCCACGCCGCCCGATCATGTCTCTCTCTTTGCTTCCAAGCCTGTCACCTACAACCTGTGATTTTACACACCAGTCGGCAAGCAGATAATGGCCGAGTCAAATGGGGTGGATGCTATACGTTCCATCTTGCACGAACGCTCCAAGCATCTCATACGGGCTCGGGTGATTACAGAAGCAGAATGTCTTGCCCTCGAAGGTCATGTTCCTCTGGCAAATGACTTGCTTGGTAGTCTTTTCACCCTGCTCAAACCAATTTGGCCAGGAAATACCCTCCGAGTGTCCAAACTCGGCTGGGAATACATGTGGCTTGATTCGCAAAGTCGCCCAGTGAATGCGCCTATTGCACACCTCCCACTGCCAGATATCAAACAGCATCGACTGATGTTCTACGCGTCAATTGGCGTGTCTTCCCGCTCCAGCCTGAACCAAACAACAGAGTTGGCGCGACAATGGCGGGACGTCATTGTGGCACTCCTGGAGCATGCAGACAGCCCCCCAAGCGAGTTGCGTGCCAAACTGGGCCCAAAATTGGAACGTCTGAATAGACGCTTTCCCCCCCGTCCCACGTCTCCACTCGACGTCGAAGATACAGACATTTATCCTTCTTTTGTTTGCGCGTATCTGGATTACCTCATACGCGTCGGGGACTTGGACACCGCCAGGACGATCCTCAACAACCGCGTTAGGTTGATCTGCCGAAAGTGTGTTGTAATGCGACACCAGGCACTGTGTATTCCCGAGATCTACACGCTTCTGCAAGACGATGATCCAGAAACTTTCGGAGAAGTAGCAGGGAGCATATATGCGCTCATAGCTGCCCTGAACATCCGCATAAAGGACGGTGTCGCGCGTCCCTACGCGGATCTGAGCTGGAGCGAGCTCATCGAGCGGTACCTGGTGTCGGCCAAGAAGCGATATCCCGTTGCCATTGGCCGCCTCAGCGATCCCGGAGCGTCTAACACGCCAGTGCGTAAGCCTGCGAGCGACGAGGACATAGCTGCCATGATCAGCCGCCTCGCGCTTGACACGCCCATACCCGCCGATTATATCGACTTCCTTCGTTACTCCAACGGCATCAAGGGCGTCCACCCGTCGCACGTTCTCGGAAGCGCCGCGCAAGTACGCGTGGAGACGTGGACCGGAGTCTCGAAGCTGAGGGTGGAATGCGATGAGCAGGACCTCATCTCCAATTACGAAGACTACGAGGATTGGCCGGTGCTGAAGCGCGTCGTCGCCATCGACGCCAGTTTATCCAATGCTGGTGACATATGGCTTGTCGAACCCTGGTTGATGGCTCAGGCGAGACAGTTTGGTATCGATGCCAGGAAGAGGAAGCAGGCACGCGAAGAAGGTGCGCCTACGCCGCCGCTCGGAGAGTCTCCGCTGTCTTGTCCAAAGCCCAAGGGTAAAGATGCGGGATTCGTTTTCCAGCCTCCTACCCACGAGGCCAGTAATCTCCCGACAGAGATCATCGACATAATCGTGAAATACGCTCTTCGAGACATCAGCGGTTTCGCCTATGATCGGGACGCTGCGCTCGCACTGTGCAGCACCAGCCGCCGAATGCATGAGGTGAACCTCTTGTTTTATGAAGTGATGCCTTGTCACTGACTTAAAGCCAAGTTATCAATAGCAGCGCTATGGCAGAGTAAGTCTCTTGTTCGACTGGTCTTCTAGACAAAACTGACATCAATACAGCCGGTTGGACGCTGATGACCTGGTCGAGCTGGGGCATCAACCTAGACGTGTACGATTCTTTCCGGCACTACATTGAAATCCAGACGCGGCGCAACGAGGAGCATATACCATTCGTAAGTTCTTGACCCAGGCACCCACGTAGAATGCAAGCTGACCGCGCCTGCCAGTCGGTTAACTCCCCATAAATCAGGCAGATGTTGATGTGGTGCCATCGCAATGCCGAATCGCCTGCATGTGCTCCATGTCCCAATCATACCCGTGTACGGCTATTCTCTCGGAATATTTCGCCCTGTTCGGCATCACTGCACCGTGCTCCTGGCCTTGGAGTCGTTGCAACAAGGCCGAAAGTCCGAGCAGGCGCTGATTGGCCCGCTAATTGTGTCGCGGCCCTGGTGGGTGCCTTGCATGTTTCCGCATCTGCGCTCGCCAGCTGCCATCACGTCATGTAGCATCACGGCCAATATTAACATAGAGTTTAGCGAAATGCAAACGCTGTTCGAGTTCTCCCGCCCCATGACCGCGCCGCTTCCCAGGGCGAATGACAACAGCCGGCAAAAAAGCTTTAC
>JACXVL010000018.1:0-34782 GCA_014898675.1 Athelia sp. TMB
GTCTGTTCTATCAGATCTGTCAACACATCAGCAAAACCTGGTGGGAGATTTGTCTATAGTGGTCTGTACAGCACTGTATAGCTCTATACAGATGTGTACCTTTCTATAATCTCCTATGACACTCTGTACAGAGCTACACGGGCCAATCAGGTTTTGCTGATGCAGATAATGATGAAGTGGAAGCCACTATGTCAGCATTTATAGGTATTGGCGAAGTGTGTGAGTCATCACTGAATTTGGGCCAGGATGATGCGAGAAGACTGAAGGGGCCAATGGAGGACATTCTCCAGAGAATGCTCCAGAGAATGCCCAGGTCCTTACCTAAGGGTTTGACTCTGTTGGAGACCATCATCAGCTTCTGTCGGGGTCTGACGGAATGTGCCTGAGCCTAACACTGCATAAGGATACAATATTCCCCGGCCTCCCGCTTGCGCACTGTGTTGTCTTGATTGCTTGCAAGCTACGCAGTAATACATGGATCTTCTATTCCTCAACAATGCTATTGTGTGATATCCTGAGTTAGGCTCACTGTCTTCCAATGACTTTCTGTGTTTATCCGCTTTACATGTCTTGCAAGGCCATTTCTTGAACTATGGATCAAAGATTGTTACACCCCTCCCACTCATCTGGCGCCAAAAGCCCTAGACTTGCTCTGTGAAGCCTTGCAGCTAGACAAAGCTACTATTATTAGCTGCTGGAATGCCTTTAGAGGGATCACTTGGGAGTAGAATTGTGTAATAGCCAGTGACAAAGAAGTGAGGCTGTTTAACAAGCATGGCCTGAAGAATGGCATTGGTATGTATGGGTTCTATCAGTCAGACAAGCATATAACCTCATGGGTCATTTACCCCTTCAGCCTTCCGTAATACATATCCCCAAAACCATGTGTGCCATGTCCCCAACTGTTCTAATTACCATGACAATAATGATATCATGACGCCCACCAAGCCTTTCACTCATGCTGCATCATTGTTTACTCTTTGTAATGGTGTGCTGCCAATTTATAATATCTCTCTCTACTGCGAGGGTAAGCTGATCTTAAATTACATGTACCAAGATATGCTAATACTTATCCACAGGCTGCCATTCAAGATACTACCATAATTACTATGTCGGGAACTCAATGTCACAGCGTGTTTTCTGCACAGGGGTCCCACTTGTGGTTCAAGCGGTGCAGCATTTCTTCATTGAGACTGCTCTCATTGAGCTGTTCACAAACACAGAAGTGTTCGGGTGGTGAGTTCAAGTCTTGTACAGTACACTTAACTTCTCGCTTACTGGCATGTCTAGGCTTTCATCTCTGAACTGTGCACGTATATATAACAGATCGCTAGCTACATGTAATGTGACTGTCATAAATAACAAGCTGGTGCATTCTGATGTGTACCACACACATATATTTGTGCCGCCAGATTGGCCCCAGTGTTGTGAATGCAAGACAAGGATGCAGCAAATGGATTCTTTTTGTATTCATTGCTCCTTGACAAGGCCAAACAAGGATCCTGTTTGATCTTACAGCACAACGTAGATGGTCAAAAGCAGCACTTAGGGCCAGCATTGGTCAAAAGAAACAAGCAGATGGAGGGAACCAGCCATAAATATTATAACCACACCTGTGATCCCTGTTGGTTCAGATTTCAGAAAGACAATGATGTGACATGTATGTTTATAACCAACATTTTCTCTACTACAGTCATCGACTGAGCACTACAGATAAAGTTGCATATGCAGTTTGTGATGGCAAAACCTTAGGGTTTCGGTGCTATACAGCTCATGACTGCAAGGTTCCTCTCGGAAATAACCACACTCATTTCTGTCCTCAACACCAGCATTTAGCCCTTCAATGTGCCATGGTTGGGATTTATATATACTAGATAGCAGCCTGGATCAGCACATGTTGCTGTTGTATGCAATCTTGACGCCGTTCAACAAAATGTTGCTGCACACATGATGGGGATTGACAAATGTTGCATGTTGAAATGATTATTTATTTATGTGGCCCAAAGAGACAATTCCATGAAGGAGTAGAGTACAACAAGCTTAGAAACAAAGTGAGGCGGCACTGACAATTGGGTGAAGCGAGCATCATCAGCAGGAAGCAGAAGATGCGGACAGAAACACAGGGCAGGGGATGGGGATGGGGATGGGGATGGGAACGGGAGGAGATGGGAGGGATCAGCCGTAAGTGTAAACCCTTACGAAAAGCCTGGACTGTGACATGTGGTCATGTCACAGGCCCACGGCAGCACCACAAATAGAGGACTCCATGGTCAACTTTAGTGACCAAGACAATGAAGATCTTGAGAAGGATCTCGAGAATAGTGTGCAGGGCCCAAAGAGCCATGTCCGTGACTGGACTGACCTGTTACAGCAATGTTTAAATTAGAGAGGGTGACAAGTGGAAGATATCTTTTATGACTCACGGAGGCTTATATGAAGCTGAAGTGATGTATTTCAGAATCTCCAATGCACTGGCTATTTTCCAGGCCATGATGAATGAAATTCTAGTGGACTTGATCCAGGGAAGAAAAAATTTGATTTATCTGGACGATATTTTGATCTTTACATAAGATATTGAAGAGAATAGATGCATTACCACATGGGTTCTCAAATGCCTCAGAGAGAATGATCTATTTGCACAACCCAAGAAAATTTGAACTAGTGGCGATGAAATCTTTTGGTACTGTGTCAGTGCCATTATATGTATACTCAAGAAGGCCAAGGACCTCAAGACAATGAATTATATCACCAGCACCATTTTTCAACATCAAAAACATATGATACATTTTATCAGACAGCCTCATATGAAATTATTACATTCACAAATTACATAATTCATCTGGACTTCACCAATCTCCTTCCTGATCCTCATCACCCTGCTGCATCTTCAAAGGCCAAAACTTCTCAACACTACCAGCTTGAGGGTGATCACAAAGCTTGAGAGCATGGATAGCTTTCCAGAATAATGGTTCTGCTTGAGCTGCCGAAGAGTCTGAGAGCTCAACAAGAAATGGATGTGCTGGTGAAGATGTTATTACCCCTGGATCTGCAATATCACACTTTGGATGTGATAGGTCCGCAGCCAAGAGCACTTGAGAATAAAACACTGTGAACAGTGGACTTGATTGTGAAGCCAAAGTGGCCGAATCCCTCAGCAGCAGCACAGCATCCAAGTAGGGTTGCAACAAATGTTCAGGAACCCCAGAGGTTTCAGCAAGACAAGGAATGGAGATGTAGACGATCCCTGTAAAACCATAAATATGAATGCCTGTCTGCCATAACATGATGTTAAGGGGTAGTAAACTTACATTTCCCATTCGGCGTAGACATGCTGCCTTCACCAGTGATCATGACGTGCACAGACGATTCCGTGGACCCACCAGGGAGTGATGAAGGAGGGAAAACAATAATCGCAGTATCGATCTTACTTCGCAGATTATCGCCAGTCGGCAGACTATCACCTCCCCCGCTTTGATCTCGCGATGCTTCAGCGGGGGCCGGAAAGTATATCGGAGTATCGATGATAGCAATGCAGCGGAGCACGACCTTTGCATCATTGACTGGGTTCATTGAAACTTCGGTCGTAGTCGTCGCTGAAGATCGTAGTTCGGGAGGAAGGAGATCAGCGGAGGAGATGACTACATTACAGGCTAGCTTATCAGGGATATCTTCGAGCTCCACCGTGTATTTGTAAGTCATAGAAGGTGTCTCGGATGGTGATGTGTCCAGCGAAGAAGGTGGGGCCAAAGCCCGTACAGATGTCACACGTTTGCCTAGTATGTAGATGGCGCCCGCAACAGCAGCAACGCGACAGAACCCTTGCGCAATTTCGCCTGCGCCACCGTAATGGCCGATAAGAAACGGTGACGGGCCATAGCGGCCTGATGCGCGCAAATAGTTTCGAATGCGGCAGAGGGCGGGTAGAGTAGGTTCTGGCACTAGGTTATTAGGTAGTCGACAAGATTCAAATGCAAGACTCACCAGAATGAACAACACAAAAAGCTAATGCGTAGGCTATTACGCTAGCAAGGCTCTCTTTGAGTGAGAACGTGCCTTTGAGAAACTCAACAAACGGAACGTCTGCTTTGTCTGCTAGCTCTTTGGAGTCCTCGAACTCGCCCGCCGCAAATGCCAAGAATCGCATGAGGCGCCGCTTATCAATGAGGCTAATATCTTTGTTCTTGAATATGTCCTCTTTGCCGCTGGGGACATCTTTTACTATGCCAGATTCGTAGATGCCGACCCGTTCCAGCAAACGATACCCCCCATAACGAGCAACACCGGAGGAGATGAGCGATGAGATCAGAGGACCAACAGACGGTATTATAGAAGGCGCCAACGAGATCGCATACTGTCGAGACTGGGATAGTGTGGTTGGAGATGTAGATATGTGTGGAAATGTTGCTTTCTGAGATTGCAGGTACGCGCTTCCAGGATCGTCTGAGGTGCGCTCAGCAGCCCATTGCACGAGCTCGTCGACGGAAAGACTTGCTTCGTTGGCACCGTAATACGGATTCACATCGATGTGCGCTACCTTAAACCCTGCCTTTGATAGCGCACTGATTGCTCATAGTTAAGTTACAGGTGAGCACACCACTATGTTGGCACTTACGCAGCAGTTATAGATTCTGTCAGGCCGGTTCCAAGTACGACTACATCCACATATTCCATTTGAACGATATGAAAGGGAGTTTTCAGAAAGCAGGAAGTAGCTAGCGGTGGGGATTGGATGTTAGCTACAGGGGTAGGGCCTGATTTAGACGAGATGTGTGGTCTTGTTAGGGTTGTCGCCCGACATGGGATCACGAAAATTTGGGAAGGCCAGTTATCCTTTCTTTTCTGCCCCTCGATCTTCATTCGCAATGGGACTCAAAGTCGACAAAAAAACTGACAAGAAGGCCTCTACCAAACCTTCCAAGGCTGACAAGGTCGACAAGAAGGCCGATAAGAAAGCACTCAAGGCTGTAGCAGCTAAACCGGTATCTGCAAAGGAGATCATCGCCAAGGCGGCTGTAAGCACCCCGTTATCTGGTTTTTGCAAGGACTACATGAGATCTCACATAACAATATTCATACCAGGCCAAAAGCAAGAAGGTCGTAGCGCCTGTAGCCGCGGATTCTTCTGACTCCGACTCTGACTCTGAGGACGAGAAGCCTGCTCCTAAAACCAACGGCAAGGTATGTTATCGACACGCTGTCCCAATCCATCGCTCGCTAACCGCTTTTATCAGGCCAAAGCCGCTTCTTCTTCCGAGGAGAGCAGCGAGGAGGAGTCCGAGGATGAGAAGCCCAAAGCTACTCAGGTCAAGGCTGTCGCCAAGCCTGCTCCCGCACCATCAGGATCTGACGATAGAAGCTCCGATGAGGAGGCTGCTCCCCCGCCGAAAAAAGCTGCCCCTACTCCCAAAAAGGCTGCGCCTGCCGCTACTAAGCCTGTCGCCAAGAAGCCTGCGACATCATCTTCGGACTCTTCAGACGACTCTTCAGATGAAGAGGCGCCTGCCCTGAAGCCCGCACAAAAGGCACCCATCGTTGCCACAAAAGCTGCAGCAAAGCCGGCTGCCGCCGCCAAGGCTGACTCCTCCAGTGACGAGGACAGTGATGACTCTGCAGCTGAGGCGCCCGCTACCACGAAGGCAGCAGCGACGTCAGACACCAGCAGCGATGAAGATTCTGATGTCGAGATGGCTCCACCCGTGGCAAATGGCAAAGGTAAGTTTATCTTCTATTTTAATATCGTACTATTAGCTCATATCTCCTTAGCGAACAAGCGGAAGGCAGAAGAGGATGCGCCCGCCCCGCCTAAAAAGGTCAAGCTCGCCAATGGCGATGCCGAGGCCGCAACCGAGGAAGTTAAAAGCATCTTTGTTGGCAGTTTGGACTGGGGGATCGACAACGACCGCCTGGCGCAGGAGTTCGCCGAGTGCGGCGAGGTCGTCTCCGCGACGGTGCAGGTTGACCGTCAAACCGGCCGCTCACGCGGTTTCGGTTACGTTCATTTCGCTACCGCAGAGGCCGTCGAAGCTGCGATAGCGATGAACGGGAAGGAAATCGAGGGTCGGGCGGTCAATATTGACAAGAGCACGCCCCGGAACCCTGCTGTTGCGCGCGAGAACCGTGCCAGCTCATTTGGGGACAAGCAGAGCCCGCCGTCGGCCGTGCTTTTCGTGGGCAACCTCAGCTTTAATGCTGGAGAGGATCAACTTTGGGAAACGTTTGGTGAACATGGGGATGTCAAAAGCGTCCGTGTACCCACGGATCGCGAGTCGGGTCGGCCTAAGGGCTTTGCATACGTCGAGTTCAGCGACATCGAGGCGGCGAAGAAGGCACATGCTGCCTTGTCGGGATACGAGCTTGACGGCCGGTCATTGCGTCTTGACTACTCTCAACCGAGAGATGACAGCGGAGGTGGAGGCCGTGGCGGCTTTGGTGGTGGACGTGTGAGTAGTTCAGCTATCTGTCTATCAAGTCTTACTGACCCTTGCTTTTAGGGAGGCGGACGTGGCGGCTTTGGTGGCGATCGTGGTGGACGCGGTGGTGGACGTGGTGGCTTTGGCGATCGCGGTGGTCGTGGAGGCCGTGGCGGCTTTGGTGACCGAGGAGGTCGTGGCGGTCGCGGTGCCCCTCGCGGTGGCCGCGGCGGTGCACGGTCAGGCGGCATCACTGCCTTCGAGGGCAAGAAGACCACCTTCGACTAGTTTTCCACTTTGTTTCCTTGCATATATATTCGTACATAGTCTCTTCCCAATGCAATCTTGGTCTCGAGTGTAACATTGTATTGCTCGACAATAAGTTATAACAGCATTCACAATAATAGTAGAAACCAAATACGGTCTGGTAAGTTACATAGGATATTAGTAATATGTTGGTGTGTGTCAAGCAGGTCCCTCAGCTATATCGCTGAGCGATGGCTTTCCGGATAGGGTTTTGGCCAGAAGCAATAGTACCTGTCCGCTCCATACGATCAAACAGCACCATCAGCTTCTCCGCCTCGCGCTCCCTCTCCTCATCCGTCATGTCATTCGGAATGGGCTCAGTCTGAAGGGTGCCTGTGATGGGATTAATGGCCTCGCCAGACGGTGTCACCAGCGTGGAATTCGATGGTTGTGCAGGGGCACTCATGACCCCTTTGTTGAACAGGAAGCCGGCGACGTTCCCATAGCCAACCTGAGCGGACAATGTAGTGGCTATGCGGCAACTGTTAGATGAGAACACACGTTAAATGAGAAAAACGCACCATTAGAATCGCAGATAGCAAATAGCATCTCGCCAACAGCATCTTTCAGCCTAGCGTGATGCACGCTGCTCAGCATGCGCAGACACCGGCCGAGGAGATCCTCCCGTGACTCCAATGGGCGTGAACGATCCAGGTCTGCAGGAAGCAAGATCTCGCGGAACCTTACGCGAGTGGTGTCGTCCGCAAGCGCCAGTCGTGAAACGAGCAGGACTAGAGGACTCATCACATCGTCCAGGCTGGTCTCGCCCTCTGCTTTGCACATGTTGCGAATCTGGATGTTGTCCGGGTCCATTGTGCCTGGCAGGTAATGGCGCATGGCTCCGTCCAAAAGCTCGTGCACGCGCACCACAATATCCGGGCTGGGGACAGGGGAGGTAGGGGACCCGGCACGAGATCCTGGGCGGGAGAGTGATAGTGAGCGACGACCAGCCGCGAAGGCAGACAATGCCCGATCGACTGGCCCTTGGTTCGCTTTTATTCCACTTGGAGTGGACGTACCAGACCTGGAGGGTGGTTTACCACCGAGCCAAATGTGGCGCAGAGATGGTGACACAGGGATCGTGATCAAGGAGTGTATGCATTCCGCGAGTGGGGATGTCAAAGGCCCAGGGCTGAGAGGCGGCAGTGTCTTAAACACTCGGAGTAGAGGTGGAAGGAGCCTGCTGAGCGGAATTATTGAGGGCGAAGAAAAATGCGAGGTAGCTACACGCACCCATCAAGTTTCGTGCTCCAGAAATCACCTAGTACTTTCTGGTCGTCCTCGTCAGAATCTTTGTATTGCTCTTGTGGCTCGCAATCAACCAACTGGGACGCATGCATGAGTGATAGGTATAGAGGTCATAGCTCGAGGAAGCATACCTTGGGGTAATGTACCAGTAAATTAAATATAAATTTAAGGGCGTCAGTCATGGCTTCACGAGCCATCTTGACTTCGGCGACGAAACTAGTGATAAGGAGATCCAGTTTTGCTGCTATGACGTCTACGACTGTTCCAGAGTTGCCGCATTTGTCCTCGACAAGCGATACAATGAATGGTCCACAGGCAGCAGATGATACAGTGCAGAGAAAGAGGATTCGCGAGGCAAGAAAAATCTGGTCAGGTGTTATCGCCCTCTGATTTCTGGAGTTAGGGGGCCAAAGTTTATTATCGGGTATGACGACTCACATCGAGATAAGCAACAGCAAACTTTCCCCCACCAACTGTGTCGCTTACAAAGGCTGCTCGGGCGGTATCGATGAGCAGGAGTGCATTAGCTATGCACCGGAGTGCCTCGATGCCCGCTTCACTGTCACCTTTGACGTTATTGTGTATTGTGAGAAGCAGAGACAGGTTTTCTGGTTGCCCGATTATCTCTGAGCCAGCAGGTATCTTTCCCAACATCTTGGCAGCCAGTAGCGCTTTACCGGCATCTAAGACAGACTTTAGTATTATGATGTGCCTGAGCGGCCTCAGGAGGACGTACCGTTGGCGACGAGCCTGCCTTTGCTACTTTTGTTCACAGTACACTCATAAACATCATCGATCAATGCCTTGACGATTTTCCTCCGCGATGTAGAGTCTACAGAGAAAGGGGAGGCTACATGATCGAGATTAGATTAAACTGGGGGCTAAAGGCTTCAATTCAATGGACTTACCGGTCACTGCAGAGTCCAATACATTGGTCACCTCAGTCCTAGACGAAGAGGATGATAAAGCAGAATATTTCTGCAAAAGCTCGGACATATGCCTCAGAGTTGACAGTGAAGAGAAAAGTATGTTGTCAGGAGGCGGATGATGAGTAGGTTACCAATTAGCGACGCCGGTCTCGTGAGCCTGAGAGCGGGATGGCAAAGAGCCGAAATTTCTTCTTGGTCGCCAGTTACTCAGCCTTATGTGCGCAAATAGGCTCAGGCTCAAAGGGCGCACACTGTGTATGCTATCTGCTACGTTGCCTAATGGATGGTCCACAATTGTCTAACACAGTTACATGCCCGTCGGCAGCAACAGAAGGATCCGAAAATGATGCTCAAAGATTTTTACGAGAGGTTTGTACTCGAAATGGGCATTTTCGTCCTGCGTAACGAAATGCTTATGTACACGCATCTGTCAATTATCTGCTCTATGACAGTCTATGACTTAGATAGTCCAGCTCACAGCACCACATCTATACGCGCGGCTGATGGGGGCGAGGGCGGAAGGGCGGATATGAAGTAATACTGCAGGAAAGGGCAATATTGGACTTGGCAGATTCGCTCTTTAAAATAGATCGATCCGCTGAGGAGGCGAGAGTCGCTCTTGTCCGAAGGCAACGCCCGGTCAGTCGCCGATCGCTGGTGATCCTCGATGTGGCGCAAGGCGTGGACTTATCCACACTCTACGGGCCATGTCCGTTGAGATGAGTCCCTGCGACCGAGCTTGAGGTAGTCGCGGATTGGGCGTCGTTGGAAAGAGTCGACGCGATGCTCGGCGACGGTTGCAGATGAGGGGCTAGCTCTGGGAAACTATGAGCTAGGGACTCGTCGAGATACTTTCGATACGACTGTCACATCATGTCAGCAGTTGTTAGGCTGACGGACTCGGCAAAACAAACGCACATCTATGGCGGCAATCTTGCCGTTCATAAACTGGTTCTCTGTGGCTGCTCTTTCCAATCTTTCTCGTGTAAGTTGCATGGGGTTTTTAGCATTATCCACGTCAGCAAGGACCTGAATAGGGATCATAGTTTGTGTGTTTTGAGCCATATCATCGATGGTGGATAAGTGGCTGATGACTTCGTTCCTGGGTTACATTAATTCTGGTATGGAAGGTCGAAGACGAACAGGTACACGTACACTCTTAATCCAACCTGCTTTCCCCCTCCGAGCTTGTCCTTTTCCTTAGTCAGGTCATTGATGACAGTTGTTCCTAAGTTGTAAAGTGCGTTGGCGAGACCAAGAAGCTCTAGTTCTAGATCTCCTTGGATCCCCATTGGAGGAGGAGATTCGGACATCCTAGGAGAGTCGGGTGCATGAGGAGTAGCAGCATTGACAGAAGGCATTCGAGGCGGCATCTTCAGGCGAGTCGTGGGATTGTGATGGAAAGCCCGAACTGTGGAGGTTTGAGCAAGAGGGTCGAGTCGGTGGCTATACCCAACTCGCGTTAATCAACACTGACATCACCGCAGTATCTTGGAAGTTGGAACACCATTTAAGGCTCTTCGTACAGAGGTCGTTTGGACGCGGTTCAAGAACTACTAAACAAATACATCATACATACAAATCGAAAAAGACACGTAGATAGATATAGCACCCAAGTAGAATTCGGAAAATTACAAGTCGCCGCCCCACTCAACGATAGCGGCATTTAACATGGACATTAGGTCCACGACAATCGGATGGTATTTCGGAGAAACCTCTGCTGCGTGATGAACCACCGGGTCCGTGGAAGCAGCAAAGGGATCAGTAGAGAGGAAACACGCTGGCTGTCTAGAAATTGAGTTGACATGCGAAAGGTGTGTTGGCATTGACGTGTGGTTTGAGGATGAAGTAGGCTTTGGAAGACCATGGATATTGAGATCGAGAGAAGCCAGTGGAATTCTGGGCAATGGACTAGGCTTCTTGGCAGAACAGACAGGCACTTGGGAGCGGCGGCGCCTTGGGGTGAGGGATGGCCCGGGCACATCGCCGGCCCGAGATGTTATAGACGCACAAGACAGCGAAGGAGAGTGTTTCTCAAGATCGTTAAACAGGGAAACTGAAGGCGGTGTGGAGTCATCAATGTGTGCTGCTGTAGTGTACACTGCGCGGCGTTTTGGCTGTTCGTATTCGTCCAGGCTTGTCCGGCTGACTGAGATCGTGACACCGCTGAGAGGTTTGCGAGGTGAGACAGCAGATGGAGTTACTTGAACGGGCACAGATATAGTTTGAGTCCTGCGACGATGCTTGGTGGATGAGGCCGCGCGCGTTTGAATATCCCGCAGACTACTTGAGGCAATCATTGTCTGCTCGTTAACGATGCTCGAAGAGGTACTGTAGGATCGCATTCTATACGCTAGACGGACAGGACTGCTAGTTTCACGCCGGGAAGCACAAGTCTTGGATTCTGCCGCGACGTAGATAGTTGAGCGTCGCCCTCGGTGGGCAGTGATTGGACTTGAGATAGACGGCTCTTTCTGTGAGAGAAGTAAGGTCTCTTCTGTTAGGCCGGGAGAATTGTTTAACGTTCTGTCAGGAATAGTTTTTGTGATCGCAGTCGGTCGCTTGTTGGTAGGGGTCATAGAGCTACGAGAGAGTCTCTGCTATCGAGTAAGTCAGAGTAGGCAATGGTCAGGTCTGAACACTGACCTTGGAGGTAGTTGGTGTGCCAATTCGAGACTCGGGTCTGATAGATGTAGTTTGTTCTTTGCGAGGCTTTAGCACGAATCGAGTCGATACCGCGGGAGGAGATAGAGCTGGAGCAGGACGCTTCTTCATCTCGCGAAGAGGAACAACTTGAAAGTGGTGTGGCTCAACGACAGCTACACGAGTCTGCATGCGCTTCGTATTCATATTGTCCGCCACGCATTCGCTTTTCTTGAATGGCGGGGGACTTGATATTCTTGCAACGTCAATTCCAAGAGAAGATGCTTGCATTCTAGCCTGGCGGGCTAGTCTTAGCTCTTTCGCGGCGTACACGGCATCTCTGAATTCTGGCGAGCCCACACGACCTGCATCGAATGTTTGTGGAGGAGATAGTTCAGGCAGGAGCACAGGTAGCATTCTAGGAGCTCCGGGCGGTTTCAGAAAGCCTCTTGACTGTGTGAATGGGGCGGCGGGATAGAAGCTACCCCCCTCTTCCTGAAACATGACGCGGCGGTGCTCAGTCGATGTTCGACCGCTTGAGTCTTGCGCTCGTTTTCACAAGACAATTGTCCCCAAAGAACAGCTCCTAGCAATTTCCTAGATATTGGATGTCAAAATAGCGAGAGCCGTGACTCAGTGAGCACCAGATGCTGTCGTGGTTGGATAGAATCAAACGTGCGGGCCCCAATTGGGGCGATCTGTCAAGCGTCAACTACGCAGGAGATAATCACAGGTAAAGCATGAACCCCAACCTCTGGCATCATATATACTCGGCTCATCGCACTATATCTTCTCTGCACCCTCAAGCATGTCTTCTGTCCCACCCGTCTTTGCGATAGTGCCAACAACCCAAAGTTATGATTGGGGCAAAATAGGCTCGGACTCGAAGGTTGCGCAACTCGCAGCGGCGTCCAAAGTACCAGGGTTCACGCTCGAGGACAAGAAGCCCTACGCAGAGGTACGGAAAAGCCAAAAATACAGCTTGAGCTTGCTAGACTCTGCCCCTAGCTCTGGATGGGCACGCATCCATCGTCGCCATCGCACCTCCAATCGGACGAAGCCCTGTCAGAGTACCTCGCAGCTCACCCGGAGCTCATCGGGGAAAAGGTCAACAAACACTTCGATGCAACCAACGGAAACCTTCCGTTTCTGTTCAAGGTTCTCTCGATCCAGAAGGCTCTGAGCATTCAGTCCCATCCGGACAAAAAGACCGCAGAGAAGCTACACGCCGAGCAGCCCAAGATTTACAAAGGTGAGTCTTGCCACATCAGATCGCGTCGCACATCTAAATTGCACTTTCAGACCCCAATCACAAACCCGAGATGGCCCTCGCGATCACGCCCTTTACTGGTCTCTGCGGCTTCCTGCCCTTGTACCGCATCCACACGCACCTTACCTCTACCCCCGAATTCGCCGCCCTCATCCCAGAGAGCGTGATCTCTCAATTTGATGCCATTGCATCCTCTACCGACACCACTGGCTCCGCGGAGAAAGCTGCGCTCAAGGCGGTCTTCGAGGCGCTGATGACCGCGAACGAGACAAGGGTCAAAGAGGAGCTCGAGAAGCTCACGGCGCGTTTCTCAGCCGGAGACGTACACACTTCCGAGCATGAGCTCAAGGACCTGATTCTGAGCCTGAACGAGCAGTTCCCGGGCGACATCGGCATATTCTGTCCTTTTATGCTCAACTACATCAAGCTCGCACCGGGCGAGGCGATGTTCCTCAGCGCGGGCGAGCCACACGCATACGTCTCTGGCGGTGAGCCTCTTCTCCCCAACTATCAGATCCACGCCTAAACATGACTTTATGTAGACATGATGGAGTGCATGGCCAACTCGGACAACGTCATTCGCGCCGGGCTGACGCCCAAGCTGCGCGACATCCCCAACCTCGTCTCTGGCCTCACCTACACGGCCGCGCAGCCGTCGAAGCACCTTGTGCAGCCTAGCACCTGGGGCCCCGCGACGACGCTGTACGACCCGCCTGTCGCTGAGTTCTCCGTGCTGCAGATAAAGCTTGCGCCTGCGCAGGAGGAGGCACATAAGAGCATCGAGGGCCCCTCGATCGGAATCGTTACCGAGGGCGATGCGACGGTATCGTTCGAGGGTGGGAAGCTGGAGGTAGCGAAGGGTTCGGTGTTTTTTGTAGGCGCGAACGCGGAAATCAAGATTAAAGCTGGGAAAGAGAAGACGACGCTCTTCCGCGCATTCGTGGAGGCACCGTAGGCCGCGTCATTGTCCTAAGTATGTTATACATATGTAAAGTTGTGGGTATTTAGAAATGTTGTAAAATTCGAAATGTATAATGTCCTCTGTCAAATGCATCTACAACTGTCCGGATATATGCGAGTCGAATGGCCGGGATGACAGACTCTACAGGGCCAAGCGCACTAGATGCTCATAGAAACATCTGTCCGCGTTCTCTCGATATCCTCTACGAACGACTGAAAGCACCACTCCGGCGCCTCCGCTGCGGCAGATCAGCACCTCCCTTCATGCGCATATATTCACTTACCAGCCAGATAAAAATCACAATGCTCGCACTCAATTTTGCACGTCCGAATTACGCGCACGCCTTCGCGCGTGCTCAGCCGCTCCAGGAGCTTCTCTGCGTCCACGAGGTAGTCCTGCCCGCCGTAGTACAGCGCGAGCGGCGGGAAGGTCTTGGGTTCGAACCAGCGCGGGCGGGCGGGATCCAGAATGCACCGGCGCGCAGCAAAGGACGAGGCGCCGCACCACCTATCCGTACTCGCATTGGCGGGGTCCGACATGGCGGCGAGGATGACTAACCAGAACATGCTCGCCGAGCTCACGGGCGACGGGGTGAACCTAAACACCTTCGTCTTCCGCCTCAGCAGCCTATCTCTCGTCAGAAAGCACACACATATGCAAGCCAGCCCGCTCACCAATGCCGGTCCGTCCACCCAAACAGGCAGGCGAACACCGCATACCCTACCGCCGCGAACATGCTCGGCGGCACCCACTCCCACGCGCTCGCGAGGCGCATCGCGGGGATGAAGTCCCGCACGCCGAAGCACGCCTGCCACCGCTCCCACCCCAGGTGGCTCAACAAGTTCAATGGGAAGCGCGCGGTGAGCGGGCCCGCGAAGACGGCGGGCGCGAGTGCGATGAAGCACAAGAGCTGCGTGCCGAGGGCGGGGCGCAGTGCGAGCGCGAGGAAGGCGAGCGCGGTGCCCTGCGAGTGGCCGATGAACGCGATTTTGGGGTGCCCGGTGGCGCACGAGACGTGGTTGATGAGCGCAGGGAAGTCGTAGGTCGCAAGATCACGTATCGTCCAGTCTACAAAGCAGGGATGAGGACCAGGCTTGCATCGGGGAGAAGTACGTACCCCAGAAGCGCGGATCGTCTTTGGCGTAGGAGGTATGGCCCATGTCGAAGACGCATCGCGTATTCCCGAGGAAGACTTGGTACCCACTAGTTTACGTTTGAGGAGAGCAAGTTCTGCTTGAGGACCAGAGAACGTACGCATGTTCGGCTAGCCAGAATGCCAGGGAGCGCTCTTCAGAGGTGATAAACGCGCCAGAGGACTGGAATAGACCTGCAAAGGCTCGTGAATGAAAGTACACGCTTCCATGGAACACGAACCATGGAGGATCAACACAGGGTACCCTGCAAAGATATTAGCCCATATCCACGCACGAACGACGCGACTCACCCTTGTCCGTGCCCTCCCTCACCCGCCGGGGACTAACCACGCGATGCACCCTCAACAAGAATCCATCCTCCGTCTCCACCTCCTCATCAATAATATCGAATCCCGCCTGGTGCGCGTAATAGCGCACATCGCGCGTGGCTTCCTCCCCGCCCCACTTGTCCCTGTCGTCCCACTCGAACGCCTGACGCGGCGTGCCGCTCCACCACGACCAGCGCGATTCCCAGAGATACGAAGCGACCGCCCATATCACGACAGCGGCGAGGAACAGCGAGGAGATCGCGAAAGAGACGGTTTGCGTGCGCCAGAGCGAGAATGTGCTCCTGATCGCGCCTTTAGAATGTGTGCGCCGTGTCTGAATAAACGAGGGCGGGCGGGCTGAGAGGTAGTCCGCAGTGGTAGGGACAATGAGGGGGGACGATTCAGTCAGAGTATCCATCGACAACCACAATGTCGAAGTGGGGCAATTAAAAGCTACAGCTGTGGGTCCATAGGGGACCATGAGTCTAATATAATCACATGGGCTGCTCCCTGCTGCTCCATTGGTTTCGATCTACGTCTGATATTGTATCATCTGTACCCAGGACATCGAAATTTTAATGATATTTTGCCTAGATGGAGTTGGCCAGACCGGGCGACGCCAGCACCGGGCAAGTGCCTTGGAGAGGGTTGAGTACACTGACATGAGGTGCCTCGCAAATCGCGTGCAATTGGCGTCAGTGGGGTATTGATCTCGAACTCCAGCATCTCCATGTATACCTGAAAATCACTGGAAGGAACCCTGCGGTGAGAGCTACTTATTACGATCGCCGGGATGTCGATATGAGGAAAGGCGATTTTGTTCGTGCTTTATTTGTCTTGGCTCACTGCCTGCTCCACCACCGACGTCGACTCAATTCTCTCGTTATCATACTATACTCCAGGTCATCCTCTTACCACCATCAATTATCCCAATGCCAGGGAATCGAACTCACGTCTCTCGTGAAAGAAAGGAACAAATAGTAGAGCTTTCTGATCGCTATACCACCAGCGAAATAGCCGACATCTGCGAGGTGGCGCCTCGCACGGTGACACGGGTGCTAGGGCTTTGGAGGAAGAGTGGGGACGTTGTCAAAGTACCAGACGAGCCTGGACGGCCTCGTGGATTGACCGGTCTGGACCTCGAGGTGAGTAACCAAGTTCTGCGAAGTACCTGGGCATTCTGACGCATTATGGGAACAAGTATCTGCAAAACTGCATCAAGCGCAAACCAGATATATATCTAGCGGAGCTCAGAAGCCAACTGAAGGAAGCAAGAGGGACGGATGTGAGCGAAACCACGATCATGCGCTCGCTACAGCGCCGCGGGTTCGCTCACAAGAAGGTCGAGATTATCGATGCCTGAACGAAAGCGGATGGTGGTGATCAGGAGGCGATTCGGAGTTCAAACGACTTGTACACGACAATATTAATGTATAGCTGTAACATTTATAATGGAAACGGGTAACCCCGGTTTGTGGGTAATATCGAACACGAACCGCCGACAGCGTCGCTCTATAAAGCTCTATAAGCGGCTTAATTCTGACCGAGGACGGGGGCCGCATTCTCCTTCGCAGAGGGCATGCGAGCTTCAGATCTCCTATATAATGCACTTGAGCTTCAATGAATTGGCAATTATAAGCTGCATACCTCAAACATGTCCCAGAAGATCTTCATGTAAGTTCAGTCACCATGGCTCCGCTCCTAGCAGCTAAAACCTCACGAACGCAGCACCGGTGCCACAGGATACATCGGCGGCTCCATCCTGCACGGCCTCGTGCAAAAGTTCCCAGAGAACGTCGAAATTACAGCGCTAGTGCGCAATGAAGAGAAGGCAACGAAGGTAACTGCCGCACACCCGCACGTCAAGGTCGCCATTGGCGACTTCACCTCTACAGAGGTAATCGAGAAGCTTGCCGAGGAGAGCAACATCGTTATCCGTGAGTAGCCACCAGCGTCACCTCTACCGCGCGCTAAAACAGCGCAGACACCGAATCCGACAACCTCGTCCCCATCACCGCCATCATAGCAGGCCTCTCGCGTCGCGCTGCGCCGTCTTTCCTGGTCCACACCAGTGGCACTGCGCTCATCGCCGACATTGCGCCCTCGTCCTACGGCGAACCCCCGACGAAGGAGTGGTCCGACGTCGCCGACCTCGACACCATCCGTGCGTTCCCCGATGAGGGCCACCTGCACCGGCACGTCGACAAGCTCATCCTGCCCCTCGCCGCGCAGACCAACAACAAGATCCGCACCGCGATCGTGTGTCCGCCAGACATCTACGGTATGGGCACCGGCACGGGCAACACGCAGAGCCTGCTCGTGCCCCTGTATGCAGAGGTCCTCGGTGCGGCGCCCGCCGGGGGCGGGTTCGTCGTCGGCCGCGGGGAGAACATCAAGTCCCTCTCGCACATCCGCGACGTCGTGGACCTGTACCTCCTCCTCGCGGGCGCGGCACTGCAGGACGGCGGGGCCGCGGACTGGGGCGCGGACGGGTTCTACTTCACAGCCACGTCACGCCTCGCGTTCCCTGAGTTCGCGCGCGCGTTCGTGGCGACCGCGAAGCGCCGCGGATGGCTGCCACCCACAACGCCGGACGCGGTGCAGAGCCGCAGCCCCGAGGAGCTGAGGGGGCTGCTTGGAGGCCTGGGTGCGTACATGTGGGGCTCCAACGCAATAACCAACGCAGACAGGGCGAAGAAGGTGTTTGGCTGGGAGTCGAAGTCCCCCAGTTGGCAAGAGACGTTGGAAGAGGACATGGAGGCTGCGTTTAAGGAGGCTAGAACCGACTCTCTGAAGTGGCGGAGTTCCTGAATTTCCAAGATAGTTGCCAGCAGATGATAAAACCTGATAACCAATGCATATTGAATCTGATGATCAGAGCACGACTGAGCACGATATTCGTGTGGTTGTCGTTAGTGGTCAAATACTCCAATTGCAACCGACGAAAACAACGCGCCTTGTTTGGAATCTGGCTGCGCTTCATAAGACTCTGTCCTTAACTCCATCATGGTTCAGATTGTCGACCCTATCGCAGCAATCACAAAGACCTGGCAGAATGCACTCACTTTCGCCAATCTTGCGGTGAGGATCTCGGAACGTGGCTTTCGAACGGAATATTCCTCGCATTTCCTTTCAGGAGGGGTCAAATATGTAACGGTGAGCATGAATCAGTTGATGCAGAAGATTGGCCAGTCGGAATGAAAATGGGAAAGTTTTGAGATCGGTCTGGCTAGGATATGCGGTTAGTACAGTATTTACCTCTCACCAAAAATGCTAATAGTCTCTTAATGGCTCAAGAGGAAGCCAATCGGAGTAGGCCTAAGTGACTCTTGTCATTTTGTTGGTTCATGATATTGCCGTCGACTGGAGTGACTCTGAATATAGCCTGAAAAGCTTGTCCATGAACATCCTCACATCTGTCCACGGTTGGATTCCAGGTATATAGCCTTGATAGGTGCAAGCATCCTGACCGTAACTCCCCAATTGGCAATTGGCCTTTTCGAATTAGTCGGTTTGGGGCCCGCTGGACCTGGCAGGAATGGGCCTCGGCTGTATGCCGCACGAATGACTCTCATCTTGTCTGGGCTCCATTGCTGCTCCATTTGCAGTCGGCGATTTGTGGTCGCGGAACGACGGGCGTTTTCTCAGCCTGTCAGTCATTTGGGGTGACAGCTGCAGCCGCCTCGCTCGCTGCAGTAGCGGCGGTATGCGCTGCTATCACAGGAAGGAAGTTTCCAAATAGGTGGCTTATTCAATCGACGATCGTCTTTGCGTCAGCTGTGCTTCTAACCAGGAATTTATCTACTTTGAGCAAAGAGGAGCTGTGGGGAGCATTATGACCTCGGGACATGAGGCTGACACGAGGAGCTCACGAGGCGAGCCCCGATCTGCTCCAATCTGTCAATATACGATCTTCCGCGCCATAGTTCCTCTCACAACAGACTCCTGCGGAAGTCCCATGAGCAGATTACAGGAACAATGCTGCCTCTTTCTTTGTCTGCATTCCATTTCCTGGTTTCAACTTCCCCTATCGCTTCCCGCACTATCAGCACCAATGTCACGTCAATCCCTGATCACAATATCACTTGTAATAATTGCGCGAGCATCCCTGGCGGAGTGATTGCACAGATCAGATAAGATGGTATTCACCTGATCCATAGCGGAGGTGACCACGAGGACTGGTTCCTAGGTGCCGAACGCACGGGCTGCTGCGGCTCTCGTACTGGGGCCATGAGTTCAGGAGTCTCTTCGCAAATGGAACAGAAGACCAAGCCAGCGATGTCGACGAGAAAGTGCAGAGAAAGACAAGAACTAGTTGTTCAAAATATACGCAACATTCACAGTCATCGAACTGTGGCGTTGCGTGTAAGAGTTTATAATGCGGTCGGTGAGGTTCAGGCCTGAGCTGGGTAGAAGAAGGCAAGAGCACTGTACGTATACGACCTTAATTTTGTCACCTGCCCCAAGGGTAAGCCACATGCGCTTGAATATGGGTCAGATCTACAGTACTAATACGGGATTACTACAGGTTCGTCAATTCTGGATTGATTTTGAGGGATTTTGAGGGATTTTGAGGGATTGTAGCAGATGAGTTTTTTTTCTCATTTCGGGAAATATTTTACAAACCTAAGGTCATATTAGTACAGCAACAGTGGTGAGTACCCTGACAATGATCCTTACGAATTCACGCATCTGGGTGTGTTTGCCGCCTGAAGAAGGTTTTTCTCGTTCTTTGCCTATGATATGCCAATTCTGGCTTCTATTTCTGACGGTTCCTGTGCCCCTACTCTTCACCCGTCAATCGCGGTGATAACGCAGGGATTCGAATTCGATGCCTTCATTTTTATCTTAAAACTTCCTCCCTGATCATCACATCGTAGATAGCGATCGACGCCAGTCATCACCAGATCGCATGACAAGCTTTTTGGTATAAAGCTAAGGCAGACAACGGACATTGCAAGCCGCACCGAAACATCTTTCTTCCCGGCGAGCAAGCGCAGCAATGGCTCCTGAAAACGAGAAACAAAAAGAAGAGGAAAAACCCGTCGAACCAGAACCTCCAAGTTTGTACAACATTCATCTTCGCGCTTCGTCGACGACATTTGACAATCATGCAGTAGACAAGAAGGAACTCTTCAAAACCACCGACTTTCACATTTCCTTCAAAGTTGACGCAGCTGACGCAAGAGTAAAGGCCAAGATCGTCTCATCCAATGATTTGCGCACAGGGGAGCCCACGCTGGCGGAGCTGAGAACCCTCGGAAATTTGTACGAACATTTCCACACCGCACTGTTCACATACCCAAACATGTTGTCGGTGACCTAGGTCGCCGAGATACCACTTTTGCTTTCCAGACGATGAGAATATCATACCGGAGACAACTACGATCATTTCTTACATTTTCTCGATCGACACGGTACGCACGTTTTGATCGTGGAAGGGGACGAGAGTTTTAATGACGTTGGATCCCAGAATGCGACTGCCCTGGCAAATGCGAAGAAAGAAAAGAGCACGCCGGTTCTCATAGTGCACTGCACGTCGAAGTCAACCTCAGCTCGCCGCCGAGGCGAAGAAGCAAAACCCCATGTTCCAAAACCAACGCTACCTGGGCTTGGGAAAGACCCATCTGGAACCAATCTCGAAGTAAGTTTGTTGTTTGCACTGAATGCGTGCACCAAGCGCTCTTTGTTATTGATCTACTTATCTAGGGAAAACCTCTCGGGGACCTAGCTACTCCCAAAGTAGATACAACGGGGATGCTGTCAGGCAGCGATTCTGAACTCAAGTACACGTAAGGGATATGTTATCTACTCTCGTCCCAACCGGACTGAAAATCACATTTTGACTTCACAGACACCCGGCAGACATGACCGCCGATGACTGGAACGTCGTATTGCTCACTAATTCCTTACTTAACGGATTAGCGTTCGATCCCAAGAGGAAGACTCTGAAGATAGCCAGAGAGCCAGGTAAGCCGATGGTTAACTGGGGCGACACTCCATATTCCATCGATTACTGAACTGACTCGCATTTCTGTCTGGACATAGCTTTCCAGTTGAAATATTCCTATCCCGATCCATTTAATAACGCTGCTGGCGCCGATCCCACTAAGGCCACGGCTGAGAGCGCGAAGGTCAGCACTATATAGGCCAGGCGATTAATTCAATGTTCTAACTTTCACTAGGAACTTTGCGTCCCTGCCTTTCGCGTTACTGACGACTCGTCGGTGACGATCACTCTTCTCAAGAACTCATTCCAGAAGTCTATGGCGAAACAGTCCTTTTCTTCTTGGGAGATAGAAGCAGCTGTGTCAGTCGCATACTTCTTTGGCTTTTGTGTCCTCGCTTGACAGTGTCCAGTTCCGGAGGATATGGTCCCATTTCCGGGGAGGTGAGTGCCGGCTATAGCGAGTCGTCCACCAAAGCTTTCAAAGAAGCCACGGAAGAGAAAAAGGAATCCGTCCTTGCATCATACAATGTGCGTCCTGGTGCCTGGACTGCCTGAAGTGGCGACTGACAAGAGGGCGGTTTAATGCAGTTCCCCCGTGTGACACTCATTCTTGATCCCGATGACCTCGAGTTGTCGGAAAGCTGCAAGAAGTTTTTCGAAATACAACCTTTTAATGTAGACAAGTTTTACGCTAAATTCGGTGAGCATTGTGCCCTTAGCCATTGCGAAGAACCTCAGATTGTTCATCCAACGTCTAACCTTGGACAGGTCTCCTTTTCCCCTGCTCTATCTTACTCGGGGCCCGCTTGGAGAGCACCAATGAATCGACCTTGTTCACCAAGGGCACAGACGCGAAGACGGATGAAGAGAAGAAGGCCCAGTTCTCTGCCTCGATCTCGTCGCCGTGGGTTTCGGCGTCAAGCTCCGGTGCGATGGCGAATAGGAAACAAACAAGCGCTGAAACCAAGGAAGAGAATAGTTCTGTGAATATGCACTGGGAAGCGCGAGGGGGCGAGACTCACCTGTCGACCAAGTAAGTCTCCGATTTGCAGAGCCCCCGACCGATTCTCAAAACAAACCTTGTACGACGATAGCCCCCCCGCTTGGATCCGCACCATTACTCCGTACCGTAATTGGAGAATCATAGAGGTGAGCCCGACTCGACAAAATGTGCTTGCGAAAGAGCGATTGACAGTGCATCTGGGATAGCGTGACGACGTGAGAAATGTCCTCGACATGGTGACGACTATTTCACCAAACATAACCAACGCGCCTGCGAGGTCCAGTGTCTTCGACATTCCAAAAAATAAAACTTGGCATCTCGCGAACAGCGATCGTCTTCTTGGATCCATGAAAGCGGGCGTGGCAGTCCAGTTACAGACCAGCGTCCAGGCGGTAAGGAATCCACTTTCTGAGGAGATCATTCAAATTGATGACTCTGATTTCAAGAGTGAATTGGGACTTTCGCCAGAGGTACGATATTTCTCTCGATTTCTTGAAAAATAAATTCAGATTATCTTGACGCAGTGGATTGTGGAATTTGACGGAGAGAGGAAGTGGATCACCATTGCGAGTTTCGAAAAGAAAACGCGCGAGAATCAGATGTTTTATCTCACTGCTAAAGCAGTCACCGCTGGCGCCGGGGTCGAACTCAAGGAGAAGCAGCCATATAAATGGCGCCTGCAGGAAGACTCTGCTTCCGAGTCTATTTTGTGACTATCGTTTTTTAGGCTTGCTGTCTTGAAAGTGCTCACTGATTGTGCCACTCGCAGCATTTACCTGGGCGACGGCGATAAGTACCTTGCTCTTACGACGGTCATTGGGGCTGAATCCAAACTCGAGGTGAGGAACAGTTAATCCCTTGCGCTTGACTGGATATATGATATTTCGTTTAGGTTCAACTGAAGCCCCTGAATACAAAAGACGACAAGCAAAAGTGGGCCGCCAAAGAAGGTGCGCAAACATGGTAGTGAGAGGAAGTAATTGCGAGATGCGGGCAAGTCGGAATGATTAGCCGACCGTCTCATCTTACTTCGTATGTCACCTTTCCTGTATGCATCTATCTTGTGTATTTCCGAATGTGATTGCTTGCGTCCCCTTAGTATCGTGGAAATGGGATTGTACTTGAATATTGTTTTTCGTCATTTAGTTGGTATACCGTACTGTAGTCATGTCAAAATACCATCCTGAGATGAGCCTGGGTGGCTGCCTCATAGATTAACCAGTCCAGATCTCACGGTGAGTTACCAAGTCTTGCGAAGCGCCTGTGCAATGTGCATTCTGATGCATCATTGCATAGAGCGCCACCCGGACCTCAGCAGAGGTTAGCTGAGAGAAGCAAAGGGAACGGATGTAAGCGAAACCATGATCAAGCGCTCGTTGCAGCGCCGCTGGATTGTTCACAGAAGGTCGAGATTATTAGCGAGATCTGAGCGTCAAAGCAGGTTTCTGGTGGTATTCAAGCACTCGGAGAACTGTGGGAGAGGGATACATTGATGCTTTTTCAAGTATAAAATTGGCCGAGTGACAATGCGGTCTGCAAGGTAGATGCGCATGTCTAGACAAAGACAGAGGCACTCATCCTCTCGCTTCCATCGTAGCATCGGCGGCCAATGTGTAGATATCAGCGCCTGGGTAGACCTACGCTAGTCGACGGAGTAAAATGTATTGCTGGAATAATCTGGGGGATGCCATACCGCATATATTGTTAAGTGTATTTCTGTCGGATAAATCAGAACCAGCTTTCCATAAGAGGAGCAACTCTAAAGCCAGGATTTTCGACTTCGCTGTACCAGGCAGTGTCTACATCGCTCTAGATCTGATTCGTGGTGACGAATTCTCGAAAACGACAAACGTCGCGGCTTTGATCAGTCGCCGCGACCTGGCAGCTGCCCTGATCGATGTCCGCAGTAGGTCACGGGCAACAATGGCATCTATGAACTTGGTCACTGCTGGCTGCCGCTGGTCGCCTGTGCTTCTAACTTATCTTGAGTTTCCATCGATGTGATTCTTCGTGCGACAGATAAGAATGCACAGTGGAGCCATACGATCATGGGGTCCCCTTCAGCGTTGACAGAGAAGGCCCAGCTACAATTCAATTGCGGTCTGTGTTGCAGTGAGTCCATTCCGTAGGAAAAAGTGCGGGGCGATCAAGATAATCGCCGAGCTGCCAGGGCCACCTCGCGTCACATGACCGATTGGAGAGGTCGAGTCTCAGTCCGCAGTTACAGTAAAGAAGTAGGGAGTCTGGTTAACGTTATATGGAGATGATTGCAGTGGCAGACCATGCAGCTTTGATAGAAGCCATTGATTGAAATCTAAAGCCAAGGATATTCGGAGCCCCAATTCAAGAACTTGTATGTCTGTTTGCAATTGCACGTTACATTGGGTGCTTCTCCAGATGGGCGCTCTTTGGAAATATCGCGCGATCATCGTATACGGCTGCTTTCGGCCGTGGAGATCGACTAAGCATTCTGCACTCATAGATAGGGACTATGTCATATCGGCCCAAGATACTCGCCGATGCAGGCATGCATCAAGGTTCGTGGCATTGGCAGTTCGCGATCGATTATGCGTCGAATATGATTGCGTACGATAGACCCAGTTCCATTGGAAATACAGGGACGACAGAAGTTTCCCCAGAACCTACGGAGCGCCTTTCACCCCGGTGCTCATGTGCTTCAGTGGCAAGATCGGCCATGTGAAAGGGTGCTGTCGTTGGAAACGTTTGTGAGCCCCGCCCGTTGAAGAAGAGTAGACAGAGTCACAGAGAGCTATTCCATGTGTTCAACAACCGGAAATTGCCCTATTTACATACGCGTTCATGAACAAGAGGTTTATAGAAAGGCCCCCGTGAAAGAGATTATATATCATAACGCTGTTTGGGTCGAGGAGGCGCAGGCCGTGACGCAAATGGAACAAATGAAGTACTGAAGACTCGCCTGAAACACGATCGCGCTGGAAAGGACGCGAAACGGTGCGCAAATAACAGAGATTCGAGCTCGACCGGAGTCCAGTGCCAGCGCGCAAGGCAAAAAATGCGACAAGAGAGGTCGCAGAAAGAGGCAGAAAGAGATAGGATGACTCGGACTCGGCCTCAGTAATGCGCCCACATCTGAGAATTTTAGCTAATTTTAGGCGCCCCCCAAAGCTGCGTCCTGCTGCGTCGTCTCAGACACTGTCCAAGACAAGTCTAAGAACTTAGAAGGCTGCCTTGCACCAAAGGTGCCCAAACTTGACCTTAAACTTGGTGGTAAGGCTCATGTCGTCTGTGTAAATTGGCTCAGCCGAATGTTCTTGCTCTTCTTGGACATGAGCACAAACTACTATCTTATACCCTGATACCATACCACTGCAGATTCTATGCCCACTGGTCGCTGTCTCTCCCTGCCTGGACTCTGGCCCTCTGGTCGACTCAACAATGTCTTGACAAGAACATGAATGGTGCCTTTTCAACCCTCTATCGATCGCGTAGTGCCTCGATTGTGAGGCGAAACAAGTGTGTCTAATACTCGTCAAACACTACCTTCGCGGTAGTTAATGGTCAACCCGTAATATGACAATTGCTGGTCGTAAAGGCATCATGGTGGCTGATGGCCTACTTGGGTCAGCCCGGTTCAGAACCAGCCTTGAGCGGTTAGAATTCTTAGAGAGTGGGCTGAACCTCATCCTTTCCTCGTCGCTCTCTCATCCTTACCCTCATGAATACTTAAAGACGCTTCTGCCTCCAAGCTGCTCTCGTCCAGTGACGCGACGAAGATGCCCACCAACCAGATTCCCTCTTCTGCGAGATTTCCCACATATGTGCCATTCTCCTTTCTCTTAGTTTTATCATCGGGAGCAGCATTCCACTCGTACCATTGTCACCCTGGCCGCCGGGGAAATCCGTGGGCCCAGCTGCGTTTATCCCTTTGTCACTGCCGCCACCGAGAAATATTGTAGTTCCCCATTGCACTTCGTAGGCAGCTCATAGGATAGAGATCACAATTATCGCTCATTGAACGTTCGCGGACCGGAAGTACCAAACCATATCGTCAACTACTATTTGCGTACAAGAATTATCGAATGGAGCAAATGTACAGAAACGTTGTTAATACAAGAGGGGCTGCCTCCGCCTCAATCCTCGAGCCTGTAATTGAGTTGCGCCAGAAGATCTCCTTCGCTGTATAACATACTGAATATCAGCACACATCCTATGATAGTCATCGAAGACACTCGCCTATTGAATGCGGCTTTGTTGATGAGGAAGTCGTCATCAGCACGGAGCACGAATTTCCACGGCTCTCCGAAGAGCTTTTCCAACTCCCCCTTGAGGTGGTTGACGCTACCGGAAATCTCGGTTTCTTTCGTCTTGATGTGGGACTGAACATCGTCAAGGACGCCCAGCAGCTGCTTTTTTGCATTTTCCTGCACCCAGAAAAGTCCCTCTTGTGAGCCAACGTCCACCTTGACGTTCTGGACGCCGATCTTGAGCTTGCCATCATCGCCACCTTTCAGCACGAGCTCTGCATTCCACTTGAAGACATTGAAAACCCTGATGGTTGATGAAATAAGAAACAGTAATGAGAAAGAGAGCGCCCCTCGTACCAGGCGGGCTTAGTGACTAGCAAACATTAGTGAAAGAGATTAGTGAGTGTTGAAGTTGAATGCAAGACAATACTAACTCCACGACCACACTTCCGTTCGACCACCGAGCCTGCACGACACCATTAATCGCCAAAGTTTCAGTCGAGAAAACACGACTTACTTGATTACAGAGTCGCCATTCGCATCAAAGCCAACGGGAATTTCCAAATCGTTCCAGACGTTACACGTCTGTTGGACGAACTTCTGAACGTCGCTTCCTTCTGTCTTGGTCACGTTATAGGTGTAGGAATATTTTAGAGCGGTAGCATTGCTGTTCTCTGCGTCATATTTCCATGGAGTGCTGGCCGCGTTCTAGAAAGCCATGAGTGTCTCGAACAGAGCCCCGGTAGGAAAGCCCATTGGCGAACATACCCCATTTCCAAAATGGCCTTTCAGACCGTAAGGTGCAGGTCCCGAGCCGGGGGCTTGATCGATTACGGTGACCCATGTGGTCGCATTGTTCAATGGAGCAAGCTGCGGAAGCAGCCAATTTTCCAGGAAGGCTATTAGAAGAGGTCAGGCCTAGGAAGGTGAACGTAACAAGACGGGTGTGCTACTCACTGGCTTTCGAAAAGCAGAGAGTACCGTCATATCTTGGGGTAGCGGGGACAACCCCTGGACGTGCGATGGGTTAGCGAAGCTGTTGAACGCAAAATCTTAATGGGCGCTCACAATTGGCCTGAACAAGATGAATTTGTCAGACGTATCTGAGTAAAGCGATGAAAACGT
Organism: Athelia sp. TMB; assembly: GCA_014898675.1. Lineage (NCBI taxonomy): Eukaryota > Fungi > Basidiomycota > Agaricomycetes > Atheliales > Atheliaceae > Athelia > Athelia sp. TMB. The sequence continues at coordinate 27,534 of JACXVL010000018.1, forward strand.
GACGCACTTTAGGGAATGGCAGAAGATCAAGAGGAAGCTGTCTCGCTTGCGTCTTCGATACATCATTAGTTCAAACTTTTCCCCCACGAACGCGATCAGCATACCATTTGAAGATAGACTAGCATGTTGTTCTCGCCTCTTTTCGTCCCCTCATAGGATGTCGTAACGAAAGGGAAATTCTGGAAGTTCAAAGATGTCGGCGCGAAGGTAGGGGATTGTTTATCGAATTTCTTTAGAACTGGAAGGTAGTGAATCGTTGAATAGAAGCCATCTTTGTCCGTTTTGAGCTTGTCGAGGTACGTTTTGACGTGTGTGTGGAAGTCTTCTTTCGCCTCGTCATCCTCGATGGCACTGAGCGATGGGTCATAGGTAGAAATATCAGTCGCTGGGGGAGAAAACATTAAATACAGTATCGGAAGGGAAGGAAAAGAAGTATCATACGCCCGAAGTCGAGAAGAAGCTGGTGAATGCTGTAATCTTTCAGATTGGTCAAAGACTTCTTAATGAACTGAGGGATCTTCGCGGCATCCAATTCCACCAAATGCAGGCGGACTCTGGAGACGACCCGCCAGTCCTTGATTGTCGCACTCTTTTGCCTGATTCACAATTAGTATCGAACGGGATATGTTCATACTGGTAGCTTACTCTGGTTTCGACCTGGAGCCACCCCAATAGTTGAACGTACCGGCCTGGCCTCCGTGTCAGACAGATGTAAAAGGATCCCAATAATAGAGCACCTTGAGCTTCAAAATGAAGTGCACGGTCTGCTTTTCGTCGGTGGCAAGTAGTAACTCAACCTCCGATGGATCGAGTTCAGCTTTTACAATCTGGCTGAAACACTACGTCATCACCTGTGCACAAGTGAAGTGTGGACGACGTACGTGTAATCATCGTCTTTGGAAGTACTAGTAGTGAACTGACGCAGAGGCGAGTCAGCGGCGGCGTTTTTGTACGACCGGTTAATCTGGCGGTTGATAGCGCTCTGCGAGACGGCTGTAATCTGATACGGATGAGTGCTTGAGGACAACCGGCAATAAAAGAATCATATACCTGATCATAGCCATATATCTTCGTGTCCGTGAAGCGTTCAGAGGCTAGCAACTTGTAGTCGTCAGTCATGTTTGTTGATTTGGCTGCGATGGGGTGGTAGGAAATGGCAGGTGGTGATAGGATGAGGACTGCAAACACGATCACGGTTCTTATAAGTTACTGGCCACAGGTTCTTAGGGAGAGCGCTCAGTCCAGCCGCACTCGGCCAGGTACACCACGAGGCCAACAATTAGTTGAAAACTCTCTCTCAACATTTAGAGAAGCTCGGTTTTGCCAGGTTTTGCCTGTCAACTGGAAGCCCCGTCAGATCTGGACTGGACAAAGTGGCCGAAGACCACCTAGTTAGGATACAGGGGTCGAAAAAGTATCGAAGTAGCGCCAGTGCTCAAAAGAACGGAGATGCTCAAAAGCTCTCAAAAGAACGGAGATAACGCTCACCGACACTGAACAAGGCCCATCCGATTTCTCACTGCCTATTTGGGACACTGTCACACGGAGTCGATGAAGTACCGACAGGTACCGACTCGGAAGTAACACCCCGCACAGGGCCCCAAATCTAGGGGGTTGATATCATGCCTCTCAGATAGTCGGATGGTACCTAGTGGGGTCTCGTGGTGTAGTACCCCGTTATTCGGCAAAACAAACCCAGCCCTCTGGTTCTCGACTTCTCTGCAAAACCTGATTAGTACCTGATTCTTGGGTCTCTAGATTTTCATTCTATTGCCAGCAAGTCTTCTCATCTATAAGAACCACAGACGATTTTGCAGTCCTCATCCCGCCACCCTCTACTGTTTCCTACTGGCATATCATCGCAGCTAGATTAACGAGCATGTCTATCGACTACGAATGGCTGGCCGCTGAACGCTTCAGAAACACGAAACTGTACGGCTATGATCAAGTATGCGGGTTCTTTGGTTGTCGACTGTCCGAGAGAGCTAATCCACTGCAGATTACGACCGTCTCACAAAACGCTATCAACCGGCAGATACAACTGCTGCACACGGACAGTGCTGCTGATTCGCCTCTGCGTCAGTTCACTACTGATACTTCCAAGAACGATGATTATACGCACGTCATCCGTCTTCCTTGCCACAAAGCTGTATTGACAAAGCAACACAGTCAGATTGTAAATGCAAAACTCGACTCGTCCACGGTAGAGTTGCTACTTGGGACCGACGAAAAGCAGACCGTGCTTTTCACTCTGAAAATCAAGGTGCTGTGATATTTGGACTCCTTTTACGTCTGTCTGACATGAAGTCTAGTCTGGTACGTTTAATTACTGGGGCGGCACTAGGGGGAACCCCATGTAAGCTCCTGATACAAATTTATTCTGTTTTGACACTAAACATGATGTAGAAAACGGAATGCGACGATCAAGGACTGGCGGGTCGTCTCCAGGGTCCGCCTGAATTTGCTGGAATTGGAGGCCAAGAACGTTCCTAAGTTCATTCGGGACATGTTGACCAATCCGAACGACTACAGCATCCGCCAGCTGCTTATCGACTTCACGAGTATGACATCTCTTTCTTCTCCTTCTCCTATATCTCATTCAACGTTGATTGCTAGCTGCCGATATTTCTACTTATGACCCAACGCTTAGCGTCATTGACGATGACGAGGCGAGAGAAGACTTCCACAAACACATCAAAATGTACTGGGACGGGTTGAAAGCCAAAGAAAATGGATCCCACTCGACCATCCACTACCTCCCGACTTTGAAGAAACCCGACTCTTACCTTGCTCCTACCATCGTACCGACATCTCTGAATTTCCAGAACTTTCCCTTCGTTCGGTCGAGCATGGCCACAGAGGGGGAGAAGAATAACGACAACAACATGTTGATCTATCTGCAGATGGTACGTCAATCGCGGCTATGGAAAAACAAGCATGTTCAAACTAATGATGCATCGCAGACGGAGAAGAGGAAGTTTCCTCCTGATCTTCTGCCATTCCCGAAAGTGAGTCGTGTTTTCATCGCCTCACTCAAGTATGTCTGACAAACATGATTTCGTTCAGGCCAATTGTGAGTGCCCAGTAGTAATTTTCATTCGTCAGTCGCACTGACTTGTCGAATTTTCAGGGGTTGTCCCCTCTATCCCAAGATATGACGGTACTGTCTGCCTTTCGAAAGCCAGTGAGTAGCGTACTTTGTCTGGGTATCATTCAATTTGCCGAGTCTGACCTATTATAAAGCCTTCCTAGAAGGCTGGCTGCTTCCCCGGCTCGCTCAGTTCAATAATACGACTACCTGGTACAGCGTCATCGATGATGCCCCCGGCAAGGTACCTGCGCCCTATAGCCTAGATGGCGGTCATTTTGGGCCTCCAGGCTATGAGGTATGTTCTCCGAAGGGATTTTTCCAGGCTCTGTTCGGAACGACTCATCGCTTTCTAGAACGCGAAGAGTACCCCTTGGACATACGACGCAGCGAAAAGCAATAGTAGCATTCTCAAGTATACCTACACACGTGAAGGCGTGACGAAGACAAAGAGTGCCGGCCAAATAAAGTTTGCCCAACAGAGGGTCAATGTATGGAACCATCTGGAAATTCCTGTCGGTTTGAATGCAAACGGTGAATCTGTAATCAAGTAAGTTGCGTTTTCGGCTGAAACTTTTGTAACTAACATCGTCACGTAGGCTCAGCGGTAGAACGGAAGTGTGGTCGTGGAGTAAGTATTCCTGCATTCAAATTTCATGTTTGTTAACCTCTTCTACCCGTGTTTCCAGTTACTATGCCCGCCTGGTACGAGGTGCTTTCCTTTTCCCGCCGCTATCCACTCACACCGTCTATCCATCATTAGGACTATCGATGGCCTCAATTGGACGGCCGAGCTTGTTCTGAGGACCGAGGCGCGGGGCACTGAGAATGGCAAGCTAAAGATTGAGATCAGGAACGTCCAGTCGAAACCGCATGAGGGAGAACAGGGCTACTCTTGGGCACCAGAAGACGTAAAACGGCAGCTCCAGGGCATCCTTGAGTCCGTTCGGTCTCACGTCAGCGGGAAAGAACACGAGTTGTCTGAAACTATGATCCATCTCAAAGGAGACGTCGACAAGCTGTTCGGAAAGTCCTGGGAATTCATATTCGGTGGAAACGACGATTTCTACATCGACAAAGCTGGATTCAACAGGCGAGTGCCCTAGATGAGTATCATGGGATGCGAGCTGATCTCTGGCGTGTTTTACAGCGAAGGAGATCTTCTAGCACAACTCGTTTACCAGCTCAAGGAGTGATAGAATCTTCGTTGTACTATCAGTTTTCAATTGTGCAATTATTCTATCGGGAAGCTCTTGTACCAACCTTGTAACATAGTTGAGAACCTGCGATGTGACAATGCTATCTGCCATTTACCATTTGGCGAAGGTTCGATCAATAATACTAATCGTGATCTCTAGTGCGTCCCATCTTTGTCACGCCCTTAAATGCGACGTGTTAATAGGGAAAGAGCTTGCTGCCCGACGATCTATGAGAAAGGATGTCCCTCCATCATCTGAAACCCCTCCACCGTCTTCGTGTCGGACGCTGTGACTTGCAAACGTGACAGGAAGCAGGAGCCGACAAGGACGACGACCTCAGATGTTAAAGAAGAGGGACATGGGCTTGGAGACCCACTAGCTAAGGTCGAGGACTACAGTTCAACGAGCCTGCTTGCTGTGTCAGTAAAAAGCGAGCATTGAAGGCAGAGTAAATTCACCTGTTTCAATCATCGCTTTCATATACTTTACCAGGCAAAGTTGAATGTATACTCCCAGCTAGTTCTCGGTGACCTTAATATCTGTTGTCAACGATAGCCTTGTTCGCATTTGCACTCTTATTAGCTAGCGACAAATCTGTTTATGCATCTCATTCTTCTCGCTCAAGGGCATCAAGCATGCCATGCGTCTGCCGTATGTTGGCCATCCTGCCAATTACATGTTTGTTGACAAATTTGCAAATGGTGTCTATGTAGGATGGTGTGCACTGTTTCACGAATCTTGAGCTGGGAAGTTGTGGGTTCAGGACTGTCATAACCCCGAAAGGAAGCAAGCTACGATTTCTTCCAGTTCCAATCGCCTGAAAATCATTAGCTAGGATCGCCACCCAAATAGAAGGCAGCATACCAAGGCATGACTCCATGTTCGTTCGAACTCTACAGGTTGCGCATCACCCTTGAGGCTTGATCGAAACCATGAATCAGCGGCGTTAAATCTTCAAAGCATTCATCGACCGACGTTGTATGGATCCAGTCTCCGAAGTCTTGACTGCCGTGTCTACCAGACCTTCACGGCCAGAGATATCGTGACAAATTCGACATGGACGAGGATTTGGATTCCTTGTTAAGCCGCATGTGGGGGTATTGAAAATCTGCCTTCCCGTCCAGAGTCGCACGAGCTTCCATATCGTGGGTGGAGGTATGTCGATCTGTGCGTTGGCATAAGCAAAATAGCAGCATATCTGGGTAAATGAATGTTGCATGCGTGTTTTGCGGTGCAACACGACATTCCGGAGCCAAAGGTGGATCGCCCACAATATGCCAATCTCTTCGTCAGAGCCATCTTGTTCCTCTGGTATAAATCTCCGGCTCAGGGGACAAGCGGTGATTTCTTCACGGCTTCATTGCTTATGCCTGAGTGGGTGACGGTGTGGGCATTGCGACAGCTATTATCAGCGTATGGCATAATGGATTGGTAAAGCAACTCGAGCTCACCAGGAACGCGGGAAACGGCCAGGGAACGCCCCAGGTGCAGAATGTTGAGAAGCAAGTCAGCGAGTCTGAAGTGCTTAGAGCCTGCCAATACACAAGTTTCGGATTGACACTTTTTCTGACATCACGAGATCCAGTTCATGAGGGGTGTTTTTGAGAGAAATCATATGCATCAAAATACTCTGGGAGTGAAGGGTGCGAGTCAAATTGGAGCAGTGCTGCTCGAAGAGCAGCCCGAGCACTACAGTGCTTTGCATGAAAGTTAAAACACTGGTTTTTGCATGATTTCTGGCGCATAGTGGTTGTACGTGTGGCAGAGAACGAATGTATTTGGGCGAAGTAGTTGTGGTGAGTGAGACAGGATGAAAAGCACCGAGTAAGTAATTTAGTTGACGTGCGACGGAACTATTGACACCGTGCCGCGAGGCTCAAGCTTAAGGGCGCTGGCAGCTTGAGCTCTGGCTATGATTGCCTTGGACGATCATTCCATCGCATCGCATCCCTATAAACATCTTCCCTTCCTGGCGTTGTATTAGTACTATCAGGCTCCCTCACGATGCCACCTCCTACTTGGTTAGAGGCTATTGCTGTACCTGCTGTCACCAATGCTGCGTCGTCTGTCAATACCACTTCAATCATCGCACCTGATCCTACCAATGGGACGCTTCCCAACGCGCAGTGCAAAGACATTGATCACTGCCGCACGCTTGAGGGCCTCGTGCAGAGCTGCATCTTGACCATACTCGCGTGTGTCTGGTTCGCGGTACATCGCAATATCCCGGCGCCGAAGGTGGATCGCATATGCCATGGCAACATCTTCGTCAGAACCGTCAAATCGGTCTGGTACAAGATAATTGCCCAAAAACAAGCCGTAATCGTCTTCGTGGTTACATTGCTCACTCCCGAGTGGGTTCTAGCATGGGCGTTGCGGCAACTGTTCGTCGCACGAAAACTAGTAGGGCAGCTGGAGGAGGCAAGGATGGCCGCGCTTCAGAGCCCGGAGGAGAGCACATCTGAGGACCTGAAAGATGAGAAGATGGTCGGCGAATCTTCGGACGACGGGGTGGACGATGTAACGCTCGCCGAAGCCTCTGGAATTCTCACACATTCAGAGGACTCCAAGCTCATCAATCGCCAATCACAGTCACAAGATGACGCGGAAGGCGCACAAGAACTGGAATATGATGCCGTGGCGGTGGCCAGGCGCGTAGGAAAGGCCAATGAAGGTGAGATAGCTGTGCTTCTACCCGTCGCTGCATGTTAAGCAGACGCAGTCTGGAAAACAGTACATGCATTCTTCATAATCATGGGTGGTTACCACTTTTACAACGAGAATGGACCACTTTATCCTCTTTCTCCAAAACACGTTATCGAGCTGGTCAAGAGAAGACGTCTGGTTCCACGTACCACCGAGGAAATTGCAAGCCAGAGCAAGGGAGACGCGCTTTCCAAGGGCGTCGCCATATTGCAGACTCTGTGGTTTGTGACCCAGTGCATCGCTCGGCGCATCGAGC